>JAGVSL010000072.1:1200000-1800000 GCA_022494535.1 Himalopsyche phryganea
TTTAAAAAAATTGAACATCTTAGATTTCTTCCAAATTAATATGCCATTTTTTTGTTTTATGAAAGTATGTATAAGTAGGATGGGAGACTCTACCCGTTCTTATATTTATTTCCAAAACGACTACCCCCTCGAAAGAAATTATTGGTAATTGCTTATGGTAATTCTTTCCTCTTTCGGCAACCTGTCAACGGTCAAATTTAACACCCTCATTTCTAGTACGCTTACAACTTAAGCGTTTGTACAATTTAAGGGAACACAATTAATAAATACGATATAGAGACATATCTACAGTAAATTAAGTCTGAAAATGCTTCTCAAAGAAGCGAAACACGTGTCAGACATATAAAAGTTACAATATGACACATTCATACATACCAAGGTTATCAATTTGAATTTTACATTGAAATATTATTTTTATATTTAATTAAATTTAATTTATAAACAAAGAAGCTACAGTGTTGTATACATTGTTATTAACCATATGAAGATAATATTGTTTTGTTTATTTTCACCGAGAGTTTTAATAATAATAACATTTTATAAGTGTATAACTTTTAAAACTATCGTTTACCATTGTGCGGTATGGAATATTGAAATGTTATTATCATAAAGCGATATTATATAAAACTGATAACATTGTTATTTCACTGGTTGTGCAACAATGTGTGAAACGTGTTCCGCTTATTTGAGAAGCATCTTTAGTCTAGATATATCGTCAGCTTCTCAACTATATCGTAGACATTGATTCTGATTCTTTACTTATATTTCGTGTGGGAAGTGAGAGATTTTCACATCCATTGAGCGCGGAGAAAGGAATGAACAAACAGTTAAAAAAATTAATTACTTGTGTTTGGGTGAGGTAATCCCATAGGAAATAAATTTGATAGTGGATAACCACACCAAGTCGAGTAATAGTAAAAATACCGCTCTTAATTTCTGATATGTGTATACATATTTTAAATCAATATCTACGGAACAACATTTGTTTTTACTCTAAAAATCATTTATAATACTTGAAATAAATTTGTTTTCATTACTAATTAAAATGTATACAATGGAACGGTATTTTTTAATTTAATATGTTTACAATGCGTATTAATATATTATTCCAGCAGTCAAATACAGGCAACCCTCTTATAACTTTTTACTATTGATCGATTCGTTGAAATACTATACCGACTCTATTCAAAGATGCGATCATGCGAGTTTATTTACTGCATTCATTTTACAATAATCTGAATTTTGTGAGCGGTTTGACGCTAATAAAATGGATAAAGTAATATATTTACATGAACGTGTCACAGAATCGCCGCCCGAAAGCTTAATCGTAGTCCACACTTTTCCATGATGACTTGCGTCTTGCGATAATAATTCTATTGACACGATAAAACAACTGTCTCTTGGACATGCTGGTTTACTTTGGGCTCAATATTTGATAAATTGAATTTTATGAATTGAACATTACCGTTTTTGACGGTGACAAATCTTGCGTGTATCAATAAATAAATTTTTCATGAGGAATTAATTTATAATACAAATATTTGATAGTATAAAATGAAAGATAGCATTTCAGTTTATCGAAACTTATAATTCCGTATCTTTTAAAATAGTATTGGGGAGACGCATTCGATCTGGCAACGCTTTTGGCCGTGCACTACGCTGTGCACTCCAGAAACTTTGATTGTTATTACATACGACCATTTTGCACAAAGTCAAAAATCCAATAGAATTTCAACGATCTCGGAGCCGTCGATAGAATTGAATGTAACACGTATCGTGTTCGGCATTGAGACTACTCGAGAATACCAATCAATGGAACAAATCAATGGAATTTGATCTCATCAAAGAGAGCTGGACATTCGGATTAATCGACGAAATTCGGACACAATTTACAGTAATTCTGTCATTTAGTAAACCCTCTGACTTAAAAGTGCTTTGGGAGAACAATAAGGACTGTATGTCTGAAAATGTATTGTTTTGAATATCATGTGTCGGGAAAACCCTCACGTTGCTGTGAACTATACCGATGCACTCATCAAGCTTGAATACACGATCGGAAAATCTTTTATGGAGATTGGCACGATTAGTCCTTAACGACAGCGTGCACGTAACACGAGCCGGAAAATGCTTTGAGAATAATTAGCGTATGACTCTGACCTAATGTTTAATTTTGTGATGCAGTGGGAGCCATTGTTAAATGTAGATCAACAAGCTCTCTACTTTGAAAATGTTAATCGTTTAAATTTTGTACATTTCCACGCTTTTCGTAGCATCATCAGACAATATATTAAATTATAACAAGCTATTGGCTATCGGAAGCTCTACGATGCCACAACAAAGGTGAAGGTTGGGTAATTTTAATCTTTAATATTACTATTTTCAATTTTATTGAGGACTATATTTTGTCGGCGTCCGTGGCGCAGTCGGTAGCGTCGCTGGCTACGGTTACGGATGTCTCGGGTTCGGACGAAGACGGTTTTCGATTGACCTTTCAATCTATTTATGGATTTCTTTTCATAGTCCGAGTCCTCCCTCCCACCCATCCCATCCCATCCCAACGGGGCGTGGCGAGAGAGATTAGCTAACCACTAGTCTGTCCTAGCCCTATCCTTCTATACCTACTCTCTTCGAAAAAAAAGAGGTTGAGCAACTGAGTAACAAGCAGTTCTCGTAGAAAAATCCTGTTAGTATACCTCCGTTAGGAGACCATATGCTCCACATTGGGAGAGGACATGGGAAAAAGAAATATTTTTTGTACTGAGCATTATCAACTGATGTGATCGTGATGAGCGAAACCGGTCCTGATCATTGTAAATATGTGGAAGTAGTAAAAATGAATTGTGTTTTATTTTTGTAAATATAATGTCTGTCCACCAAGAATTGACAGTTGACACCTTAATAGTGATATTTTGTGTATATTGCTAGAGGTACGGTTCACGGTGATATTTTCAACATTAGCTAGCCAGCATCTAAAAGACATAATATAAGCGTTCTCTATCTTGGGCGAAGTCGGGCAAAGAGTACTAGTTAAAAATACAATTGAAATTCATATCTTTGATACCTATTACAATAATCATCTTCTGACTAGACTAGAGGGGTATGATTGAATTAATAATTATGATATAGAAATATTCTATCGCGTAAATTATAAGGCTTTCAAAATGAATAGCTTAGAATTCTTTCTTCAGCCTAGATTTAAATCAATAAGAGCCTTTATAGGAACGGATGGTTCTCCTTTATTTTTTTAATTTTTATTTATTTGTAAATTTCAAAAATTAAAATACATGGTATTACAGCTGACAGCAATGCGCCATGCATGTACACAATAATAATAATAAAAACAATGATGATAATAAAAACATTTTTAAAATTATATAATAGAAAGAGAACATGACATTATTAATATACAAGAAAAAGTATCCAGAATTTTATGCTGAAAATATCTAACTCTCTAGATAATGCATTGATCAGCCGAACGGCCCATGCAACTGGTGTCTCAAATGACTGACGCTAAGAACAAGTTTTAAGAATAAAAATTACGTAGAAAGTTCTTATGAACTCGCTCCAATTGCAAGTTGTAGGAATTTTCATATGGACTCCAGATGATAGATCCATATTCAAGCATACTTAGAACCAAGGAAATGCATATAGTGCGAAACACAGTTGATTTTTTAATGCGACTAATCAACCACTTCATTTTCCAGTACGTTCAGTAATTAGAGAATTGCAATAGAAAACTACGCTAAATATAAATATTACTATAAATTTAGTGTTATGCTTCTTAAAAAATCAGAAACAATAGTAACGCAAAAAGTTCTTTATATCACACGTAAAGCCGTGCATTCGCGTATTATTCCTATTTATATTATCAGAATTATTCATTCTTTTGTATGTTTTTACGATCTCTCTCGTTATAAAAAAAATCGCTTTTTAAAATGGACGTATTTACACATCCATAACAATTTGCCATCTCCGTCCGTGACGTCATTCAAGTACTTGCCTAAATGGTTTTAAAACGATAAATGCACACTATTATGTAAGTAAGTGCATATTTTATGCATATTTATACACGGTCAACACGAGATTATAATGAATAATGAAAATCTACATAATATGCTAGAAAAAGAATGGAGCCGTTGCAGCTCTATACATCGTTCATACAATAATAAACACTTTCTCAATTCATCTGACCTATAAACATGATTTTTTAAAAAACAAGTAACGCTACTAATGGAGTATGTGGAACTTTGTTGAAGTATTCACTTCCAAATGGTTATGTATTATCGTATTGGCACGACTGTAGGGCGACCCTCTTTATAAGGCTACCCCCATTTTTTCAATCCGCCTTTTGGGGGGAAAAAATGCCTCATTAAAATATATTGTGATGGAATAAATATAGTCATCTTGTTTGTCGCGAGGCAGTCACTTTATTGTTCATTTGTTTGAAATTCGAATATAAGGCGAACGCCCTGCCTATAGTGTAATAGAGAGGCTGTAGACGAACTCAATACCAACAGTATTAAAAAACATTTAATCCTTAACCGTTAATTTTTTCTGTAACATTTTTATATTTCGTCGTTGATTGTGCATTATCTGTTATTATAATACAAACTTTGGAAGACACACGTTAATGTAAATAGCTTTAACATTGCGTTTTAAATTTATTGAATATCTTTTAGGTATACATTGTAAGCCTTATCTTTGTTCTGACAAAAAGTTCAGAAAAAATGTACAGTTTTTTCAAGGTCGTACAGCAAAACACACGAATTCATTTAATTCAAAGTAATATTCTCTTTCACAGAAATTACAAAAATAATATTACATTAAAATTTTTAGATATTCTAAAATCAACGACACTTTAAATCAGGGCTTCGAACCGATTATTTTTTTCATTTCGGTTTTCGTTCCGGTTCAAGTAAAAAAATTTATATCCGTTCGGTTCAGCTGAAGGTGATTAATTTTTCAATGACTTTATTTTTATTAAAAAAATATTTTTTATCATAAATTAGAACATTTTATGGTACTTGTATGAAAGCCCGACTCTGAAATCAATGGTGCATAAAATATTATGATTATATCGAGATGCATTCACACGATCGTGAATGATTTCTTCTTGCGCGTGTTTGAACATATACCGAACTGAAAAAAATATCAGTTTTTTCGGTTACG
Organism: Himalopsyche phryganea; assembly: GCA_022494535.1. Classification (NCBI taxonomy): domain Eukaryota; kingdom Metazoa; phylum Arthropoda; class Insecta; order Trichoptera; family Rhyacophilidae; genus Himalopsyche; species Himalopsyche phryganea. Next base: position 1,205,170 of record JAGVSL010000072.1, read on the forward strand.
GTTTTCGTTTCGAGAAAAATAACAGTTTTCCCGGTTTTATTTACAGTTCCGGTTCGAAGCCCTGCTGTAAATTGACCATCGTGTTATAGTGGAATACTTACAAAATATGAAGAAAGACGAACGCTGAATATGGTTATTTTGTAAATCTTTATAGTGGTTTTAGTATACCCGATGCATTGTAGATAAATTAAAAAAAAACTACTCACTCGAAGATGATTGTCATCAAAATTCTTTAGTGATTATCAATATATTTTTTTAATAATCCGAACTTATCACGTATAGATTTTAGCAATTAAGACATCGCTATCGTTACGATGTCGTTTGATTCCCTTGTAAGGAAATGTAATTGAACATAGGTATAAGGTCTCCTAAGTATTCTGTATGGACTAAATTAATCATTAATATTAGTCATTAACAGGTCTTCATCATTTAGTATAAAATATAAATATTACTCAACGACAAGATAGAACTGCGGACACAACTATAATCTCAGCTTAGAAAGTTGCATATAAATTTATTTGTTATCTTAGATAAATAATCATTTATTTAATAACCCACACTATGCGGCAAAAATTGATTTGCACAGATTTTGTGCATCGCAGTGCAAGGCGTATCTTAGTAAATTATTCAATCATCGACCAGCTTTCACAACTCGAATTTTTTTTACGGAAGACTTACAGCTTTACCAATCGGCTACGACGACTTCCTAAACCTATTCTCCTATGTATGATAATAAATCTAAATAGTAATACTTATTCTATTTTTTTATATATAAAAGAAAGCTCCCAATAACAATCAATTAAGTCAGGGGTCTCCAAACTACGGCTCACGGTAACTGGACGGACATGCCTGGTATCCTGCCTGCCATAGTTTTTTCACACAGATAAGTAGTGCCGAAAAAAGTGGAAAAAAGCCCCGAGTAAATTTATTCAACTGATCAACCAAATTGATTGGCGAAAGGACTTAATATGACAGCATAAATCAGGAAGAAGCTGGTTTTTTTCTTGTTGGCTATCGTCTATCTCCGCCGCAATAAAATGTCCTTGACACTTACCCGTAAGTATGAACCGAAATTTACGCGTAATTCAAAATTAAAGTTTGCTGGTATGATCAGTTAGCTAGGTCTTGACGCTTTGGGCGTAGTGGAGGAGTCAGTGTGGCCCTTAGGTTAAAAAGTTTGGAGACTCCTTATTTAAATGATTAATATTTTACCGTTACCTTTTTTGAAAAAGGGATATGACAGCCAAGTCGTGTAAAATTTATATACAAATTAAAATACTCATTGGTTGTATATTGTTCCACATTAGAAGTGATGTGAATAAATTTCTAGTTGCCTTTCTTTGATTCCAGTAAACCTTTCCATTTTAATACTTAATGTTTTTGCTTTGATGAGCAACAAAACATCGTTACTTGCCACAATTATATAATCTAATATTAACTGTCACAAATATTGAGTGAGTTAGTTTGTTTTGAAACAAGTGGTGCAAGGTATAAATTAAAATTTACAGCTACGTGAAGTCTGTTTAGTTTTTATATATTAATACATATACACCCATCCCTCGCTTTTTTTATTAAATCTTGCATTGGAGTGTCTCCTCAAAGCAATTGTGATACCGAATGTTCAATTCCAACTATTACTACAAAAATAATAAAAGATGGATAACAAATGGCAAGAAATATAGAAATTCATTTTCTAAATAATGATCCGGATATGTATCGAGCTTTAAAATTTCAACGAGAAATGAAACAATACATTGCTAGTTATGAAGAGATTTATACGAATCTCAAAACAGATAGATAATCAAAGATTACAGATTTTTTGATACGGCCGACGGATAATGACAGAAATATAATCGAAGGAATTGATGAAGGCACTGATGATGACATTCAGCCAAAAAGAAGAAACCCCCCCCCCCCCTCCGTGATAATTTCTAGTGATAGTGAGATCGAATAATATTTGTTTCATGATATGTGTCAATAATTTTTCAAAATTAATGTGTATTTATTTTATTAATATTTCTAAATAAAGAACCTATCCCGTCTTTTCTATACATTTGTTAGTCTCGCTTTACACTGTTTCGTTCAACACGGTGATCTAGCAGCACCTATCATTTGTGTTAAGCGAGGGATGGGTGTACTTATGCGAAGTGATGAAAAAGCTTCGTATATACTTGTCAGCAGAGACATCTTTTGAATCTTTTTGAGAAAATAAGATTTAAATTGTTATGCTAAGGTACCGTACTTCGTATACCCCTGGCACTAAGCGCGCACCCCTTGCTAGGAATCGCTGCCCAAGAAGACTCGTTGATAATTCCTAACTTCTACATGTAGATAGCAATCTTTGAATAGCACCTGCAATGTAAAAAGATAACTATTGCAGAATCTGATTTATTACTTGGACATATTTATATTAGAACAAAATGTACTAACAATAATTTGTATCAAGAGAAAGCGGAAAATAGTAATACCTACAGGAACTTCGTACGTAATTTCATTATATTTCTTTGATCTACCCCGCGGGATATGCATTGCTCTTAATAGTGTTAACCCTCCAGCAAAGCCTCGTTTTCGAATATTAATTTTCATATTCGCACTTTTCATGTTATAAATATACTACTTTTAAGAACAGTCCCCAAAGATCGAGACACAATTGAAACATAATCACAGAATACCGGAAAATAATAATGAAATTTACCATACTAAATGAACTAGCCATTAAATTCACAATATACATTTATTAAAAAACAAGATTGAATTCGCTCAATAAAAAAATACTACAAATAGTAAGTTACAAGTACGGGACTGACAAATTTAAGGTAATTGATGACTTAAGTTAATATCGGTAGCATCTTAAAATATTTTGCTATTCAAATAAATAATATGCATCTAATATAAAACACACGGCTTTAATTTTGTAAACCTATTAATTTGTTGATTTTATTGGCATTCACTTAGTAGAACTCCATTATAATAAGATAAAATAACAAAGTATTTAGTTCTACATAATTTTATTACGTAGTTGATCTTAGTTCTAACGATGGCGTTAAGCCGAAATAGCTATCAACTACCTAATAAAATTTTATAGAACAAAATACTTTGTTATTTTATCCTATCCTATTAATTTGCCTGATACCATAACATAGTATTTATAGTTTTTTTTTTGAGCGAATCCAATCTTTTTTTTATCACATTTTGTGGATTTAATGACTAATTCATTTGGTATGTTAAATGACCTTATCATTTTCAATATTCTGTGATTATGTTTAAATTTAATTATGTTTTGATTATTGACGCTACTTCTCAATAATTCGTAATGTCTTGCACTTCCATACGTTCGAACCCATACAGACCGCAAATATTTTTTTTTTATTTAATATGTATAACTTTAAACAATAATCAAACAATCGTGAGGTGGATTAGTATTTTTTTTTTTAAACCTATAAACATTTTCGCTTAGCGACTAATCATTTCCAATTTCTAATACTATATAACTTTCGTTCGGAACCGAAAAGGTTAAGCTCGCTCTATTATTATCAAATTGATCTGTTGATTTCGACAATTGGTACTTAATTAAATTCACTAGGGCTGTTTTTTTCATCAATTCATTTATTTGTCTCGCCAATTTTCTAAAAAAACAAATGCGGTTAAGTGTAAGTGATTGAAATTATAATACTTTCTTCGATCCGATATGAACAATACCCATCCGCTCCTATTGTGGAGAAAATTCATTCATAATACAGAAATGGTCCGTAAAAATGTTGTCTTATCGAAAACAATTTGTAAGTAAGTCGCTTGACTTTTCTTCAGACGGGATAAGAAAATATGACTATTCGCTAGCTAATCGTGTTTGGATACAAATCCATATCTATGCCACAGGTGCCTATGCACCCTGTACAGTAAACGTAAAAAAATTACTTGTTAAATTTTATGTAAAAAATATATTTAACATTTTTTTTCATCTATAGATGTCGCTCTGAACCAGTACACTCACCCTTAACTACACCGCAATTTCTGTATAATGCTAAACGATCAACACGCTTCAAAATGAAAAAAAAAACAATACATCGATGGATCATAATTATCGACGTTGCTCTGGAAGAAAACACTAAATCGAAAAAATTACATATTGAGTTGGTTATGGCAAAATGTTTCTTATTTCAAACTCTACCGCAGTGCTCCGCAACCCAGGTTGCCAGGCACAAGCCAAAATATGTAAATTTCATGAACAGAATTTACAATTTGTTTTTATTTGATGAATTTAAAATAGCATAGTAGTGATTGATATTTTTATCAAAAAAATGCACATTTTAGACCCTTGATTTGATAATTTTGATACATTTGTTAATTAATTAATTCCACTGGGACATTTTTCGCCATCAAAGCTTCCAAATATATGCAGCAATGTACAATTTATACTGTGGGATTTTTTGTTTTACACACGAGACAAGCCCCATTTTATTCCCCATCATTGCACTATCGCTGCAAACGCTAATACAATTATTCTATTAATATCAAAATAGTACTAAATTTATTTTTTTGAGAACAAGTTAACCGGAGATCTTAGTAACCGAATAGCTTTAATTTTTTCTTATACAAACATACTCATTTTTATCTCATTTTGGACGCACTGCGCCTCGGCACACCGATTGCGGAGCACTGTTTTAAGTGTCTCGCAAGTCCATCATGTTATTGTAGCAATCCAGCGACTGTACCTTTTTACAACTTCATGAGTCAGAACCTACGATAAAAATTGTAATAAATAATGTCTTCGCAGAAATCGCCGTTACGTTATAATATTTTATGTGTTTAAAAGTCCATGTTGGTAATTTCATTGAGTGATTTAGCCACGCAGCTTGGACGGAATGCATTCTGAATAATTTTGAATAATTTCAACAGAGGAACGTTGGAAGCATACAAATCGCGTTTCTTTAAGAGACGCGTAGTTTTTTTCATTTTATTATTATGTATTCACACAATTCTTGCCTGAAAAACATCTTTTGTCACAGATTATTAAATCGGACACCGGAAAAGTGTTGACGTACCTCAATTCTCACATTTTCAACAATAAGAAACGTGTTAAATCTTCTCACTTTAAAACGCACGTTATGTAGCATAACTTATAGAATGTAATTGTAAGAATTTTTGTGGACCTGTGGGGAAACGAATAAATACGAGGGACAACACGGACGAGTTGCCAACACTTAACATAGAAGCCGGACTACCTCGCACACTGAAACAGGCGGCAATAATTTCTCACTAGCCGTGGGCCGCAAAGGCTGGCGGCAGATCTATTTCAAAATGTTAAAATATTTGTAATTACACAAGGCCAATAAAGGATTCCAAAATACCGAATCAGGAGTGACGAACCTTTTCCTGTCAGAAGGACGTTTTTTTTGGCTTATAATCAAATAAGGCCGCATTTAAGAAACATACATAAAAATGTATGTATATTATTTTGTAAATGAAGGAAAACAATGAAATTTATTTATTTATTTCAATCGGAAGGCCTCACTTGAGACCCTATAAAGTCGCATGTGGCCTTAAGGCCGCTTAAGGAAATTTTAAATCATGTGAAATAAACTCGATGAGAATATTTTAATTTACTCGATGAGAAAAGAAATCACAAGTTCCCATGCTCAAAACTTCAGATGTTAATCTGAAAAAATCTATATTTGATATCTAAATCACATAGGCTGACATCGGGATGCTACCGCTGATCTTCGTCAATTTAGATATTTATAATAAATACACTCCAATACGTTACAACTTTTCGTCATTCGCTAAATTATGTTTATTAAGACTTGTGTCATTTCCAATTCCGCGGTGCGATATTGCCTTTTCATTTTGATGTATGTGAGAACGTGTTATTAAATTTTTGTATTTCGGGGCCGTCTTTATATGACGTTACGGCCTAGAGGGATTGGAACGGGTCTTATATTATGATGAGACGATTTCTGACGACGGGGTGAAGGCAGTCGTTGAACATGTGACGTTATAAATTCTAGTATATCCTACGACGTATTTAAAATATCACTGGCACCTTTTCTATGACGATCATTTTGATAATTTTAGAATTTAATTTATGAAAACACGGATATGAATATGGGACTTAAAAATGACGTAAAATTGACAGGGGGTAAAAGATTTGTCTGTAGAGTGAAGTGGATCAATAATAAAAAAAAATTAGTCGTTTATTGAAGACTCAGCTCATTTACATCAAACAGTTATGTCAAAAAATATTGCCTCTAGTTCACAATACAGCGGAATCGTTAAATTCTGAAATATGTACTTACTAATATAAATAAATTGACTCTACATTGTATTCAATAGGGTTTGTCACTTATTATCAGTGTTCTGACTACCGCCATCTTTGGGCTTGATTCAAAGTTAAATGAATCTGTCGATTCTATAAGTATCACGCGGATGAAATGCGGATAATATTTCTCCATTCAATGATAACTCGAGATAATTGCAAATAAAAACATAATAATTTAAGACATCGACTGAGGGTGCTTGATGAAATTTCAATATTAAATTTGGATTATTGAGATTTTGTACACTTCCATGTATTTTGTCACTAACGACCCGGGTTTCGCCTTTCGGCATCTTCAGGCATTCGAGCACACGAATGGACTCGAACTGAGATAGTTCGACTCAGTTCGAGTCCATTCGTGTGCTCGAATGCCTGAAGATGCCGAAAGGCGAAACCCGGGTCGTTAGTGACAAAATACATGGAAGTGTACAAAATCTCAATAATCCAAATTTAAAAAAAAACATAATAATTAACCTGTCGATTGAGGGAGGGATACATTACAGATCTCTATGTCTTTGAATGCAAATCCATAAATTAATTTATGAAATTGTATGGCAGAGATTCAAACCCGTGGACACTGTAGCTGAATAAGCGCGTTGACCAGTTGGCTATCGAACTAGCAATTGACATTCGTCAAATCAGCATAAGAAATTTTCTTTTTTTTCTCTTTTTTTTCCCCATGTCCGCTCCCAATGTGGAGCATATGGTCTCCTAATGGAGGTATCTTGACAGAATTTTTTCTACGAGAACTGCTTGTCACTCAGTTGCTCAACCTCTCTTTTCTTTTTCGAAGAGAGTAGGGATAGAAGGATAGGGCTATGACAGGACTAGTGGTTAGCTAATCGCTATCGTTACGCCCCGTGAGGATGGAATTGGTGGGAGGGAGGACTCAGACTACGAACAGACATCCATAAATCGATTGAGAGATCAATCTATGAAAACCGTCCGCACCGGGAATTGAACCCGAGACATCCGTAACCGTAGCCAGCGACGAAACCAACTGCGCCACGGACGCCGACAAGAAATTTTCTACCGGTTGGAATCCCTTATTTTATATAACTACTAGCAAGTACCCGGCATGCGTTGCAATGCCACTCAAAGAAAGAAAGTGTTTGTGTTTAATTCTGTTTATTAAAGTGGTTTTTAACACGCCATGTTTTTTCCCGTCTGGTGCATACACGAACAAATCAGAAGTTTTTCCGACGCTTGAGCAGGTCACATACAGCGGTGCATGCTGAAGCATAGATTTTCCATATTTAGTCCACAAACTTGTGGCGATAGTTCCTGTGCTTTGTTGATAATCACTGCAAATGTGAGTCGCACCGGAAACTGCAGATGCTTGAATTTGATTGGCATATCTGTCGAAATCATTGGGATGTGTGGCAACAGTACTTCTTCTTTAAACTTTCCGCTTAAGACCGGCAATTGGAATTTAACAATTAACCTACCATTTGTTATGTCACACAAGAAATGAAATGTCGCTGTTTCTACCTTTTTGATTCTTTTTTTTTATTTTAATTTTTTAGATTTTTTTCCAGAAACCTTTGAAGGTATGCACACAACAACTCACCAAAGTTGTATTGTAATTGAATGAATGGTATAGGAACGCATACGGGACAAACAAACAAACATTCATTTTTATATATATAGATAAGACCTACTGTAAGTTAATTGTACTATGCCGATAACCTTCACGCAAGTGCAAGCAATAACTTGACAAAGTTTTATCGGAATCGGATGAACGGTATGGCAGTGCATAAAATATGAACAAACACACATTGATTTTTATATATTAGATAAATCAACGTAATAGAAAATTCTGCTGGTTTTGATGAATGACTAAAAAAAAACAAAACACAATTTGCCACTATTGTATAGGTTGAAAAGAAATCTTTGGTTGGCCTTGGTTGGAAGTAATGAAAATAATAGGCGTAAAATATGTATGTAAATCGACTGTCACAATGTTGTCACACAAAATAGGTATTGTAAGTTTTAATTGTTGCAAGGAACATAAGACTAAAAAGAAATTATTTGGCTGATGTTTTCTTGCGAGGAAAACAATTAAATATTTCCATAGGCTATCTGAACAAAAAAATACTTTGAAGAAGCACCAAAATTAAGGTAATTTCACTCAGCACATTAAGGAGTACAGCCATATATACGTATGAACATTGAATTATTCAAAATAAATTCATGAAACTGTTCCCACCGGGACTTGAATCCGAGACATCCGTAATTGTAGCCAACGACGTTGACCACTGCACCCCGGACCCAAACACTATAACCCACCCTATAAGTGTTAAAAAAAGATTGGTATTATGCTTATCTTGATAAATAAAATTGTGATACATTACAGTGGAACCCCGATCTATCATTCGCACATTCATCGTTTTCCCACATGTATCATTTCTTCCTTACTTAATCACAATAGCAAACATTAATGTTTTCCCGCATTCATGGTTTTTTTGTATGGGCCCTTAAAAATGTGATCCCGATGGATAATAATTTCACATGAACATATCTGTTTGCAAAAGGTAAAGCGCGTTAAATCTAAAATCAGTACTTTTCAAGAGGACTAGAACAAAATTTGCGTTTGTATGAACATTGTTGAAAAATGTTTTATTTCAACACGAAATTTACCGATTTAGCAGCATTGTTCTGTCAACCTATTTTTCAATTTTTAAGACTTAGCTTCTCCTTCAACCATACCTGCTCCCTATGTAGAGCATATGGCTACCACGAAGCGCCTCCATCAACCCGCCGAGTACATCATATGAATGGTACCCGGTGGTCATCCAGGACACTGGAATACCACCGGTCGGAAGAGTAGTCAAGCAGGATTGAGGCTCTCCGGAGGCATTTGCAACACATAACCCAGCAAATTCCAACGTCTCTCCATGACCGCTGATGTGACAGGGTGTTGCCCAGTCTGTTTCCTAATCTCCGAGTTCCTCACGAAGTGAAACCATGGCACCCCCAGTATCCGACGCAAGCTTCTACTCTCGAAACTCAATATATGGTTTAGTCTATGTCATGTGCCATGATTCATTACCGTAAAGCAGCACAGGTAGAATGCAAGCGTTGAATAAATTGCATTTGGTTTTAATCGTGTACAGCTGCATGTCCCAGACGGTCTGCATCGAGTTAAATGTAGCTCTGGCTATTCCTAATTGGATAGCGGGCTCCTTCTTTATGTTTCTGTCATCCGGGATGTGTACACCGAGGCATCTGAAACTGTCGACTATCTCAATGATCTATCCCGCGCTGGTCAGGGTCCTTCAAGGTCACACAGCTTCAAACCCGGAGAGACAGCTACATCTCGATCGAGTGCGATTGACCTCCGAACTATGAAATCAAAGATAATAATTAACTACAACATAGCAAAAGCGCAATCCTGTCCCACTCCCGTTGTGACCTCGAACCATTCGGTAGTTGAGTCTCCGATTCTTACACAGCATACACTATTCTCATACAGGGACTTGATGATAGCCACAATCCTTGGCGGAATCCCATATGCATCCAGACTTAACACAGATATAAAATTTGTTTGTTAGTGAAATTTTGGTTCATTTCTTTCTTCCCATCATTTTACAGAGTAATTGTAGGATTATAAATAAACCTGAATGTAAAATAATAATAAGTCAATAAAACACATGCCATGAAGAGTTTGTGCAAGGAATATTAAAAAAACATTTCGATTAAGGAGAAGTGCAACATCAGAAACTACAACACAACAAAACGAAGACTTGGTAACCAGATTAATATTGAAAGAAACTTTTTGTTAGCAGCCCACATAAAATGGGTTAAAATATAAATGAAAGCTCATTTGATGAGTTTATTAAAGAAAAAACGATGGAGTTGTTTAAAGTAATTTTAAACATTTTCTTCATGTCAAAAAAAATCTAAAAATATCTGACGTCATCAATAAATTTACATATAGTCATTTGACCTGTTAAAGTTGTTGTATTAAAAAATCGTTAAAGTTAAATATACTGCGAAACCCTGATTCTTCATTTTCCATCAGACCCAGAAAAAAAATGATGGATGCAAGAAAGACTTTTCAGTCAGCTAGAGTCATAACATTCTTCTTATGTGGCATTTTAGTTGCAAGTCAGCATTATTCACTATGTGAAATACAAGGCAATGATTAACACTGACCTACTCGGCCAGATGACTGCACAATTTGAACATATTTGCTCAGTAGTTGATTCATCAGCGAAAACATGAGCTGGCACCATAACAAGAAGATGATGTTCAAAGTTTTGTAGTCTCGGTCTTTCTTACAATTTGATTTGAGGTCGCATGTGCTTCTGCATTATCAGTGCACGAACATTATCAACTGATTAGTTACATTAGTACCCAATAGCCTAAATGAATAAATAACAATAATTTTAATTATGTAAAGCAACAAAGAGTTAACTCAGGTTGCATTGGTCTGAAAATAAACGCAAGTACGACCAATGTGATCTGTAACCATGCCTGTCAAGACTCTGATAGAACCCTGTGCTAGCTCTGGAGAGACCGTCGGGAGGGTCGACAGCTTCAGATACCTCGGTGTACACATCTGGGAAGATGGTAACACAAAGAAGGAACTCGCTCTCCGATTGAGAATAGTCGGAGCCACATTTAATTCAGCAGTGCAATAACAATGCAGACCGCCTGGGACACGCAGCTGTACACGATTAAAACCAAATGCCATTTGTACCTGTGCTGCTTTACGGTAGCGAATCATGGAACCTGACGAAGTCTCAGAAAAACCGTATACTGAGCTTCGAAAGTAGATGCTTGCGTCGGATACTGGGGGTGAAGTGGTTTGACTTTGTGAGCAATTCGGAGATTAGGGAACATACGGGGCAACACTCCTCAGCGGTTATGGAGAGACATTGGAACTGGTTGGGTCATGTGCTGCGGATGCCTCCAGAGAGCCTCAATCCTGCCTGCCACTTCTTCTGACCTGTGTGATTCCAACGTCCTGGAAGACCATCCATGGGATGTACTCGGCGAAGCTGAGGGACTCTGACATGTCATGGGGGGAAGCAAAGCGATTGACAGGTGACAGGGAATCATGGAGATGCCGCGCGGCAGCCATATGTTCCACATAGGGAGCGAATATGGAAGAAGATGAACAAAAAAGCAACAAAAGAAACAATAACTTTTATAAAAAATATATGAGTAAAGCATATTGGTGTTCACAAAAAAGGTCAGTTTGGCATGCTCATCCATTGAATTTTATTGATCCATCATCTATAATATATTAAAACATAAAATAGAAGAACAGCGAAAGCCATCAAAAAAATCATCAATCATTTAAAATTTTTGAAAAACTGGCAAACAATCAATCATTATTGTGTGATGAATAATGTCACAATGCATTATTATGCTTAATAGATATCTATTAACAATGTGATCAGTTATTTGAATTATATTTGCAGATTCAATAAAGGAATTGATCGATTTAAAAATGAACTTCAAAACTCTATTATATTTAAGTTTGTATACATAGATGAAGTCATTAAAAAGCCGACCTGTATCCTATAATACATGTGAAACACAGACCGCTGTAAAAACTGTAGTGACAGCTTCAGAGTTTAATAATTTATTTTAATTAGTTGCTGGAAAAATCATCGAAGGCATGTAATGTGCCATGATGAATTATCTATTACTTTAATATATATAACAACCACTCATCATCAAACAGTCATCCATAAACAGCGTCACATGATTTTAGCCATTTTTTTAAGTTCCGCACCCCTCTCTTAATAACGTGATTTTTTCAAAAGCCCCCCTTAGTATTCTTGAATCCGTTGACAGCTAACGTCTCAATTGTTGAGTTGGCATACTCAACTGAGTTTCAACAGTGCTAAAACTTTTGATTACAATTAAGTTATTGTATTAAAATATATTCTGATTTGTCCTGATAATCTCCATAAGTTTGGTTAACACCAACTGAATTATTTTTTGAAATATTTGGTGTTAGAATATCCTTTAAACGGCTCAGCAGGGAACAGGTTAAGGGGTATGCCTTAATGCGGCGATCACCAAACTACAGCTTGCCTAAGATTTTCATCCGGTCCTAGAAAAAATGCAGATATAAATTCATCATATAAGGAAATATAAAATTTCATGATTTGGTTGTGAATTCACGACAAGTGTTTATTTAAATTTATCAATTCGGATAAGACTATCATGTAGTGAAACCAAAGTAAAAGAAATTAGGTACAAAATTTATTGTTGGAGGCGACCAGATGTTCGTTTATTCGAGAATTTATTGAAATTCTAAGAATGTAGTGTAAGCAAAATAGAACAATAGAAATGTCCAAATAATAACCCCAATTGAAAATAGTCAGTTGTATTCCAAAGTTTGCAGAGTGTACATCGCTTGATTTTTGTGATTACTTAAAGTGAATTAGCAGTGATTTCTCAATTTGAGGTATGTTATCCTAGTTACTCCTATAATTTATAGAAAACAGAATAAATAAATTAATATGATTTTTTTTCTATGGATTCGGCGTTAACTTTATGGAAGATCATTTTTAATACAAAATTAAAACTGCTAACTTAGTTATTCCACTTGGTTTATCACTAACGTGACACATTTTGCCTCTTTGAGAAGCATCTTCAGACTAACCATATCGCAAGGTTATTTATTTCTAAAGTAAACAATTATTATAATTCTTATGTTAAAATAAAGGGTGGGGGTGGGTTTATTTCATTCTACCAAACGTGAGGAGCGGGTAAGACATAAACCATTTACGAATCAATTACCGGTACTTCGCGGTGAAAAATCCAAGGGAAATAAATTTAATAATGGTGAGCCGCCTGTTCTGTTTAAAATGTTATTTACTAATCCTCCATTGCTGTTAATGGTTTTATTGATTTCTAAAAACTCTAAGCTATTCATTTTTATACCTTTTTTATTTACTCGATGGAGTATTTGTACGTTTTTATTTTTATTAAAATTATGATCATTTTCAATTAAATGATTCCCAAACTCTTAAAAATTATTACTTTTGAGACATCTTATATGTTCTTTAACTCAAATATTAAAGCTTCTACCTGTCTGTCCTACATAGGCAGCTTGACAGTTCAACTTCTAAAGTGAATTTAATGTCTTTGTGTATCGAGTTAATATGCTGTAGGAAGGTGTTAAGTTGTCAAGTTAACTAAGTTGTTAAGTTAACAATTTAGGTAAAATCTTATTGAACAATAAAGATCGAATAGAATCATTGTCACAGTGTGGAATATACCGCCTCTATTGTGAAGACTAAAAATAATAACGTAGAAATACTCCATCGAGTAAATAAAAAAGGTATAAAAATGAATGGCTTAGAGTTTTTACAAAATTAATAAAACCATTAACAGAAATGGAGGATTAGTAAATAACATTTTAAACAGAACAGGCGGCTCATCATAATTAAATTTATTTCCCTTGAGTTTTTTACCTCCAAGTACCGGTAATTGATTTGTAAATGGTTTATGTCTTACCCCCTCCTCATGTCTGGTAGAATGGAATAAAACCCACCCCATCCCTTTATTTTAATATAAGAATAATAATGATTGTTTACCTTAGAAATAAATAGCCTTGGGATATGGTTAGTCTGAAGATGCTTCTTAAAGAGGCAAAACATGTCATGTTAGTGATAAACCAAGTGGAATAACTATGTTATCAGTTTTAAATTTATATTAATATGAATTTATATCCTAATTGGCTTCCAATATGAATTTATTTGTCGTCCGGCCCCCTAAGTTTAAAAAAAATTGATTCCGGCCCGTTTCTCAAAAGTTTGGTGACCACTTAAAACATGGCCTTAATGTAATAATATTTTTCTGATATTTAGCAAATTGATTTTTTTTTAAAATAAAAGATGTACTTATTATGTTGGCTCTATGATGTCACATATCCTGACACTAACCTACTCCTCCATCCCAAGTCGTCACACTTTGTTTGACGACTTCCTTTCCCCCTAGAGCAGTGATGCACAACCTATTTGAAAGAAGGGCCAGATTATCCATTTTCTAATTTTTCACGGGCTGCGGAGGGTAAAAGTGTTGGAAAATATTTATTTTACTAGACGAGATATGCATTTTATTATTTTTCATTTAATATAATTTTAACATAATTTTACTACTTATTACTTGAGGCGCCCAGTATCAAAGTTAGCCAAAGGCACTTTTTAACATTTTTTAGTTATGTATGACATTAAATTCTTTGCACCTATAGCTACCATTCTCAAATAAAAAATTGAATTAAAATCGTCCAGAATCTTCATCAAATCGACTTTTAAAATTGCAGCCAAAGTTTTTGCAAAATCAGCCAAAGTTTTTGAAGTTTTTAAAAGTTTGTTCCATTGTTTCAATATAAATGGCCGAAGAACTGACATGCCAATCACAAGCCTTGCATTTAAAAAATCTTATATAGCCGCCATAATACACGTTTGATTCACAAAATTTGTAAATTCTCATCTTTTGGTTGTATTTTATTGATTTTTTTGGTTAAAAAATAATAATTCTTAATAATTCAATGAATGATTATGAAATTCATCACATTATAAAAGGTAAAAGAGATCAATAATTATAAAAATGTGCAAAACAAGCGGAAATGAAGTTAATCAATTACAACCATAAAAAAATTACTGCTTTACAATATAGCCTAAGTTATTTAATATGGAAATTAAATGGGTGCATACTTTTCTACTACTATGTGTCTCAGTTAAGATAAAAGTAAGAATATTCTGTATATTTCATTTTTTTTTGCTCTAGACATTTTGTTTATCTTAAAATGACAATTGAAATCTCATCTGTATTTGCAGTTCTATCACTTCACAGTAGCATTTGTGTACTTTGTGTTGGAGTTTATAACCATGATACTAAACAGAAAAAGACACTTATAACTAACATTGTCAGTCCATTTGTCGGGTCCATTGTAAAGTGGTCAATGTCATAGGCTTCGTTGCGGTATTCACGTGTTAGAATAACAGTACAAACAGTTTCATTAGTTGATTTTTTAATCAATTTATGGGTTTCTGTGATGTCTAAAATTCCCTCCCACCCATCCTCGACACGTCGATAGCAAAAATGAAAAAATTAACATTACAAACATAAAACCTTGTACATACAAAGTTCCACACCTTTTTAAGACACTGTTTCAAAAATCTTAATAAACCTTTAAAATTATATATGTAAAGTTTAAAATAAAAAAAAAATATTTGACATTACCGTTAATGGCAATGCACCAATTATTTGAAATTGAAAAATGAAATGAGATTTTTTTTACCATGTCCGCTCCCAACGCGGAGCATATGGCCTCTTAATGGAGGTATCTCAAAAGAAGTTTTTCTATGAGAACTGCTTGTTAGTTGCTCAACCTCTCTTTTTTCGAAGATAGTAGGTATAGAAGAAGAGGGACAGGACAGGACTAGTGGTTAGCCATTCGCTCTCGCTACGGTGGGAGGAAACATGCAGGACTACGAACAGAAATCAATAAATAGATTGAAAGATAACTTTATAAAAACTGTCCGCATCGGAAATTGAACCCGAGACATCCTTAACTGTAGCCAATGACACTACCAACTGCGCCAAGGACGCCGACGAAATGAGATAAGCCAAATGAGAATTTTTATAAGTCATTCGAGGTTAACTCGAGGAGAAACAACATCGCATTGAAAAAATCTGAATTTAATATTGACACTGCCAAGACTATTACCCAGACGCAAAGCTCTTACCACTAAACCAAACAGACCGATATACTCCACCCTACGTCAACAATAAATCTCAAAAAACCCTGATAAAACTTGATAATGATTGTAAAGTCCACCCCATGTTATAGTATGAATTAAAAAATGGAAATCATTAAGAACTGTTTTCTGTTTTAATAATTTCATTTCTTGAATAAAAATAAAATTAATGAATTTTTTGTGAAATTGTAATGTCTATTTTTGGGTGGTTATTTGTTTGAGTTACATATTTTTCAATAAAACATGATAATCTTACTCAATATGCATTGGCTATTTTTTTTTCCTTTCATTTAGTATCAAAAAAGACCAAAAGTTCATCGCTTACTATCAAAAACAGCCAAAGGTAAAACTCACTATCAAAACTGGCCAAGAGCATATTTGTACCTTATGCTAGAGCATGCTAGAGAGAGAGGATTCTAGTATCTTGTGGAAAATATTTCACTTAAATATTTATTGTCAATAGTATAGCAACAGAATTTCCTTCTTCCTGAAAAAACTGCAAGGGTACTTTTGGCTAACTTTGATACTGGGCTCCTCAGTCTTGTTCTTTTGTGCCGCAACAAATTCCATTTTGGACCACCGGCCACGGTTTGTGCATCACTGCCCTAGAACATGACGTTATATATGGATGGCCCCTTTCAAATTTACATTGTGAAGATCAGAACCAATTATTATAAATATGTGAAAGTAGTACATACAAATTGTGTTTTATTTATTGAAATAGAATGCCTTTCCACCAAGAATTGGCAGTCAACACCTTAAAAGTGATTACATTGTGAATATGAAGAATTATAAAATTATTTTTTCAATGATCATCATTGAAATATTCAAATAGTCAGGTCGAGTTCATTTGTGTACTCGAATGCCTGAAGATAACAAAAGGCCAAATCCGGGTCCTAACGAATATACATGGAAATGTACAAAATCTCAACAATTCAAATTTATTCAAATAGTATTTCTCACAAATTTGTAAATCAGTCTGCGTCAATGATAACCGCTTCTTTAATTATGATTAAATTCTTCATTATATAAGATTAGCTACCTGATCTCCAAAAGCATTCATGTCAATTTTCATTTATTGTGATTCTTATTTTATATTATTGTTGATTATAGTTTCTTAAAATGTTTAAAACCATATTATCGTTTTTTCTTTACAGAAGTACGATTCAGTTATAACTGAACTTCGAGAAGAACTTCTAAACGGCAGAATGTCTTGTAAGTATTACCTGTTTTATTTAAATTATATGAAAAAAAAATATTCATCCAAAGTGTAATTTTGTAATTTTGAAAGCTAGAGTCATTCTATGGAGGAAATTCGAAATTATCTCAATGAAATGACATATATTCCTTTCATTACTTAAAATAAACAATCTTTCTCTCTCTTAATTTAAGTAATTATTGTTAAAGAATTCATTTTATGTCTAATTATTTTTTTCTGCATTGACTTAGAACACAAAATACCACCAACTCTATATCTCCACACATGTCATTACTATATCCATAACACTGCAACTCAGATATTCCACAGCCATAATCATGAAGCTATTCTAAATGCACTCAATCACACTTTAATATTTACTTTATTGTCTTAAAAACAATATCAATGCCTTTTTTTTAAATAATGTGCTATCATCAAAATCAAAACAGACAGATAAAAGTCATCTGTTACTTATGGAGTATATAATAGTCATAAATAAACTACTTATCTAATAATGGGAGATTCTTATTATTTATATTATTGTACTATCATAATAAATTATTTTACCATAATTGAATGTATTGACATATGATTTTAACTTTAAATTATCTTACATTGATTGGTGATTTTAATCATTGATTTTTTCCGTGCCATTTTGTTTTCTGCAGTGCTGCAACTTTAATATAAATACTTCAACTACCCTAATACAGTGGAACCCTGATCTGTCTTTCCCGAATGTATTGTTTATTTTGTATTGACTTGTCGAAACACATATAAGAATAATGTTAAATAATCCCTTATTCATCATTGTCAGATCTATCATTTTTCCTTGATTTATTGGTTAAATATTGGTCTGACACAAATATTACCCCGATTGATTGTTTTTGTTGAACATTTTTCATCCTTCTCCGAAGTACTTACAACTCCATACAGCTGCTATTGCTACCTCGTCAAAATTTTTATTGCGATCTATTGTGCGACCTCATTTACCTCATATTTCACAATGTACACTATTTTGACTTATCAATTAAAATGCCACCTATGAAGAACGTTAGGAACCGTAGCTAAGAATTTATTTTGCTGCATTCATCGTTTTTTTCAGGGTCCCTATAATAATGAAGAATCGGGGTTTCACTGTATAGCAATGTTTGCTAATTATTAACATATATTAATTGGTAACAATAACATGTCAAATGGAAACTAGTTCAATGTAATCAAAATTCAGTACAAAGACAGAGCTCATACAATCTAGACCTGCTTGCTTTGACAGATCATTTTATAATAAAGTTATCATCAAGTGTTTATTATCAAGTGTTAATTAGTAAGTGTTGATCAGTAAGTGTTTCTTTAAATTATTATTTTGTTAATTCTACCAAAATATTGTAAAATATTTCTTTTTTATTTAAATTAAATTTAAAAATTCATAAAAACAAACTCAATTAAATATTTATTAAATTTGGATTATTGAGATTTTGTACACTTCCATGTATTTGGTCACTAACGACCCGGGTTTCGCCTTTCGGCATCTTCAGTCATTCGAGCGCACGAATGGACTCGAACTGACAAGACAGTAAACAGTGTCTAACGTTTATATAGAATATACAAATACGACAAATACTATTTACGAGATAAAATATTATACGTCTAGGATCCACACTGATACCTGAGTTAACATTTCGAGAATCGCCTTAATCCTTATTTTGTAAACAACACATTAACAGAATGGCGAATTGCTGCTTTCCAACTACTGTTAGAATTACCAGTGATTTTACAATTATAATAGCATTGTGGGTTTCGACGGGATGAAATTCGACGAAAGGATAAATATATACAATCATTCCACATTTAGTGACATCTGTTAGGTGTTTCAACGTATAGGATACTACAACGGAGAGTTTGGGAGATTCAGCTGTTCGTTCAGAATTGGCAAGCAATTTAACTGGGCTCTATTGAATTCCAAAATTTCTTGATAAAATAATTTATGATCCCCGATGTTTTGATGCAACAATTTAACCCCATCATTCGTATTAAACGTATGGTTCTCCAATAGCAAGTGATTTGCGAATTTTGAAGTTTCTTTTTTTTAATCTAAAGGCAGCTAAATGTTCTGATACCCTTATATCTAATGTACGTGTGGTTTTACCCACATACATGGAAGTGTACAAAATCTCAATAATCCAAATTTGATATTGAAACTCCATATCAAGCACCCTCAGTCGATGTCTTAAATTATAAATATTTATTTTTATAAATTGTCTTCAAAACTAATACTTTTTCTGAATGTAACTGACATTAAGTGACATTAAGCCTAATGCCATTGAGCTCTAGTAATGTTAATTAAAAGCGGGGGCACTCGTAAAGAATTGTTTATTTATTTCATTATAAAAAAATACGTTTTTGAATACATAAATAAGATTTTTAGTGACTTAAAACTGTCATTCAGGGTTCAATTATTTTACTGAAAAACTTTTAATATTTACAATACAAGTGTTGGATTATTCTGGTGCAATGCGCGTAAGACACTGTAAGGCTTAAATTCAATGCATATGTGGGCGTTATTCTTTGTATAATATCTGCTGCGAAATCTATATGTAGCTTATGTTTGCTAAAATTTTGAGTTTTTATTGAATCAAATTTGAATTGCTGAAATTTTGTACATTTTTGAGCTTTCTTTAATTAGTTATAAAAAGGCAAACCGTTCAGAGATAATGTTTTAAACAATCAACCATTTGGATGAATATTCTGCTTAATAAAAAGTTTATTTACTTCTATCAACAATCTAAGAGAAATAAGTAACAATAATAAGTTACCAAATAATAATATTTTAAAGATTCAATGAAATAATTCAAGATATCGACTTGGTGCTTGATGGAATGTCAATATCAAATTTGAATTGTTGAAATTTTATACATTTCCATATATTTCATCACTAGCGACCCGGGTTTCGCCTTTCGGCATCTTCAGGCATTCAAGCACACGAATGAAATCGAACTGAAAGACAGTAAATTGTTTATATATAAGATAAAATAGCACAAATTATTATCACAAGTCTAGGAACTAACATTTTTAAAACCCACCATTCTACAATAAATAGGTATCGTTATATCATTTAATGTTAATTGGTTCTTCGTCGCCTGCAATTGCTTTTGCCCTATGAGTTTGTAATTGTTAATGCATTTGTTTTACCAATTAAGGTTAAAAGTCATTATTATCAAATCAGTATTGAAATTAATCAAATATTAATGTAGTTCCTAGACTTGGTGATATTAATTTATTATATTTTGTCATATATATAAACAATATAAACTATTTACTGTCTGTCAGTTTGAGTTCATTCGTGTGCTCGAATGCCTGATGATGCCGAAAGGCGAAACCCGGGTCGCTAGTGACGAAATACATGGAAATGTATAAAATTTCAACAATTCAAATTTGATATTGACATTCCATCAAGCACCCAGTCGATATCTTGAATTATTTCATTGAATCCTTAAAATATTATCATTTGGTAACCTATTATAGTTACTTATTTCTCTTAGATTGTTGATAGAAGTAAATAAATATTTAATTAAGCAGAATATTCATCCAAATGGTTGATTGATTAATACATTATCTCTGAACGGTTTGCCTCTTTATTACCAATCAAAGAAAGCTCAAGTGGCAGCTTTATGATGTTATAACTTAACTATTTAAATATTTTAGCTGTAAAAATAAAAAGTATTTGTTTAATAATGATACATAATTTTTAGCTTTTATGATTGAATAATAAATAAAATATCAAAGAATGTAATTTTATTTGCATAACCAATGTTTAAAATGAAATAATTTACGTAATATTCCCTTCACAGATATTTGAAATGGAATTAATATTGTCATATGCTTTGAATACACCGATTTTACATTTCTGAGGATCAACGAAAAAAATAGGGTAGTTGTTATTTTTAATAAATCAAACAAATTGGTGTAATACATTTTTTTCAATTGTTTATATATTGCTCTGTCAAAATTGTACAAGTAATTGAATGTTTCTTCTTGTACACAACAAATGTTGGAAAGATATGCTTTAATACTCTCCAGAGACGAGCATGACCGTATGGTCACATTAACACCATCGCCCATCCATCCCAATATTCGCCCTATCTCTTGCTGAATATCGTTGCCTTCGCTCGATTTCAGTTAAAAAGGATATTTATGTCTGTTTTCCACCACCTTTTTTTGCGCCGATATCTACTAAAAGCACGCACGATTTTATAAATTTAATATTTTCTACGGATTCAGCGGTAACTTTGTGGAAATTCATTCTTAACGCTTGTTTACCTTTGAAATAAATATCTTTGCGATGTGGTTAGTCTGAAAATGCTTATTAAAGAGGCAAAACGCGTCACGTTAGTGATAAAACCAGTGGAGTAACAAAGTTATCAATTTTATTTTTATGTTAAAAGTGAATTTCCACAAAGTTACCGCCGAATCCACGGAAAATATTAAATTTATAAAATCGTGCATGCTTTTAGTAGATATCGACGCGAACACAGGTGGTGCGAAACTGGCGTATATATCCTTTTTAACCGAAATTGAGTGAAGACAACGATATTCAGCAAGAGATGGGGTGAACATTAGGATAGATGGGTGATGGTGTTTACTGTGACCATATTGGTCACGCTCGTCTCTGGAGGGTTAAAGTGTTCAATGTGCCTCATGACGTCGTCCTTTGTCGGCGCTAAACCCTGCAGTGTAGAGTTGGGTTGCAATATGTAAGACCTTTTCACAAATTATTGGACTGCTGACTGGCAGGTTGTTGGATCGTGCACTTATAAACCACAAAAAGTTACAAACCTCTCAACCTCAAGCAAAATTCACGGAATGGCGGGAACTGCAAAACAACACTGTGAATCGAGTAAATGACACCACCACCGCCGTAGTAAACGAAAGTCAACCTATTGTTTTGTAACATTTTTGAATGTGTCTAAAATTCACTTCAATGATTGCCTTGCGTTCAATTTTTCACACAAAATTTGAAAGACGTAAACCGCGAGACATAAAAACGTTAAATAGAGTTTTAAATGTACTAAAATAACATGGGACTGAAGAAATCCTTCCTCTGTATTCATTGTCAAATCTCTTTTTTGGTCATTAATTAAATGCTCATTATATTTATAAGTGTACATTACCGTTTTCAGTGGAATCGAAAAACAACCGCAGCCTCTCATGTGGATTACTGGAGTCTGATATGTCACTTCTGTGCTCGTTGGACATGCATGCTGACAGGAAATTTACTTCCGGGAGGTTTTTGACTATCCATAAGAAAAAGAATAAGCAACTTACTACCCGCAGCTTGAAACAAGAAATGGCCATGCTAGATGATCTCCAAAACGGCCAAGTTAAGGTATAAGACATGTCATATATATTAATCAATTTAAAAATATGCTAAAGCCCTTGATGGTGCAAAGAACGTAGATAACCCAGTACATTACAAATTAATACAGGCATATATGTCAGGAGTTGCCAGCAATTATGCTAAACAAAATGCCGCTCTTGTACAATCTTATCATTTATCATCTACATGTCTTGTAGATAATCTTGTAATAATATTATCATGAAAACATTAATTACTTTTGAGCAAAGGTAAAACACACAAGGGCAAGTTCGATTATTAGTATTTTTTCGATGCCTAATTTCTAGTTGTGAAATAAATTACATTACATCGTTCAACCAACTATTGTGTGAAACTATTTTTATATTTCAATGATCTTTTCATGAATATTAATAATATTGTGATCGCAAGCGAATTATGATTGTAAGAATTTCCTACCATCAAAATTTTTAAATTCCAGGAGTTATGAGTAGACATCAATGATATTTTGTGATATGATATATCTCTTTTATTAATTTATTATTGTCAAGTAAGTCTGATGGTGTCAATACAATTGGAAAGTCTAATATGCGATATATTGCTATTTTTATAATATTTGTAACAATACATTTTTATCTGTTATAATAGTACTATGTATTATTATTCAATGGTACATTAGCGCAAACATTATATAGGTTTTATTAATTTGTTCTCTATGTTATACAACTTACGTTATTTTTGCGTGCTGCGATTGTGAATGACCCAAAATCTCAACCTTTATATTGATGGTGTATAAACTTGCATTGATATTTGAATATTTTTTGATTGCGTTGGCATTTACCTAGTACAGCTCCGTTATGATGGCGTGAAGCTGAATTCGGCATCAACTTTATCATACAATTCTTGTAAAACTGAACACTATGCTATTTTTACCTTATTAAAATGTGGTTTGGTATTTATTGGATAGTTTTTTTTTATAATCATTTAAAATTTCTTTTGTATTTCAGTGCATACTTGATCAATCCGCCTTTTGGAAATTCAATGCGTTCACTCTTGAGACAGTGTCTGGCGGTAATAAAACATTTATTGTTTACTACTGTTAATTTTGTGAGAAAATATATGATGGTATCATCGGCGTGCAGTGGACTTATCACTATGTCTATCGCACAACCTAATTTAGGTATGAGCAAGAAGGATACAAGAGCATGCGCCGCATGCCCTTGCATTTCGCTTGCACCTTCACTTTTCACCTGTGATTGACCGAGAAAGAGATAAAACCACCGCACGGGCCTGGATAGTATATAATATGAAAACTATGTATTGTATTACTGCAATATTTGATTATAAACTATAGTTTTTTTTAATATCTTTTATCCCTTTCTACTACCGATAAATTCTTCAGTGAGAAACCATTTTTATACTATTTAATTAATATAAAAACTAATTAAACAAGCTCGTGTTTATCGAATACGGCCTCAGTGTCACTCTAGATTTCAGTGGAAGGGGTTAAACAATGAAGTAATGAATCTTCTATTTCGTTTTTTTCTGATTTATTGGAATATTTTTAGGTCGCTCGCTTTCAGTGTTGTGCATTCATCTCTTCCATTTTTATGGGCTGATGAAACATTTTGATCTCGATGCCATCAACGTATGGAAAATGTTCAGTCTCATCGAAGAGGGCTATCACAGCACCAATCCCTACCACAATTCGATACATGCTACCGATGTCACTCAGGCAATGCACTGCTTCCTCCAAGAGACAAAGGTCAGCAGCGTAGTTTATAACCTTTCAAGAGATATTATAATATTAGAGTTTTCATAATGAATATTTACTTAATCATCGAAATAGAAAAAAATGTATTTGAATATTGTGATTTTCTCCCTAATCATTTATATTTTCCGAGCCTGTAGCTGAGTGGTCAACATAGTTGGCTTGGGTTCCAAAGTTTACAGGTTTGAGTCCCAGTACGGGCAGTTTCACAGATTTTTCTATTGGTTTATGTTTGAAGGCAATCAAAATGAAGATGATATCAAAATTACCTCCAACCCATCTGATTCTAAAAACTGATCCTAACAAGAGTAATTAGTTAACCACTTGTCCTATCTTAGCCCCATTTTTCTATCTAGACTCACTTCGAAAAGGAGAGGTTGAATGACATGCAGTTCTCATAGAATAACTTATATTGAGATAAACTCCATTTGCAGTAAATATGCTCTACATTGAGAGCTAACATGGCTACATTTATAAAACTCTTTTTCAATGTCTGTAATGAGATAACCAAATATTGAAATTTTTAATATCTCCTCAAAACAAGAGAAAAGGATGACTAAAGACAAAAGCAACTCAAAGTGCAACCGACAATATCTTTCAACTCAGATAATTCTCTAATTTTCAGGCACTTACTTAAACTATTCTTATGTGGCATAATTAAGAATTTTTCAGGTTTTCCATGATAATTGTTGTTTGTTAAATTTGTGTTTTTCAGATCTGTGAAAACTTGGAACCTGTTGAGATAATGGCCTCATTGATTGGCGCCGTAGCTCATGATGTTGATCATCCTGGTGTCAATCAGCCATTCCTGATTGCTACTTCTAACCACCTGGCTGCCCTGTATCAGGTATTTTTTTTATTACTATATCCACTCGATAAGTGAAGCATGCTGATTATTTTATTCATGTAGCACAATACACTCTATCCGTTTATTGTGGTACGTAGGATATTTAATTTTTGATGCTGGACAATTTTTATGCCCCAAATTGTACTGCGAAAATTCAGCTTGTCACAACCTGTCACTGTATATTTGCAGCCAGTGTTTCATGGCCGTCTTCCACAACACTATTGACAATAAAAAAAATGAATTTATTACTTACAATTGTGATCCATCTCAAGCAGAGCTGTGCTAGATTCATTTATACCATAATAATCTTCTCCACTAAATGCACATGATCCCACATAGGGTTATCATTCATTAGTAAATATTATCAAAAGTTTCAGTCAATTTTCCAGTCTAACTATACATTGACAGTAGAAAATTTTAAAGGACGAATTTCCGAGATTCGGGTATTCCCTTACACAACTTCTCTTTTCATGTTTGACAGGATAATTTAAAACAAATTAAGATTTGGAGGCTGATGTCTTTCGTAAAACCTACCTTAAATGGTGTTATAGTAGTATAAAGCTAAGAAAATTTTAAGGAATATATTATCCATTTGTTCATGCTAATGTAGAAAATGCTTACTAATATCACAGTCACCTATATTCTGAAACCAAAATCAGATAATAATGGAAAAAATATTCAAACTTCAAATAAACAAAACCAATAATGCTACAATATTTATTTTCAGAACTCGTCAGTCCTCGAGAATCATCATTGGCGCACAGTTATTGGCTGTGTGGTGGAGAGTGGTGTTGCCGAGCAAGTGAAGAGCGTATGGCCGCAATTAGCCACTCAAATAAGCTCTCTTATCCTCGCAACTGATATCACCAGGCAGAAAGAGTTTCTGGCTCGTCTGAAGGTAATCCATTTAATAACTGTTACTTTTTACAACATGGTGAAAAATAATAATCAATATTCATTAAGTTAAGTAATCATATAATGATTTTGCATCATTATTACAAAATTCTTTAAAGATTTCTTCATAGAAAAAAGTCTTCCATATTGAAATAGAAAGTGATAGATAAATAGTTCAAAATCTACTTATTACCCTTTGATACAGCTTTCACAAGAAATCTCTGTTACTGTACTTATTTAGCTAGATACCATTCATCTTATAAATTTTAGATAGGTTTGCATGAAAAATAGTAGCAAAGTTCATACAGTAACAGGTTTTTCATGAAACTTCAAGTGTCAATATAGAATAAATACTTTTTGAAACTTGACTTATACTTTTCTGTTTTGACAATTTTATGTCAATTGAATCCTTGGCTATAAAGGTATTGAAAGTATTGAGAAGTAGATATATTTCATTTCTACACGGTAACAGTAAAAAAAACATGTTCTTATAAATGATTGAGATTGAATATGATGTAATGAAATTTTTTACTGTTTTCAGAAATACATGGACGAGTCAAACCTGGACTTAAAGAAAGCGGAAGACCGTCACTTTATTCTCCAAATTGCTTTGAAGTGCGCTGATATTTCCAACCCATGCAGGCCGTGGGATATAAGTAGGAAGTGGAGCATGAAAGTGTGCGAAGAATTCTTTCGTCAGGGTGATTTTGAAAGGAAGCTTAATCTTCCGATAACATCTCTATGTGATCGCCATAGTAATTCTATCCCGAAAATTCAAACGGGTATGCATAATTCTAGTTTTGATGAATTATTTACATTATTATTATCAAAAATTAGTTATTGATACTTTACAGTACATTTAGATTTCTGTGAATTTGAATTGGCAGTTTTAAAAATATTTTTTATTTGTTACAGGATTTCTGAAGTTTGTTGTCACACCTCTCATGAATGAATGGCATAGATTCCTGCAGAGTGATCTATCCTTTTCCATGATTGAAAATCTGAAGATGAATCAGAATAAATGGGAAACATTGGCTATTCAAGAATTGGCAGAAGAAACAATTACTGAATTGTCAGATGCCGATATAATTGATGTGAATTGCGATGATTCACCTGAAGATATGTCAAACAGTGGAGATCTTTTGTTGCCCAAGCACATTATACTGGAGGATCCTTTAAACCAGGATGTACATGGAGAAGTACGCCGTCGGTACTCAGTTCCAGCGACTCCTTTAAAAACTGCCATGTCTTCCATTCGAAGAGACAGCCTCCCCATATGCCAAAAAGCTGCACAGCGTAAAATTTCATTTACAAAAGAGAATGAATTGAATTTTAAGGATAGCGATTTTTTTTTCAATTCGACGCTCAGCCTTGGCCTGAAGACAGAAATCGAAAACCCGGATGTTGTGAAAGTAGAAAATTTGCTGGCCGAACATTCTATTGCAACAATTACTTCCGCACAAGCCGATGAGCTTTCTCTGGTTTTACATGGAACCGGGAAAAAGATTTTACAACGTCAAATGACCTTTCCTCCTGTCTTACCGTTTACGCGCACTCGGTACTTATCAGCAGCCGGAGAGATGCTATCATGCATTGAAAATTCAATGGAGGACATGGGCCACTCGAACTCATCAGTAAGCTCTCAAACTGAAATCGAGAACTTTATTGAGACAAACGGCAATGTTAACATTACGAATATTATTATAAGGAAAAATGAGACTGATCGTGAAAATGATGATTCATGCCAATCATTGTTGAAAACTGAATCTACCAATAGCATAGAGGAAAAGCTGGAACTGTCGGCTATTGTGTCCATGAATGAGGGGAGCTTGAGCCCCATACCAGTCTACGAACTGTCTCCGATTGCTCCCATAGCTATTGTGGAATCAGAATTAATTGAATCAGTTGATCAAGTTATTGAATCTGATCTGGAGACTGAAACAGATCATGGTTCCATTGGTAAATGAATATTATGCTTATTTTATATCAAAGAATAGCTCTCTATTATATTTAATTCTGTCGTTTCATTCAATATTTTTGCATGCAGTCTTGGAGTAGTCTTCTTAGAACTAATGTTTCATATTTGCTATTCTTTAATATGAGTATTTTTATTTCAAAGCACTTTATTATATGTGCATTGTTCTATTAAAAAATAAGTATGCATGCTTTCTCAGAAAACCATTATCCTTTTTAGCATAGTTGTTATTATACCTAGTTTTAATTTTTTTTATTTTGTGGGAATTTAAATTGTTTCAAAGTATTATTGCTATTATTACATAAAAACAAATATTTAGTCAGTATTTTTCATTACTTAATTTTCAAAATACAAATATATTGATTTGTACATTTCTTGTTAATTTTAATAAAATTTATATTGGTCATATTTTGATTTTATTTATTTATAACTCATTTTCTACCACTCTCTGAACCTACATTCACCAATTTAATTACTGTATCAAAACCTGAGTACACCGATAATCATTGAAGCATTTTCTATAACTCTCACTCCCATGTGATAACTTATCAAATTGTTCAACTTGTACAAACTTATCAACTTATCAAACTTAACTTATATGGATAACTTATCAAATTGTTAAAGAGGTGCTACGTAGTTATAAATCATTTCAAAAGCTCTAATAAATGCAAGATATTTCTAGAAAAAGTCACCTAAACCAAAAAAGACAGTTTTTATTATTTTACTTTAAAAATACATAAGTAGTAATATATATTAGTTTTGTACAATCTGTTCTCGATTTACGACCATTCACACTTACAATGAAAAGAAAAATCAAAAGCAAATAAAAAATAAGCATATTTTTGTATTGTTTATATAAAACTCTTTCGACACGATAAATTGGTTTGAAAGTGTCGTTGTGCATATCAGAATACTAGTGAAATAGCCTTTCAATGTTTATAAATTCATTTTATTGAATTTTAAATATTTCAGATGTAAATTGCAGAAAATAAAAACGTAAAAGAGGGTATTAAATTAATTGCTGAGTCGATAAAAACTCTCCAGGCGATTTTCCAACAAAATAAGTTTTTAATCTACTTACATGCTCTATCGATGCATCTATCAATTTTTCCAGTTGCAAGTCTAAAATTTCTTCCTATTTCATCCCCTGTTTGAAGTTCAAAATTTTTCCAAATTTAAAAGTGTCGTTTTTTTACATGATCTCGATCGTCGTTTTACACGGTTGACACACTCAAAAACAATGATTTTTCATGTTGTATTGCCCATAACAGTTTTTTGTGATTGACTCGAAACTGTAAAAACTTTCGGGAACTTGTTTAGCAACTCAGCGACTCAAATCTATAGTGAAATGGGACTGTAGAAAATGTTTTCATAGTCATACTTGAATTATTATTCTCAGCTGTAAATATCAGCTTGCTTCTATCGAAAACCTGCCTATTATTAAATGTTTCACACTGATCTTCTTTTCTTGAGTCTGTGTCAGAGGTCAAAATTGCAGCAATTTTTAACTCATTGATTCATGTGTCTTTTCTGTTTATGTTCTGTTTATGGACACATAATAAATGCGAAAAAATCATCATTATGGGGATAAATCAATCAAGCGACTCTGTATATTATTTATGTATTTAAAAACAATACAGATCTCACTATTCCAAGACCACATTATTATATTTTCTGAAAGGATGTAGTAGTAATATTCAGCTGATGGTATACGATTACTGTCTGTGTGATATAGTATACCATATATTTACACAAATATGTATAACTGATACCTGTTACGGGACATGACAGGAATTCTTACCGTTTTTGTATTGTGGACGCCGCGTAAAGTATTTGTACCCTCATTGTTTTGTTTTATATTTTGCTTTAACTGTGCTATGAGGATCGATCTTTAGTTATTGTCACGAAGAAAGGTTTTTACTGAAGGTACATGATGGTCAGAAAGAAATAGAGATAACTTTTTTGTTAAAAAATCGAGTATAATGTAATGAAGGACAGTTTAACAATTTTAAACAGCTTGACAACCTGTTCTGCTCAGAAATAGTTAAACACACCAGATAAGTTATTGTCATATTGGAGCCTTTTTGAATCAATGGATGTATATTTTGACAAAAAAAGCACAATTTGATTTGTACTACTGCATTTATTATAATGATTATAATTACTGGTTTCGCTCAACGAGAGCATTATCAACTGGTAAAGTTAAAAAGTTATGATGATGATATTGCTCGCAATGAGCGAAAATGTGAGAGTAGTACAAAACGAGTTGGGTTTAATTTTTTAAAATATTCCACCGAGAATTGACAGTAAACACCTTAAAAGTGATCAATGGAGATATGTATATCCGTCATTGACATCAAAATAATTTGTGTATCATGAATTCAATTTCAATATATATGTATACATCAGCGGCGTTCGGTGGAGTTATCTCTATCGCACAACCTCATTTGTATATGAGCAAGTAGGATACAAGAGCATGTGCCTCCATGCCGTTCTATCTCACTCGCACTCTTCACTTTACATGTGATTGAGCAAGAAAGAGAGAATGGCACGGCACGGGCCTGATATATTTATATATTGGTGACGATATCCAGTGAGTAACGTAGTTAAAAAACAACTTAATTAGTATAATAATTATAGTGACTAATAAAGTGGCATGTATTTTTACCCTTAGTAGTAAATTATTGCTCATGTTAAGCCTCTATGAGTGCACAAAATCAACCATCTCCCATGCATTATGTGTTGATATGAATAGTAACAAATTAATGTTGCATTATCTGATAGCTGATGTTACATTCTTGGTACTTATAAATAATTGAAATTTGACTTTTTTTGTAATTTTGCTCAAAATGCTACGTGGCTAATTAATGTTTATTTTGAACGTTTGTTTTGTTGTCATATTGCAAATTGGCCATGTATTAATTAAATTATCATTATTACTAGTAAGCAATTATCATATACTGCTTATGTTGTTTTTTTTATTCAATTGCTATAGTGAATTGGCCAATATTTATTGCAAAGTCGCGACAGTCCAGTCCGAACGTCCTCTTTATGTCTGTGTGACAAAAATTTTTATAGAAGGACCCACATGCCAGGCAGTATTTAATTGGCCAAAAATAATTTAACTGTGACAAGAATTCAACAAAAAATAGACATAAATTTTGCTGTAAAACGTCAATATCAATTAATCAGAGTAAAAAAAAATCTAGTTCATATATCATCACTTTTAATTTCATACATTATTCACTCTGAAATAAGTGTCATCATCTTTATTCAAAAAAAATATAAGTCATTATATTTTTTTCTTATGAGTGAATTATTGTAATAATTGAAAAAACGTTTCTAAGAGTAAAGAATGGCATGTTAACCATTCTCGTGTTATTCACTACTGACACATGCACCATAGGTTTGCCTTACCTCCTCTAGGCCTTCCATTCTACTCAGTCTTACGGTCAACAGTAAAAATCCAAAAACAGACACTTTCAAACAATTTATGGATTTGCAGCAAAAGACATTTGTAATGATTTCATATATTACCAATGTCTTATCTGATTCTGAAAATTTAGCATAAAAAGAGTTATTATCTAACTACTAATTTTTTCCTAACCTTAGCGGTCTTACCCATACCATCTCTGAAAAGAGAGGTGTAGTGACTGACTTACAACCATTTCTTATTAAACAACTTGAAATGATAAATTAGTTGTCCACATGCTCGACATTGAGAACAGACATTGTTTAAATAGTAATGTTATTAAATTAATTATCTTAATATCTTAACCCATTGAGCCTAACAGTACCAAATTGATGAGACTATTAAATATTTCAATCAACTATGAAAATTCATTTATTGAGTGGCTAATTATGCATAGTTGTGTAGTATATAAAAATGAAATAATACTTTGACAAAATTAACCATATTATCTTATCAATGTACCAAGTGATTTTAGGTGTTGGTACAGTTAGAATTTGTGTGTGGTAGTGAATGGGTTAAAATTTTTAAGTATATGAACTAATATCTTTTTAAAACTATTTTTCAGGTGATCTTAAGCACAAGGATATTAGAATAACTGAAAATTTTGTTGATAAGATAAGGAAATATGATAAGGAAGCATTCTACTTACTGATGAAAAAACAAAACCCTCTCGGTCGCCGAAGCTCTGCCCCTGTGAATGCTGTTTCGGAAACCAATAACATTTTGTCAGCGTTGAATAACAGTGTCAAGAATAGGAATAGGAAAAAGACCTTGCTGCGCCGGAGCTCAGGTGGTGCAGAATTGATCAAAGGGTTTGGATTGATGACTCTTGATGAACCGAACAAAAACAATGTCTTATACCATTGGTCTCAGCAAGCAAGTTGTGATCTACATCAAAAAACTTGCGAAGACATTAAGCGCCGTGGCTCTCTACCTGTATAAGTGCTATCTATTACTGGTAAGCTTTTCCACACTATCGTGTTTCATGCTTAAATTATTAGTTTTAACAACAGTTTATTTTTTCCTTCGCATTGCATTTCCAGTCAAGAACAAAATTCTTTTTTTAATTAGCCTGTCATCCAGTAATTGTAATAAATATAAGCGAAATAATTGGAAATATTGATATTTGCCTGTGACTATTGAATTTATCAGTTTCTGGGTGTATTTTCCGTGACATGCAGAACATGCACAATGTTAACAATTAAATACTGACGACATTTGTAATTTTTACGCACTTCCTGATTAGCGTGAAGTCTTCCATTCTTTCTGCATGTCAGTGAGAGTAAACATCGTATATTTTTGTCAGAGCTTGCAAATTATATATCATTACATATTGTGTGAAATGACTTACAGTGTATGTACATATTATATGTTTGATTTTGTCAAGAAGTAGACGTTTTTTGATTTTATACGTCTCATGTTATATTAATTGATTTTATATCTGAATACTTAGTAATGAATACCTAAAAATCTATCCATAAATAAGTCAGTGAAGACAGTAAACTTACATCAATCAATATGGCAATATATACATGAGTCACTGTTAAACACACTCCTGGCGATTTTTCAATGAAATACGTTTTTAATGAACGTATGTGCTCTATTTCCAGTTGCAAGTCTAAAATTTCTTCCTATTTCGTCCCTTGTTTGAAATTCAAAAATTTTCCAGACTTAAAAATATCATTTTTTAACACAATCTCAATCCTCGTTTTCCACTGATGACGCTCTCCGAAAAAACGAGTGTAAAAGAATATTTTACTTTTCGTTATACACTGGAAGACACAAAACAACTTAAATTGACATACTGCTCATAGCAATTTTTCGTGATTTACTCGCAACTCTAAAAACCTTCGGTAGCGCGTTTAGCGATTCAGCGACTCACATATCTGAATACTTAGTAGTGAATGCCCAAAAATCTATCCATAAATAAGACAGTAAATTTCCATCAATCAATATAGCAATAGATATATTGTTGCATTGTTATACAAGAGAAAAAGGTGCATTTTTACGAAAAACTGATGAAATATTTGACGTCCTGTGAATATAATAGTTGTTTGAAAAAATGTCCAACATAACATGCCTATAGCCACAAATGTCAAAAAACCAAATCAGAAATGTGAGTGCAATGTGAATGGTTTTTATATTGATTACAAGTGTTCAAACGGCTCTCTTGAACATTTTACTTGAGTATTACAAAGAAATGTTTTTTTTTAAAAAAAGCTCTTTGCTAAATATAATACTTACTAGTTCAGCGCCCTACATGCACAAAAAGTCTCAGCTAATTTATTATCTTCTGGCTGAGAAAAACAGCAGCCACCTACATGCAATGCGCTTCTATATTATTATTAAATAATAGCCATACTATACAAAAACATATATATATATATATACTATAATATTGCAATATGTATTTTAAAAGTAGTCTCTCCAACTACAAAACATATTCTTTGTTCATGTTCGCACATGAAAATTATAGCATCTTATCCATCGTCAAGTACGAATGACGAAAAATCTGATAACACAGTTCCCAGTGTGTCATTATGTATGATTAAATAGCGATGAACTAGCGCACTGCCCCAGCTGTGTGTGATTATCTACACCGATTCCTAGATTTGATGTTACTGAAAAAGTTTGCAAGCCTTGCTCTGACCGTTTCTTTCGTTAGCGCGCTTTTATAACGGAACAAATTTCTAGAGCATGTATTTATTGAATTAAAATATATTGTCACAATACTGGCAGAAGTTGTTTGGTAATAAAGTGATAGTTCTGTGTAAACAGTTAACGAAAGTTTGAGTTTTTAGGGTGAAATCTCTAGTCACGATATTTTCTGTTACATAAATAATTACAATACTAAAATGTTGATGGATTTATGCTGATCTGACACAAATAAAGACATTAATAGTCAGGGATAATTGCCTGCCTATAAATCTGTATTAATGTACTTACTAATAAAATAAATAGCTGTTTTTTTGCCGAACTGGTAAAATAAATGCACCTACTTATTTCTTATAGTTATTCCATGCAAAGAATTGATATCCAAGAACTACTTGCCATATTCTGATATTGGAATGGGCTTGAAATTAGACTGTGGGTTTGAAATTGGACTGTGCTCTGAAGGTCACATATTTTTTTGCTTGATAATGCGTACAGTTTCTTGTTGTATTGATTTTTTCTTTTTTTCTGGTAAAATGCTATCAATTGCTTGTGACCATGAATTAAATAACAGTGTAATAAATTTATTAAAATGATATGTTTGACAGTAATAATGTTGGAGAAACAATATTACATTCATTTACTATCATCTAAAAATATATCTTCAATATTGGTTTCAGGTTTTATATTTTTAAAAACAAGTTCTAATTGAGATAATATAACAAATCATATTCAAATCATGGATTCCATTCACATGTAATTTCAATTTGGCGTCTCCATTCACATCTTTTGTTTTATATTCATGCTTAACTGTTTTTAACATGTAATAAATTTATTTTAATATCTGTTGCAGGTAATATATGTCACTAAACATCAAGGTGCCAAGAGATTGTTCCATCACCGTCCAATAAAACATTGCGATTAGGACCAATCATTGTAGAATGATCATTATGACTTCAACGTATTATAATTAGGAGTGTTAGTCAGTAAAAGTAATCATTGAGTTTAATATGCGGGTTCATCACACATAAATGTTGCCTGCAAACAGAACAGTATAAGATGTTACTGCCGGTCATTAAAGCACAACTAATTTAGATTTTCACATGCGCACACACATCGTGATGTCCAATTGATATGTATTAAATGTTTATTACATTTCTTTGGTTAAATGTGGATATTGGAAAAAAATAGTGTTAATATGGTTGTAAAGCGTACAGTATTCATTAAAAGACATAGTTATAATATTTATTGTTCTAAAGGGTAACCAGATATAACAGAACATGAACAAACAGAATGAATTCAGAACAGGAGAAAAATAAAACATACAATATTTATGTCCTATCTATTTATGAATTGAATATATATAGCTGTAAATTTAGAATAGTTGTATTCCATAATTGATTGCATTAAGCACATTATTATAAATTAAGAGGCCGTAATAAAATACTGCTTCATCATGTTCTGTTCTTTCATGGAACCGTTCTAAAGTATTATACCTGCAAAATGGATAACATTAGTGATTCAGACAATATTTATATATTTGAATAATATAAATAATTCTGAATCTTCCAAAAATTGACAAAATGATGCATTCAAATTTTATTTAAAGTGCGCTTTTTGAAAGCATAAAAACTTTTATGAAGTCATAGCAATATTACTAACAACCATTTTATTTAATAATTTAATATTTTTTTTATAAATCAGGTGCACAATACAAACATTTTTATTGATTGAATTGTCATTTATGATAGATGGTATAACCCTTGCATCTTTAGTTGTTGAAATCTTGAAATCAATTATTAGAAAGAAAATATAAACCCTTCGGTATTCATTAGACTCAATTTATTATAATTATCTCAGTACAGGAATTTTAAAATGATATTCTCACTTTATTATTGCTGCCACGTCTAATAAAATTCGAAGACAAATGAAATGGCATATTGTGTCTATGAATAATGAATATTTCACAGAGTATTACTAGTTTCTGTGTGCTAACAACAGACATGTGTGAACCCGCAGTCTTTTTTCAAGGAATCTCATAATGAAATGTTATACATACTTACCTAGATTTATTAACTATCTGTTTCTATTTCAATTAGTCCTTGTATTTTATTTCAATTTAATATTTATTATTGAATCAACTAATTTTAATTATTGAATGTATGACCAAATATATTCTACAATAATGTCACTATCAAATGTTATACAAACTTACTTAATTTTAACTATTGTTTATTATTTGTTGATATTCATGTTCATGTCATATCAGCGTATTTTTTTTTTTACTCTTTACTATGTTTTTTTGGTTTAACTAATTTTTGAATGAATGACCAATATATTCTACATTAACCACGCAATCAATTATTGTTGTTAAATCTAGATTTATTTATATTAGTTTTATCAGTATACATGTATACAACACATATCAATGTGTTTTTTTTTGCTGGATATCTTAAATTGAGTAAATTATTGAATGAATGACCAATGTATTCTACAATAATCATCAAGTGGTTTTCCAACTTGAAAAACGTAAAATGTATTAAACAATATACTTAAATAAATAGTTTTCTTTATTTGTTTACCTACCCTTTAAATGATCCCATACTAATAATGAACCCGTATCTGCAAACATGAGAATTGACAGTGCATTTCAAAGATTCATAACACAACTCACCATATAATGTTTTCGATTAAAACAGTTTTTACTCACTCCTGAACAATTTTGAGGGTTACATCAATTAGCCAATACATCGTCGATATAATATGTGGATGTGCGAGGAAGGGGAGGATTGGGAATCAATCATAAAAGTCAATATTGCGAAGTTTGATTTGAGATTGTTAGTCAATTGATTTATAGAGATTGGACAACAATCAATCTTTTTCACCTCCGCTTTCTGTACTTATTATTACATTATCTATACTTATACTTCCGTATCCTTACCCTTACTAAAAAATATGAGTTGAGCAATTAAATAACGGCCAGTTGTTGTAGAAAAACTTCTGTTGAGATGAACTCCATTAGGAGTCCATATGCTTCACATTGGGAGCAGACATATTTAAAGCAAAAGTGAAACTTTATTCAACTAAAAAATTTGTTTAAACAAAATGTAAAAGTATCTTTTTAGTTTGCCACAAAGTACTTAACAGCTTTATCTAGATTTTTATGGTTGAAACGTATTATTTCCTTTGCAGAAACATGCTAAAGCGACAGAAAAACTAACTGCTATTTTCTTGTGTTATATAGCTTTACAGAATCTTTATATTTGTCTCTCCCGTAAGCCTGAAGATGTGATTTGAAATATTATTGAATACACCACTGGAAAGGAAGATGACTAAATGCGATACATAGGAAATTTTGTCTTTTCATATGCATATTATATAATACAGAAATCAGGTAGAAAAATACCATTGTTGTTTATGATAGTTTATTCAGTAATTTAATAATGAAAATTATTATGTAGTTATAAATAAACTTAAGACACAAGTTTCTTTGGCATTAATCAAAGTTAAATCTCCGTCCTCCGTCAAAACGGAATCCATAAGCAGCAGCATTCTTGGCATCAACTAACGCTGGATTCCTGTACTTGTAGAAACTGCCATGTCCATGTGCAGGCCTGACTGCACTGTTGGGGACGCCATGCGCTTCACGAGGATAAAACGCCTCAAAATCACCAGTTTCCGGAAGAATGTCTTTTAAACCTTTGTCATCAGGATCATATGCACTTACGATCCCCAAAAAGATTGCAAAGATTAACAGCCGTATCTGAAATAATAAAAACGTTTTCTTTTAAACATAAAGGGAATTTTAATTGGCTATGTAGGAAATAGATAAATTATATTTTGAGACAGATATTGTAGCTAAACCCAAAAAAAGTAGAAACGGAAGATATCTTCAATCTAGATATAGCAAAAAATAGGATTGAAAAGCCAATTTGAAAATTTTATTCTTCCCATAAATCAAAATTACCAATATTGCCAATAAACTTGATTTATATAAA
The DNA here is from genome assembly GCA_022494535.1 of Himalopsyche phryganea. Taxonomy (NCBI): domain Eukaryota; kingdom Metazoa; phylum Arthropoda; class Insecta; order Trichoptera; family Rhyacophilidae; genus Himalopsyche; species Himalopsyche phryganea. The sequence continues at coordinate 1,243,371 of JAGVSL010000072.1, forward strand.
AAATACATTCTATACAAATTGTAATCAGGCGATACACAACTGTATTTGTTCATAATCATTCAGTATGTTTCTTATGAAAGATTAACAATATTAAAAAAAAAATCAACAATAAAATGATATGACGAATTTACTTGTCTGGAATTCACATTTCCCGCTATTTACATGAATTCCTTTAGTCTTGTTCAGTTACCATAGACAATAATTTATGAAATTTGGATTATTGAGATTTTGTACACTTCCATGTATTTTGTCACTAACGACCCGGGTTTCGCCTTTCGGCATCTCTCAATAATCTCAATAATCCAAATTTAATATTGAAATTCCATCAAGCACCCTCAGTCGATGTCTTAAATTATAATTTATGAATAAAAAGAATAATAAATATAATTAGATAGATTTTTTACAAACGAAATCGTATAATGTTGTTTGTCCATTCCCTCAAGAGTTCAGATTTGCTTAGAAAACATGAGACAGCAATACAAAAACTTCATACTAGATAAAGATTTTCTACAAAATTGTTGCATTTGAATAAGAACTAGCACAAAATTACTCTTTTGAAGTCACTCTCGAAAAAATGCCATTTTTGTAGATGTCTGATTTAGAGCATCGATAGAGTTTTGTATAAACAATCCAAAAATATGTACCAAATTTTTACGAATTTTAATTACCCCCAATCTTCGTTTTCCCTCTACTTACATTTTTTTGAATGTCCTTTCAAAAACATAAAATTGAGGTGTCACTGTAAATACATAGTTTTCAAAGATATGTTTTTTTCTTATGAGTAAGTAGATAATTAATTAAAACAATTTATATTATAAGGAAGATCTTTTGAATAAAACCAATGACACTGGGAAATAAATATTTGTGTAGTATATTTCACCTTTTTTGTATCATAATTTTTTATGATTATCCTACAAAATTAGCACAGTATCGAGAAATGTGTAGTTTAATTTATGAAAACAAATAATTGAAAGATTTTTCAAAAATTCGAAATTGCGACGTCTTACTTTGACAACGTCACTTTCATACATCACGATTTGCGAATAAGCAAAGATAAAATATGAATTGATAATTAAAATCGTCCACTCACTTTCATAATTGCTTGTAATAGCTTTGCTTCTGCGCGTTTGCCACGATCGTAAATAATTTTATGTCTCGATAATAATTAGTAAGACGTTTAGTTACTACTAGACAATCCTACAAACAAAATGTAATATCAAACAACTTTTTAACTTTCTCCATATTTCTGGTGGAATATGGTGTGGGTGCGGTTTGGCCATGAAGAATTATTATCGTATTGGTTTCAAAAATATTTCGCACCAGTTAGCGAATAGTCAAACCGTATTTATTGAATTTCCTTTATAAGCATCTATAATGTCTCTGAATATTTTCAAAAGATGTCAGTAATACAAGAAATTGAAGAGGAACCCAAAGAAGACAGGTTTTAAAAATAACTTATAAATTTTATTATCATTCACCTTTTCTTCTATCCGTTCGGTCTAATTTGAACATAAGAAAATACTACGATATTATAAGTACATACCTACACACTTTTAGCTTAAAAAATGCCGATGTTATGAGACGTTCTGCGGCACAATGCAGCTCTGTGTTGAAGTGCATCAATTTTGCTTTAAAATAAGCCGACAAAGACCGCTATTCGCTACGTTTGGTATCTCTAGATAACAATGTGATGACTGCCAGCACTTTTATATAGGGAAAATAACACGCACATTAGATATTACAGTATCAGAACATTTAGCCGATATCATAATAAAAAAACTTAGTCAACATAAACTAAATATTGCACTCTTCACAACTAGGATTAGCTTTTCTAAAAAAAGGACAGTTTTAAAAAGGGATAACGAACCAAATAATATATTCAGATCAAATACGTGTTATAAATATGTGTGATAAAGACTTGTAGATTTTCCGGATATTATAAGATTGAATTTATTTTGAAAATACTGCTCGTATAAATTGTATGCCTATTATAATATTAAATCCCCTTTCTCTCCAAATTGAGAGGCTGAGTAGCTGGGTTACAAACAGTTCTCGTAAGATGCGTTGTGTTGAAATGCTGCATTAGTAGTCAAAATGTTGCAATCATCAGGGGCCAACATGTAAATTGAACATTTATTTTTGACAGAATTTTCGTATTTGTCGACGTATGTGGCTGCTAGTTAAGAGACCCTGCACATACGCAGGCGTGCGATAAACGTTTACAGAAAATTTAAATGGTATTCAGAGTTCACGCTTAATAATTGACATTTCAGTTGATTTAGCTGTCACTATTGTGTTATAAATCAGGAGAAACAGCTACATGTTACTTGCATTTCACTTGCAAAATACTCTAATACATTCGGTCCTCGTATAAGACGGTTTCGATATAGCACGCTTGATGAATTGTAACGTAAATACATTTGTATAACACGGTTTAAGAAAAAAAAAAGAAATAAAAATATTTTATGATATAGATTTCGATAAGAACTTAACAGTCACTCGAGCTTGGAAAAAGTTTTCTATTCGGAATTGAGTAGAAATTGTTTCTGAATCTGTAAAAGTATTAAAATAGTCGACTTTAAATGCTCACTGGAAAAATTTATTGCTAAAGGTAGTCACAGGAGAAAATACTGTACCACCAATAGAAAATGAATACGAACAGACAATTAACATTTATCGTGGTTTTGGCGAATAAGAGTTTAATTATCTAAATATTCAAAGTATCGATGAGATATTGGAGACACGTCTTTTTGTGAAGAATAAATAGTCGAAATGTTTGATGAACCTACCATGATTAATGACACAGAAAGCGATTGCAGCGAAGCAATTACATGTTTCCCGTTAAAAACAATAAATGAAGGCATTGGCTGATAAATTAGAACGTTTTTTTTAAAGAAAATTATCCTATGACGGAAATATATTTAAAATTGAAGAGATAATAATTACAAAAGTGCATGGTCCGTTATCATGAAATATATAGAGTAGAGGTCTGCAAGGGCCGAAATTTGAATAAAAAATTACCCGGCCCGAGCCCGAGTCTTAATACCACACTTGTTACCCAAGCCCGACCCCAAGCCTAAATTTATATATCTCGGCCTGAAAAACGCCTGACTTAAAATTACAGTAGCATAAAATTGATTGAAATTTAACACACTTTACGTAGCTACCCAACTTTTTAACATGTAAAATCTATTATTTCACAAAGTGATTTCCACACATCACCGCAGTCATCACTTTTTGATTTTTTCTTTGCATCGTTGAAACTCATTTTTAACGAATCTGTTATATTTTTTTATAATAAATTTTTCGGCAGGAAACAGTCGACTATCTAAAACCAATATAAAACAAATACTGAACAATATCACATTTTATTTAGTTACGAACTATTTAAACTTACTATAAGTGATTCTTAAATAAGCAAAGCATTGTTTCAGACTTGGCATTAATAACAATTTTATGAGCTCAGTTTCACGTTACCAAAATATAAAATGATGTCTCCATACTTAAAAGATTATTGTGTCCATTGATATTCAAAACGTAATAAATTATTTTAGTTATTGTCTTTTTGTTATCTCAGTATTTAGTTATCAAGAGTATTCATGATCCAAACATAGTACGAAATATTTTTCTGAAAAACAAATCCCTTACCCGGGCCGGCCCGAGCCCGAACATGAAGTGTTTCTACCCGCCCGAACCCGGCCCACGGGCCTAGCCTGGGCCCGTGCAGATCTCTAATATAAAGATATACACTCTTACATTAGACAATCGCTTATTACGCAAATTTTAAAGGTTGCAAACCGGTGTTGAAAACCTACAACTTATCTTGAAAAGCAATCGCATAAATATGATTGTAAGTGAAAGTGATGATAAATGATCCATATCATTAAAGTATTTTAAAATATGTGTTTTTGTATTTTCTGTAATTTTTATTAAACAAATAAAGTACCTTACATAGTCTGTTTAATTAAACTTCGATATAATTTTGGAACTCTTACTCTACAAACCTCGTATAACTCGTATTTGCATTACACGAAGTTCTTGTGCAACCATATAACCGTGTTATACAACGCCTGAGTGTACAATAATAATTACTAGCTGCCCGCTATTGCTCCTTACGGGATCATGGAACACAAATATTAAATTTGTATTACCTGTAGCCGTAGGCCAGTGCACATGTCTTTAAGTTACTTTATGTGACATCAGTGATGCCATCATAACAACTATTTTGAAGTCGTATTGTTTGTTGGTGGTTGTTGGCATACAAACGCGAAATAAAAAACACCGTAAGTCGTAAATTTTCGCGGTAATCTTAAAGTTTCTCGAATCAAAACATAACGCGGAAAATTATCTACCATTTTCATTTTAAAAACTCGAAAACGGCCACCATCTTACAAAGATACAGTCAAAAAACCTGGGTGATGTTACATATACTTCGAAATACCCCTTACAATTTTAATATATCGACGGTGTTTTGTCCAATTGACTTAACCCTCAAAAAATACGAAAATGAGTTAGTAATTGGATCTCATTTTAAAGACGACGGAACAGATCTCGGCCAAATGATGTATATTAGAAAAATAAATTTACCAATTTTTGGCAGGGAAACATCATTTTACATTGGTTTAAGGTTTAAAAATTCTGACTCGGCCACTCAATGTAAGCCATTATTATACAGACACTCCCTACGTATAATCTCTAATCTACAAATATAAGAATTTACAGCAGTGCATTTCAAGGATTCATAACGAACTCACCATATGTATAATGTTTTCCATAAAAACAGTTTTTACTCTCTCGTGAACAATTTCAAGAGCTAACATCAATTGGCCAAAACACATAAAAACAGTTTTTACGCAATTTTGAGGGTTACATCAATTGGCCAAAACACTGTCGAGATATGGATTATTCATGCATTCTAAATTTGAAACGAAAAATGTCATTGGACTTTTATCAAACCCCAAGAGGTGGATAACCTGCCCTTTTAAGGGTGTGATTAACTCTCTGGTAACGCACGAAGACGCACGTAGGTAAAAATTGACATATTAGTATTCTTGTTCTACGCAATCTAGACTTAGTATAGCTTTGACATTTGAATATTAATTACAGATAACAAAATAGCTATAATACTTTGTTTGTACGGATATAACATTAATATGTTGCACGTTATGGATGCTCTTCTGTCACCTTAAATAAAAATACACCTAACATAAAATACATAATACATTATTTTAAGGAATGAAACGCAAACTATAATTTCAACCTTAGTAGCTAACGATACTATTTTGATTTCAATCAATATTTGTTTTGTAATTTTTAGTTATTATGGTTTAAAATTTAAATAACATTCACATTGCTGTCCACTGTTAGCGTATTTTTACGTTTGATTGCAGTCTTTCAACGGCAGTAGAAGTTTAGTATTTATGTAGGAATTGTTACGAGTCAGCGATCAATTTTTTTCTCAATATAAGATAAAAATCGAGTGAGAATAAGATGGTAAGGACTGTTTGTTCGTCAACATGTCCCATTTTATTTAGTGGATTTGATAGGAATATTTAAAAGATTATGAATAGCCATTCCAGAAGATGAAAAAAAGATCATTTGAAGAATACATAAATTCTACTACAGTGAAACTTCGATCTACTGTTCTATCAGTCATCGTTTCGCTATTTATTCATAGAACTGGTCAAACACCCATGCGGTGGTAAATTTAATATTACCGTATTTATCGTATTCCTCGATCTGAAGTTGGTGGTTAACATTTATCTTTTCAAAATCGTTACACAGAGCATATTAGTAACGTAATTAGTTATATTCGCAACTAAAATGAACCTCGTGAAAAAAGTTAGTACTCTAACCTAAGAGACTAAAAACAATTCAAGAAGTTGAAAGAAATCCAGGAAAAAAGCATGTTGATATAGCAAAACGTTTGGCACTAGCACCAACAAATCTCTACTCATTTATTGCTTAGAAGTATAAGATCTGCGAGTTAATCGTATTAACCATAAGAAAAAAGTCCTGTAAGGAGTCTAGTTGGATTGTCATTGAGCAGATTTTTATCACGTGGAAGTCGTGATATCTTCAGACGCGATCTGTCAACATGCCTAATTGATGGATACAATATATAAATCACTGATGATTCAATCAAATGCAGTCGATTCTGCTTAATTTATGACAGCAGGCTATTTCGGACAAATCCCAAATAACAGAAACCAAATGAATAAAGTAATAGTCAACCGGGACTCGATTGCATGACAATAGATAACAGTGTAGCATGTTAAAACGAAAATGAAGACTGTGTAGATGCAATTGTTGATGTCATTAAGACAGTGATGATGAATATCCCCATGTGTCTAACCAGGACGCAAAAAAAACTGTTTTTTATATAAGAAGATAATGAGAGGATCCTTAAAGACGTACTACTGAATACCCGTAATAATTTTGTACCACTGCAATCTTACAAATATAACAGACAAACTATACACTTGATGAATTATTGAAGAAATAAACTATATATTGTTTATTCAAGAATTTGTATTTTTATTAGTATCTTTGATTATTTTGCTTTACATATTCTTATGTGAACTTGCTAATTTTCAGTAATTAAAGTATTTTCATTTAACTTCGCTTATTAGAGCCAACCGCGTATTTTGAAACAATATGCTTGGGTCTGGAGTGTCTGGAGGGGCCCTTAAAAACGAAATAGTGGGACTCCAGTGGTTCCACTTTATTATAAATACCAGATGGCAGTTCCAGCTGTCAACAATGCGCACTGTGCACAAATAGAGAGCGAGTGTGCGACATACAGGCATGTGTTGTGTATACGGGTGTGTGACATGCGTTGCATTACACATGGACAGATAAACCAAGAAAAATATATAATTATTGCGCAATACGTAAATATGAGATATTTGATACATGCAAATCGTATATATGAGAAATTAGAACTACTTAGAACTAGATTTTGTATCTTTAATATTGAGTTATTCTTTTAAATCATTGAGAAATAAAATCTAAATAGCAATACATTTTTGAAAAATCTTTGACAAAATACGGGTAGAGCTAAGCTTTATTTATAATTATCATTATTATAATATTTATTCTCAAATCTAATATATAAAAATCAATGTGGGTTTGTTCGTATCTTATGCACTGCCATACCGTTCATCCGATTCCAATAAAACTTTGTCGAGTTATTGCTTGCACTTGCGCAAAGAACATAGTACAATCAAGGCCGGCCCGGCCCGAGCCCTACTCTCCACTTTTTAATTTTTAGCTTACAGTACGTCTTATTATATATATAAAAATCAATCTTACCATCCAGATATATCTAAAACCTTACAAAAAATCTAAGATAACGAATCAAATTTGTACAAATGAGACATCTCGGAAAACCTTCTGATTTATTCGTGTACGCACCTGACAGAAAACAAAAAATAATGTGTCTCCAAAAGCACTTCGATAAACAGAACTAAATCAAAAACACTTTCTTTCTTTGAGTGGCATTGCAAGGCATGCCGGGTACTCACTAGTATTTAATAAAGATAACCATGATTCCGAAATGTAATGAATCAAATACCAACTTAAATACAAATACAAAATCTTGAATAAATTAAATAATTTAAATTGACGACTTGTAAAATATATTATATTAAAAATACGGCTAGATAAAAGAATAGCGGTAAAATGACGTCACATTTTTTTAAAAGAAAAATAGTGATAATAGCTTAGCGGGTGAATTAATGATTAAGTTTGTAGCTTGACTTAAGTATATATTGTTAGTACTTATGCATACATAACACATGCATTTGAAGTGGGATAACTGTTCATAAGCACTATTTAACACTCTCAAAACCCCCAAAAATTGAATATATTTCTTAATTAAATACAATGTTTATTTAATAAGAAGTTGGAATATTTTGTTCCGCATTAAGATTCAAAATATAGCTGAATACAACTCATTTAATCGATTTTTACATGATATGAGAAATAAAACACTAAACCCCTTTTTTGCACTGCATTTAGTACAAAAAGGTGTTATATTTTTATAAATATAGTGCCTTTCTACCTATAATAATTGACAGTTAACACCTTGTAAGTGATTAGCTACTTATTATTTTTTATATATCGAAAAATATTGTACAAACAAGGTGGCTTGTGTGGCGGTTATTGTAGGGCCTTTTCGTCAATAATTATTAAAATAAAAAATAAGTATTATTTGATAATTTACGATCCGGAATGTAAGTTTCGATTTTTTTACAGGAGGCGCGTTACTATCCGCAGAATTCTCGAACCGGTGCATCGTTCCTGTTAGCTCCGGTGGTTGAATTCGAGTTCTGCATTGAACATATCTTCATTATTTAAGAAATACGGCTTATTATAATATGGACTTTCGCCTTTGGTTATCTTAAGGCATTCGCGAAAATCGAGTAGTTGATGACAAAACTTTAGGAAGTGCATTTAATACACTTCTTTTTTTTGAAACTCCATGAATCACCCTCAGCCGATATCTAAAATTAAAAAGAATCATTTTATATTGCTTTAATGCTTTAACTAAATCTTACAGGTTTGGAAAAATAATCGTGTAAATAAATCTGTATTAAATATTTTTTTAAAAAATGTCAAAATTTTTATCTAGAGTTTCATAAAGTATTTTTTAATTATGCTTAGATACTTCTTCGAGGTTTGTTATACGGCGGCAAAAATCTGTTTCATCTAACCCGTGACAATGGCGTGATGCCGAAATAGCGCTGTAGAACTAAATGAATTATATCTTTTTAACCTTTTTTTTTATTTAACCGTGGTTATGATTTTTAACACGCTTGAAATGTGTTTTCATAAAAGTATCAATAAATTCTAGCAAATGATTAGGAGTAAACAATATGATACGTTAAATACGATAATTAGTACATTTTAATACTTATACTGTATAAGAATGTTATTCATATTTGAAATTAAACATTAAAACATACATAGGTCATCTACATTGAAAGAAAACAAATATTTTATACTCACGAGCATTAAATAATAAGTAAATATATTATTTATATCTTGCGATAATGCTATGACGTAATAGTATTTTCTAACGGGACCCTAAAGTGTTAAGTAGCGTAGAGGGCGGGAACAAGTAAGCGCTCTATAAAGCTCGGGACTCACCTGCCCATAACACATATCCTCTTTCAACCTCCCCAGTGATTATACCTCTCAAAAGATTACACTAGCTTCAGTCAATTCTCTGTTTTAACCTCGAAATATTTCCAAGTTTCAAATTTGAATATATAACTTGTGTGGTTATTTCGTTGTCAGCTATTTGCTGCTTATTTAATTTTTCTGATTTATTTTGGAGGCAGGCGTAGACTTTGTGCAATGAATACGGATATAAGGATTTCGGTAAGTAAATTAAATTATAAATATTTAAAACGTATTACTTGTTTAATAAAATTATATTTTGAGAATTTTCAATGAATTATAAATCAAATATTAAGCTTTAAAATTTATCACTTACTTAAATTTACTTTTAATCTTAATTTAAAAAATAGCACTGTCGTCTTAATTTAATTTAAAATAAAACATAATTCTAGAGATATCGTTTGATTGCGTGTCGCTTTTTTGATATTCAATTTCATAAAATTAAATATATATAATCCTTCAAAATGAGTGTTTTTTTTTGAATATTTCATTTTATATTAATATTACAGAATATTTTACGGATCGTTTAATAAATTGACGTACGTATTTTTTCCGATATGATTATAATTTCGTATCAAGTATTTTATATACCTACAATAAAAAACGAAATTGGTAAAGAAGAAAGTAATTTATATCTCTTAATATTGTATTATCCATTGAAAAAATATATAATTATTTTAATATATTTTTGGAATCAGTCACATAAATTAAAATATATGTCGCAAGTAAATTGTATTACCATGGAGAAAAATCTCTGTCTCTCTTTGTGTAATAATATTATAGTTACTCATACGTTTTAACATGTATCTCAGTATTTTATTGTTGTCCAGATATAAAATATTGTAATATTATACACGTAGATAGAATTTATTTTGTAATATTTAAGTCCTTATTGAATTTTATTTAAATTAAAATTTTTATCAGAAGCTTTCATTATCAAATTTAAAACAAAATTTCTTATTACGACATATTCTCTTAATATTTTTAAAAGTATATTTGGGCATTTATGTAAAAAAAATGTCTATTTGGTTTCATTAAAAACTGTATTAGTGCGTTTGATAAATTATCTTTTTCTCCATGACATATCTACGATTTGTTAACTAATGTATAATCTTATATGCTGAATGTTTATATCGCAGTACATAATTATAGATTTCATAGTATAATATTGCTTGCTTGCGTGTGATATAACAATTTGTTGAATTTGATTACTACAGTGTTTAATATAGCCGAATAAAATTTACGAACAATAAATTCGTCATTGATCATAATTTTAATAAGTTATGAATATGTAATATCAGTGTCATATGAAATTTATATTCAAAAAATTACTTGTTTTCTAAAATTAAAGTAATCGACGGTCATAAATGTTTCAAAGAAAAAAAGCTTAAAAGTAGAATTTCCTTTTAATTTTCACGATCTCTACAATAAAATATAAACAATATTTATCATTAATAAACTATGCTTGCAATGCGAATTATCGATTTGAATATTTTAAATAGGCAATACAATTCATCATATATTCAATATTTGCAGTCACAATATGTTGATTATTTAATTATTTTTATTATGAAGAACAATAATTGCATTTCTATATATTCATAAGATAATTTTAATAACTCATTATTATACTGACGCAAATGTTTACAACTACTGTAAGGAACAATGTATACTTTATTGCTTTATTTTTTACGAGTCATCAGCTACTCCAAAATATTTATAATTTGATTAGTTTTCCGTATAAACGTATTCCTCAGAAAGTTGTCAAAATAACTGGCGATTGTTTTTTTGTGTTTGCTCTGTTTTTTTTTTCATTAAAATACGTTATTTTATAATTTAAAAAGAGCCTTAATTTATGAAATTTTGTAATTTACTCAAGCACAATAATTAACGAGGTTTTTTTTCTTTCTTACAGTTTCATCTTTTTGTAGTCCTAGCTGTTATAGGCTTAGGGGATGCATTCTTCCTTCGTTGGGGGGCAGAACCGGCGTAAGTACAAATATTATAAAATTCTTACTGTAAAAATAAATCAATTTTATGTTTATTTGCATGAAAGTATGAAATGCGTAAGCAACACTGGCGTATTTTTATTAGTGAAACTTGCTCATTGATAATACTGGTAAATAAACATGACTTATTTTTTTTACTGTTCACCTGTTGCTTAGACGATTTTTTTTATTGTATATTCGTGCTTTTGATAAAATAAAAAAGTACTGTAGATTGAGTTGGCATTTACTTAGTAGAACTCCATTATAATTGGATAAAATGTCAAAGTATTTAGTTCCACAAATAAGTTCTGGCGTTAAACCGACATAGCTATCAACTACCTTATACAATTTTGTAGGACTAAATACTTTGATATTTTATCGTATTCATAAAAAAATACACTCATTCTCGCATATGCATATAAAATTAATAACAAATTTATTTAGCCCATATATAATGTTTTATAAATGGACGAATAAGATTTTTTTAAATAATTATGCTTTGAATCATTAACTTTTTTTTATCCACATTTTATTGAAGTAATTTGATGTATACAATATTATTTAAAATTAGATTCATTCATTATTATTTAAAAAGATGCTAGATTTTATTACAATCCTTGTGGTGATTTTATTTGACCCTTATCAATGAAATCCCCTTTCTTATTATTTTACAAAAAGAATCACAAGAACAGGTTCTGTACATCATTTGACGGTTTAAGTTCTTTAAACATTTACGACTTTTTATTAGTGGGGATGCTTTTTGATATTTCTTTACCGCCATTAGGCGTTTAGTCCCAATAAATTTTATGGTTTATTTTATTTTGGGCAAGATTCCCACATTAGTATTTTATTTCTTTGATAGCTTTATAACTCATCTGGAGTTGATCACAAAATTATCGGAATAATAATCTAACGCCAGAACTGTTCAACTAATTATGTATTAAAAAATCTTATTATAACCCTTGCGCGTCTGCTATTTTACTATATTTTTGATGTAATACTATACGAAACTATACTCAAATAATATACATATGCAGAGTATTGCTTATGTAGCGTTGCCAATAATATTTCCAGCATCTGTTATTTATTGTGTATTATATACTACACTTTTTTGCCATAATAAATAATTATTTTGTATTTTTACTTGTCATTTTTACATTACTAATCGATATTGCAGCGTTATGAAGAAATAAAATGTAATAATGAGTTCCCTCTTTCACGTGTTATTGCAGTAATTAATTTAAGCATCTCGGAGAAGTTCTATACAAATAACTTTGACAATCTTGTAACTGAGTTTTTTATTCTAACCGTAAACCTAAACAGTAATTTCGAAATATAGTGGTTTTTCTTAGTTATTTTTTCATGAATTTCGCTTTTGTGACATGGTTTAAACTGAATTCTAATGAAATGATTATTTTCTTTACGGTTTTAGTCAATCGGCTGCACCGAAGGCGTGGATGCCTGCACAGATGGCTCAAATGCCGCAGGCCTACCGCGGATACGGCTACTCGCCTAGCATCTACGAACAACGTCAAAAACTTTACTCGACGCAGGGGGGGTCACCGTACGGTCCAGTGTCTATGGACCAGCTCTTGTCCCCGATCCCAATCAGCGTGCCGCTCCAAGCGAGCCTGACTCCGGTATCCTTGCAACATGTCCAGCTGGTGCCCTGTATGTGCCCGGTGGCGGCGGAGGACGCGGACAAGCTCCACGAATCGGCCGGCCCTGGCCCTTACCTGGCGCAACCTTCATCGTCTCAACAGCAGCAAGATCAGCAGACGTCGAAGCAGTAATAACCCCTCAAAATTCTAGCATTTCCGAATTCATATTCGATAAGTTTGCCCAGTTTTTGGAGATAGTTTTTGACATTATCTACATTATTAGGCACCCATCTTATTGGTTTACCAGAACTGAAAGGTTTGTTACAGTTAGGTATCGAATTCAATTGAAAAAGAATGCGTTAAATAAAATTGAGGTTCCTTGTCAAGGTAAATTATTGCAAAATAATGTTTAACTAATACTTTGTCATTAAAAAAATCAAATCAAAATCCGAACTTTGCTCCATAAAACACGCAAAAGTACTGGATAAATAAAAAAAATATTTATCTTTTTTGCAAAAAATTATTGAAACCTAATGTTGATGTTACATGCAATCATTAAATAATCCTACTATACTGACAACTATTGTAAAGATTAATTTATTATTGAAATATTTAAAAGCATTCCACCTGCAGCAGAAAAATTATGTTTATAATTTATTGAAGACTGAATAAATTAAGCTATGAGACTGATTAAATTAGGTTTAAATTATTATACTTAGGTAAAAGGGAAATTAAAAATGTTAAAAAAATATCAAAGAAATATAAATTAAACTTCCAAATAAATATATTTTGTTTAATTCAATTTACTTCCCACGCTTTATTCCTTATCAGCATCCAATTTTGTACACTGTTATTATTTTTTGTTTTATTTCACTGAGTAAAGATATACATGTATGTAAATCAACTCATCCTTACTTAAAAGTTTTGAAAAAAATATCTTCTCTTTTTTAATGATACGTTTGAGTCGGTATCAAGTGATTTAATAATTTACCACAGTGTTTTATATTAATCTAACATACACTTTTGAATTCATAATTTCAATACAGATATTTCTGTGATTTAATATAAATATATACAAATAATACTGTAAAAATAATCTAGAAGGATTAGAACAATACAATAAAAAAATAAACTTACGATTCAGTCAGTCTGAAGACGTGTTTGAAACACGTGTCAAACTTAATAAAAAAAACAGTGGAATGACAAAGTTACCAATTTTAGTTTCATATTAAGAAGTAGGTAAATAAGACCCATATATTATATATAAACAATTCAATATAACTAACATAGAACTTAAAAAAACTTACTGGCCGCTTTTATCAATAGTTGCTAAACACATATTAAGAAGGTTATGAAAAAATAATTAGTTTCCTTATTTTCATGCAAGTTTATTAATCATATTGATTGATATAAACATTATTTTCAAATAAAAAATTACGCGTAAATAAAGCATTTATATAAAACAAACAAAGCATTCAAAAATATTATGGGACCTTTCAATGATATTCAAAATGCTTTGACAAAAACAATAAACAAATCATTAGACCTACACCAAGAGAAACGTTAATTATATCCATCTCTAAAAACCACAGAAATCCATTTAACCATTACTGCCACAGATCAATGGCGTGCCTAAGATTGATTTTCATTTAAGAGTTATATTTATTATCAATTCATTGAACCCTAACGGCATCAAATTGACGGCAGTGCCGAATACTGTCATTCTCATAAAAAAACAATTATTATTTGATTAATTAATTTAAAAAAAAATACTACAATCATTTGTTTTAAATGAACAATGACTTTGAAACAATACTGAACTACTATTGATTGAAGAATTATTTTAGGGAAGTCATGATACAGAAATAGCGATTAACATTATAACATAATTGTTGTGGAATTAAATACATATTTTTACGGTTGAAATGTTTCTTGCAAATCAAGCATATAATGTACATATGGTTTGAAATCACTGAAGGATTGCAACTTTTAAGCACATAGTGCTTAAAAGTTTCTAATCACGTCACTAAATTTTAACTCTCAATTAGGAAAATGTATATTTATATTCCTAATTGAGTATTTCAGTCACTAAGCTTGCTCTTTTAGTCTTAGTAATAATGGCGTATTTAAGAATAAGACATTATTTTAATCGTAGCATTTAAGTGTCATATAAACTTGTAATATCACATGTGTGGGAAAATAAAAAAACCCGTTTAAGACATTAGACAACCACAAAGAGTAATGCATTTCTTTCACTTTGCTTGAAGATTGATCCTCTGTCAATGTTTGAAGACCATTTTAATATATGATTTAGATCGATTACTGAAAAAATAGTTACATTAAAATTTCGGCAAACTTAATCTCGTAATATAATAATTACTCTTTGTTGCAAACTTTATTTCACGTGTCATCAAACATCAAATTAGTCGGGTAAACGGTACATTGACGAGATTGACTTTGGTTACAGATCTCACGGGGACAGTTACATAAATTAATTTTTCAATCAATTGGATGTTTGCGATGCTAAAAACGGAGCAAAGCGGAAACGACTAGCTAAACACTAGTCCTATCCGTCTATCCGTAATCTTTTCAAAAAAGAGAGGTTGAACAGCAATTAAAAATTCTATTTAGATACCTCCATTAGAAGTCCACATTGGCAGAGGAGATGGTTTAAAAAAAAGCAGCATTTTGTCCTGGTAGAGTAACAGATTAGAATCCTCATACAGACACTATACAAAAATAAATCCAAATGAGTGTTTTCATGTCTTCCCACTCACCTATTAACAAATTGTAAAAAAACTATGACGTATGAAATAGAAAATAGGAAATCATATTAATACTTTCCAAGCCCTAACGACAGAATTACCAGCAGTTTTAGGGTTACAAGTTCTATTAAGATGCTTCAGTAAGATTCCATAAGCGAAAAGCAGTGTATTTACTTATTTATATACAAATTATCACATATTATTTATGACTGATTTGGTATCACCGAGTCTTGGATATTAGGGTATTAGACAGTTGTAGCTTGTAGCCAAACGAAAGCCAAAGAATGAGTTGGGAACTGAGGCTTGAGTACGTCAAAAGTCTGGTATTCAAATTAGTTTTTAAGTTCGTATTAGTTACGCTGTAATCATTGCAAATGTTTTCACACTCAAGTCTAACTCGTCATAACAAATTGAAACGTAAAACTGCAAATTTCGAGAAATTTTTATTGTGGAAGGTATAATAATAATTAAACAACATTTCTCGACACCGAAATTTCTCTGGGAAACAAACTCTTGTAATATTATTTTTCTGGATATAAATGAACGCGTTATTGTCATAAATATAATATCTTAAAATTTAACAATGGTTGTATTATTCACAAATGGATATCAATGCCAAACTAAACCCCCTAACTGCCAGAAATAATTTTCAATATATATTTATTTAAGCGTTGTATTCAAGTGTTTTTTTGCTTAATCATCATAAGAAAACAGTGTATTTAGTTTACAGGTCTTTTTTTGCTCCTATGACATCAAAATTTTACAAATGCTATCCCGGAATACTGAACTTCCACTAGCATTTTCATATACACTTGGATCTCGTATAACACGGTTTTTATATAACATCGTTGATGAATTGTGACATATTTTTGTACAACACGGTTTCAGCATTTTTTAAAGAAAGTAATCCTATAATGGAAAGAAGTTGGAAGCTTAAGGAAATTACAACAGATCTTGGCAGCTTTTTACGAAATACGTAAAAATTTATACGCTAAAAGCAAACAATAGCTTATTCCCGATAATGAAAACTCACAACTGATCTCGAAAAAACGTTAAACATATAGAGTTGCAAGTGATAGCGATGATTAATGAATGATATATTATACGTTATTAAAGTTTTTTCAACAAATACGAAAATGTATATTTTTTCGATTGTTTTAAAAAAAAAAAGGTTATTAACAAGCTAATTTTGTAAGAACTTCAAATCTCGTTTAACACGGATTTGTATTACACTGCGTTTTTGTGGAACCATATGACCGTGTTATACGAGGCTCAAGTGTAGTTTATAGTTCATATATATTTTTAAGGAAAAGGCTGTTTTTCCAAATCGAGCTCAGTTCATTTTTCAAAAGTTTCGAAGACTGGGGAAAAGATGGTGATCTGATGTTCTCAAATCAAGAAAATATAGTGTATGTATGAATGATGGATCTGAAAATGCAACGTTATTCATGACTTTAAAAAATAAGAAATTTGAAATGGCAGATACCTTATAAATCATGTTCGCATTTAAGTGTCCATTCTGGGGTTCGAACTCTTGACCGCCAATCTGAGTAGCAAGAAAGCCCATAATCATTGACCACGGCTACGAGACCATCAAGAAATCAAATGTAATATTTATACTATAAGACTATACTTTAGATTAACAAGAAAGCAGATGTAATGTTATTATTGTTAAAAACCAATTTGATTGATGATGTGGCGTGAGTGGGTCTGTAAGACAAAACTCCAAAGAGTATTGTTAAAAATAGCTGATATCAAAATTGGATGTATTATAGAAGGTTAATGGACAACTCACTCACTACTTATGAGCAGGAAGTCTTGTTTCATATAAAAAGCGATCCACTGCAACAAAAGTGCATCCTGTCATTATTGGATGCAACAAGCGTATCAGAAACGCAACGAGAAGTATCAAAGTAGCCAATGGCAAATATCAAGCAAATCAAAATGTTCCAATACTCGATCGATAAGCAACCTATATATGTATATATAAATAGAAGTTGAAATCAAATACAGTAATATACTTGTTAAAGTAGGGACACGAATGTAATTCATTATAATAGTAACCTTTTATACTAAAAATAAAACATATTTTTTTTACTACTGTATTTTTAAAATAGAATGCCTTTCCATCAAGAATTGATAATTGACACCTTAAAATTAACCTTTTAAACAAAAACAGTAAAAGTTTTATCATATTTTTAAGACGTTTACTCTTACACTGTTTTGTATTTGTAATTGTCTGTTTTCAACCTTTTATAGTTCCTGTAGAATAAAATTGAACACCGGTATACAATACAAACATCGTCTGCTTATCTTTCAAAATACAACTGTGTGCATTACAGAAAAATAATTAGGAATTTAATGACAGAAGGTAAAAAATACCATAAAACATTGCTTTTGTATACCTTAATATTATAGTGATCTACCAAGTAAATTCTAGCTTTGTCAAGAAAGCAATCTTGATACTGTCCAGACGTATGAATGAATTTTACATTTTACAATTTTGAATTGTTCGGTACATAGATCTGCATTATGCAAAATTTTAAGTTATGTAAATAGAGAAAATTTGTGGACTTTTATAACTCTCACTAAGCTGACAATGTTAAGATTTTGGTAAATATGGTATTGGTAATCCAGTATATATTTTTTGTTTGTGGATTAATTCAACTCGTGATTTATGCACTGATATATTTTTTTATTGAATAAATATGATAAAACAACGACTGGCATTTTTACAACCTACATTTGATGAAAATATTAATGATATTAGAAACTTTGAAACTTTATTAGAATTAATATTAATATGCAATACGAAAAAAAATGATTGATCTCTTTATTAAACGTGTATAATATAAGAAAATAAAAATACGTCTATTGATTAGCTTGATTCAAAAAAATACTTTACCATGAACATGGTTCAAATAACTAGTTCGCATTTCATTTTAATTGAATGAAAAACAAAACAACAAAGGTGTATTTCATTCATCAGACTTTTTTGAAAGAGCGATTCCTCGCTGTTGCTACATATGAAAATATCTAGTTACAAACTAAATCTTTTTTCAACGTAATTGCGAAAATCACATGTTATGGCTACGCATTCATTGTGTATGGCGTAGTTGAAGTTTTTGTCTATGAATGTGGGACTTAAATTGAAAAAGAAATATATCTGATTGTTTTCAATTTGTATACAAGTTCAGTAAAAAACAATAATTATAATTTATAATGAATAATGACGCCTATTTTTAAAGCTATTTCAATACTAATTATATGCATACACATGTTTATATTAATTATTTATGACAGAAAACATAATTAATACTTTTATTAAACTTAGATATTATCTTATTGATAATTGCATTGAATCATGCTCATTTCGCGAAATTAAAATGCGAGTTCAATTCGATCCAATATGCAATTTGGTCTGGCAATAAAAATACATATACATTTTCACCATTAAAGATAAATTGTAACTTTCCATTTAGCTTAGATTTAGAACAATGCCCTCATAAGAAGCAAAAGCTGAAATTATATTCTTAATAATAAGATCATAATTTTATTCTCGGCGTTGGTAATTTTATTGATGTAAAGGACACATTTATATACAATCTGGTGAATGGTTGCGCAGTCAGACATGGATTTGAATCGTCTATATCGCTAACTAAGTAAGCAAAAGACCCATAGACCATTTATGTAACAAATATAACGTACTATGTAGCAGTCAATAACTCAAAAAGACAAAGAAATATAATACTATAGATCCAAAATATTATTAGTATTAATACTTGAACCACCCTAAATAGACACACGAAAAGAAACGCGGTAGTTGGGAGTAAGAATGCACAATACTGCTGGAATCTGTAGCTCAGTGGTACGATCTCCGTTTATCGATCAGAAGTCTCCAAGTTCAAGCCCTACAGCATCGATATCAAATGTGCTTGTTGTTGATGCCTTTTCTCTTCATATTGCTCTTGAGTGACGTCATTTATATCTTATTGAATTTATCTCATGTTAGAAACAAAATATCTGACTTGTAGTTACCAAATTTTGATAGGAGACGGCATTAAATGATAAATAAATCACACATGCGTGGCTTCAATAGAGCTGCAAAGGACTGACTCTTTGACCGCTTACTGTTGCACGTTTAGTAACAGAATAGAAAGAAAATTTAGACAACATTGTTCTTATTTTTTACCAGATTTTTCAGGCTTTCAATCCATGATCTCCATATACCTATTCTCTAAGAAGGTTAGTGCCAGTCTAAATTATCATTGGTTATTAATCATTTAAAGTTCATAACGTCATAAACTAAGAACCTGCTTCAGTACAATCATTAATCAATCTATTTTCCTCTTAATGGTATTGTAATAATATAAATAAATAATTATAATCAAGATGAAAAACAATTCCAACTTTCTTTAAGTAGTGTCAATGTGAGTTATAGTTGGGCAAAATGACCCTACTCACTGTTGACAATATAAGAGAATGTTTATAGTTCAACGCCATATTTATAATTACCCTGTCATTATGTGTAATTATAACAAGAAATAACACAACATCGCAAACTACCAGAGATGCATTGACTTTACGTATTCACGATATAATAACTTTAACAGCATTTTTTTCAATTACACGAGTATTTACCAGATAACTACGTTCAGCATAGAAGAAAAATATCGTAAAGGTTAATTTGAAGTTCACACCACTCATCAATAAATCGTATTTATAATTTTTATTTCACATGATCGGGCCAGTTTTCGTTCATCGCGAAAATTTTCAATAGAATTTTAATGAGTGAAACCGGTTCTGATCGTTTGACAAAATTGTGGAGTTATTACAAAAAAATGTTTTATTAGCATAAGGTTTAATGCCTTTCACTTACAATTGACAATTAACGCTGAATAAAAAATTAAAGGCAACTAATTATTTGGTCCGTATTTAATTCAATTAACGGTCAGTAAATATTAAATAAACGTTCAGTAAATATCAAAAGAAGGTTAGGTTAGGTTTGGTTAACTACGTAAAAATAGATAAAATAATAAATTAGGTTCAATTTAATAACTGTATATAAATTACTGATCGCTTATTTTATTAACTGACCCCGTGTATACTGACCATTTATCGAATTAATTACTGACCTTTTTGATTAATTACTGAACCAATAAATACAGGCCAAAATTAAATTTATTGCATAGATAAAACATTTATAATTTTAATTTTTGTCCATGTCTCTTTACTGAATTTTGATGATGTATAAGCGAACCGATAATTGTCACCAATTCGCTGGCTGATATTTTTTAAAGAATGATTATTACTCTTACTACAAGACTATCTATAAATTCCACAATAAAAGTGGCAAACGTAGGCCAGACACGGATAAGTATTTTTATGCGGTTCACTGGACATATTCCTTCAATTAATATTAATCAATAAGTCACACTCTAAATCATATATCTGACTCTCATAAATTCGGAAGAGTGTTAAAATTTTGCAAATACACAACTAGTGTGTATCGTCGTTGTTCTGGAAGAAGACACTAAATGAAAAATACTAGTTTTGAGTAATTGGTCTTTGACGTTTGTCAAATGCTCGAAATGCTATACCTTTTTCATTTTGTTTGTTTATACAAAGCTGTTTTTCAGTAAAAGTAAATTTATTTTTAAAAATAAGTGTATTCTTTCATACGGTATAGTGTAAAATAAGGAAAATTTTGATATAACTAACTCAATATGTCACTTTTTCGATTTACTGTTTTCTTCTAGAACACCGACGATATCAAGTAAAAAAGTATTGGAAATCGATTGCTTAAATACTTAAACGCGTGGTCAAGATACAAACTTTTTTATAATCAGAAATATAAAAATTATTTTAGATGAAAAAAACGGTATAAAATTACAAAGACGTCTTATTTTCTATGTGCGTAGCGATGTATTGTTACGGATCAGTTTCTAGAAATGAAGATTACGTTGTTTCTACAAAAATTAGCCAAAACTTTCTTATATATACAATATCACATAATAATAGTTCTCTGTCTAATATAGAAGCTACTATGAAAGAGTTATTCGAAATGGAAAGTAATGATGGTCGTTAAGTCGCGAGTGTATGAAATGTATTCTTTACCTCATCAATGAACGCACTCTATAATAGACAACAGGCATTTGAATGAATAATGCGGAAAATGACTATTGAATACTTTTCTTCATATCGGTCGAATAACAATCGCGTGTGGAATTTCATTGTATTTTGTGGTTTTTTTTTGGGAGGAAAAGAAATACAATTATTTCCGATACGTAATAATGTAATTATAACCTATTGGCCATCATCTTTTTTTGGGAATTTATGCAATTATCGTTTATGTTACTTCACGTATCTTTTATACGCAGAATATATTCACAAAATTATAGGCATTTTTTAGTTTACAAAAAGAAAAATGACACTTCATTTATGACTGTTATTTAAATAAAAATGCTTCCGTCTAACTCAAAGAGGCGATAATAAAGATTTTGAAGATAAATCATCTATATGTTAGATCAGGTCTGTCCAAAACGTGGCCCACGGTACGACTTTGTGCAGCTGTTGAGATGATGAAGATTTTGGTATAACTAACTCAATATGTCATTTTTTCGATTTAGTGTTTTCTTTCAGAACAGCGACGTTATATAAAATACACTATTATTCCTAATTTGTTTAAACATCATACAAAATCATTATCTATCACGCAAGAATGAAACTTACTCATTATCAATTTGATATATTTATACAGTATATTTCAACAAACATTGGTGAATTTTCTTCATCGAATTATGATGAAATAATGTAAAAAATTATGAATGTACCTATATATTTTCTTGTATATTTTACTTTGTTCAGGAAAGTTAATGTTTGTTTCTCAAAAACAAAACATTGTGTACGGAAACATCATTATTTAACAATTTGAATTGGAATTTTTACACACAATAGAACGTTTATTTTCGATTGAAAGAGAAAATTTATGTGTAGCGATTTTCCAAATAAGGACCCCGTATCTACAATTTATATCGTATAAACAGTACGAGATACGGCAAACTCATCATTTCTAAAAATCAGTACCAACATGATGAAAGTAAATATCTCTACTATACAGCAAAAAATACATGTAGAAATATGTGTGTTTGTATGTCTGTTTGTCGCAACAGCTCTTCTCAAACGGCGCACACCGGCGACGTGAAATTTTTATACGTCATTTTAGCTGCAATTGCTGGTTAAACTGTACAATTTTTTACTGTCAACTTTTAACATTTAACCTCAAACTGAACGCGATATTTTTAACGTTTCAATGCGGAATGAAAAATTTAATTATAATAGTCGCCTAGCAACAGCTCAATACTAATATATTCTGCAAGTGACAGTTGAGATAGTAACGCAAACGCAGATACTTGTGTTAAATATTGAGTTTCATGGTAGTGATTTGGTAAATTTGTACAACTTGGTGTGCATCTGGAATCGTCACCGAGAATTAGCGTATGACTGTGATCGTATGTTTGATTTGTGGCGCTGCAGGAGCGATCATTAAATGCAGATCAACAAACTGTATATCGAGAATGTGGCGCCATAACAAGAGTGCAGGTGGCAAATTGTCACCTTTTATTTTAGCTGGTTTCAACTCAACTGGTGGACTATATTTTGTGGGTGTAACAAAATAGGTACGGTTGACGGTGATATTTTAAAATTTCAACATTAGCTAGCCAACGTCTAAATTTAATAACCTAATATAAGCGTTCACAATCTTGGGCAAAGCCGGATAAAAAACACTAGTATTTTATAAAATCACTTTATTTTTATTGTTTGGATTCATGTCATATTTGTAAACGAATGCATAGTAAACTAAAAATGTAAAAAACACATATTTTGGCACCTTTGTGTTTCCAGTGAGATTCTCTTTTAGAACGGAAGTTATTTAAAAATTATGTACGAAAAAATAAAATAAATAAATTGGTAGCTCCTAACAGTTTTTAAAAAAAGCCAATAATTTGACTTGCTTCGGTTTCGGTTTTCCAATATTTACATGTTTAGTTTGAACACTCTTATCTTTCAGTCTTGTATTTTTATCTTTTTAACCTTTCTGTACTCATGGTGTAACAATGAGATACTTCGGCTGTTAAACCTTTAAATTATTTGTGATCATATTTGTGGTCATACAAAAAAATTTTGCAACTTGTAAATAAAACAGTTCTACATATAATTAAAATTTAAAAATACATTATAGTTTACGTCTTCTTTGTATAATTAATCATAATTTGACAACATCGTCTTTTACCATCGAAAAATATAAAGTTATAGTATAATATTAAATATAGTATAATAATAACTATAATAGTATAGAAACAATCCGAGATGCATGACGTACCGTGCGCAACCATTTTTAAAGGCCTGTATTTATTGGGTCAGTAATTAATCAAAAAGCTCAGTAAATTATTCGATAAATGGTCAGTATACACGTGGTCAGTTAATAAAATAAACTCTCAGTAATTTATATAAAATGGTCAGGTTTAAATCAAACCTAACCAAAACTTTATTAACTTGGCAATTGGTGCATGTTTATTGAAATCATAAATAAAATAAACATTTCATAATGTACAATTTTAGAACATTTTTATTGTTTACCACTCAAAATGGTTTAATGAAATTCGCACGTATATAACCTAAATCAGATTTATTATTTTATTTTTTTACTTAGTTAACCTAACCTAACCTTCCTTTAATGTTTACTAACCGTATCTTTAATATTTACTTACCATTTTTATTTTTCTACTGGCCGTTTTATGCATTTGTTACTGACCATTTCTTTAAAATTTACTGACCGTTAATTGAATTAGATACTGACCAAATAATTAGTAGTACTGAGACGTCTCGAGTTTCTTCTGCCATGAAGAATTTCGACTCTTACTTCTTTCGATAATTTCACATAGTTTGATATGTATTTCAGGTTTTACACACAAAATATGACGTAAAACAATAACTTAATACTACATAAAACTATATTTAATTTTTCGAAATTGTCGTTTTGCTTTATAAATGCGTTTATATGACAAAACCCACACGGTAACGAAATGTGACGGGAAGGTTAAAGCAATAATTGATTGGGACACCATTGATTAATCTTTTTCGTAACTAATAAGACAACGATTAAAATAAATTCATACTTGTGCTGAAATGGAATACAAAGCTTGATTGTTGTGGCGTATCTCTTTGCATTACCATACGCTTAAAGCCCCACTATTGGCGCCGTGAACTTCAAAACGTAAGGTAATTGATTCGTAAAAAAATCCACAATGGTTTGATGCCTGCAATCTACCAGGCTATATAAATAATTGAGCGCTGATTTTCAAGTTATCAATTGTGTTTTGTTCGTACAGGTGCACAGAGCTGAGTGTAAAACAAAAAAGTTCTCCACAACAATCAAATTGCAACATGGATGTGAAACTAGTGGTAGGCGAGATATAAATATTATAACACATGCATTATATTGAAATAAGAGTGGCTTACAAGTGCAATTTTCCATTATATATTTCCTACAACTAAAATAAAATAAACTACAATGCATCAATAAACATAATATCGACACATTTTGCAAGATGTAAATCCGATGGCGTGATGCGGAAAAAACGATTGATTAAATTTTAGAATCCTGGTAAAACTAGAGGAATTATTTTTGCACATCTTTTTACTTATATCAAAATATTATCATTTATTTATTAAAACGCAAGGATAACAATACACCATAGTTATGATATAGTATAAATACATGTTTTGAATTAAATATATAGATATTCTGTTTAAAAGATGGATAATTTGCACGAATTCTGATGATTTTTTTACAGTATTTATGATTTAAAAACTTCAAGGTAGTGGCAACAAAACTTAAACTATATTTTAATCATGTGGTATCATTATACTCAAGATGTATATAAGTAGTAGAATAAAAAATGTGTGTATTCTAATAATAGGTTAAACATAATAATATGTTGAATTCTATACAGAATCTTGTATAACTAAAAATATTACTATTTGTGCCCAATTCTAATGATTATCTTCCAATAGAATACCAATTTAATGAACAGTATTCCAATTCCGTTAATCTTTAAACGATTTAATAATGAAAGAAAACCAAAAGTCTTTACTAACTCTTTTGTATTAGTATGAAATGTAATACGAATAAATTTAATTGTTTGCTCTATATTAGGTATTGAATACGTATGGCTCACACCAATAATTCATAGATATATTTTCAATACTGACTTACTCAACATTATATTTAAACTGCGAGGTTCCCGTAGAGTTCATTGTCACGAAGTGAATGATTGAACTTGAGCTTGTAAATTTGCAATTAACTGCATCACACAGTCGCGAGTTTTTTTTACATCATTGTTGTTTTTTAATTGGATATTTGTTGTTAATTCTTTATTAATGCTATGCAGAAGTGTGTATTTTATAATACCATTCTGATAAATGTTTATAATGTTAATCGTGTATATATACAAATAAAATCAACTATATAAATATCGTGTGAGTAGAATTCATAAGCTATTTCTGTCAATCGATTAAATAAAACAAGTTAAGGCGAGATACAATAGATATAGTTAAGTAAAAAAAAGACTAATATATTGGCAAGAATTATTTTTTTAAGAATTACTTAAAATGACACTATAAATATAATAATGATGCGTAAACAATCATTATTTATTTTTAAATTTGATTTCTTTTTAAAGATTATTTTCTATTCAAATATCAGGAATACAAGATTTTTATCTTTTTTTGCAAATAATTGAAATCATTATAACTAATATTGTTTGATTTTTTGACGAATCTAGTTAAAAAATATATTTTTACATCATATATGAATGTATTTTACTATAGTTTATGTTCATAAACGTTCTTCATAGAATAAACCAATTTTGATATCTTAATATGCAGTATAAAATATATTCATAGGTACGTATCATATAACTTAAACAATAATTTTAAAACCTTTCCAAAACTTTTCAAAAATATTTCAATAGTTTTCGACAGCCAACAAATTTAAAAGAAAGCGAAATAAATATTAAGTATAACTAACCAATTTTGCGGTGAAATCAAATTAAGCCAAGTTGATCCATAGTACGTAAATTTAGCCCACAGTCATTAGTCGCACGTTTTTACTTTGTATAGGCACATTAAAAAATTTAAAACCCATCAACTTTAAATGGCTTCTAACTTATATATTTTTATAAAGTATTAAATATTAATCTGCCGTTATTTCTTCGAGCAGGATATTTCATTATTTTGCAAAAAATCGTCTGTTAAAAATACTGCACAAAACTAAAATAAATAGTTATCGATACTTAATTATCAATACACATGAATAATAATGTAAAATTGAATGGATTAATTGAAACAGTTATTTGCTTTTGAAAAAGCCTAAGGAAAATCTACTATTAAAATACAGTATATAGTTGTCATAATTTTATCTGCTTACCTTTCTGTATATCTGTAACACACAGAAACACATTGCACTTGCGCACGATGTGCTATGCGCAGACAGAGAGAGAGAGTATGTGCGCGTGAAGAGCCACCTGGTGTATTGTATTACTACTTATTTTTATAAAGTCACAAGTAATATTATAGATTAAATACAAAAATAAATATAATATTTCAAAACACAACATGTTTTCAAATATTCCGTTTTCATCAGTTGATTTCATTTCATTAGATAATGTAGATTGTTATGTGTAATACTACAATTGCCTAAATATTAGTTTACACAAACAGACAATTCTTAATACTTCAAATATTTACGAACTATTCTTATTCGTTTTACTAGTAAATTTCTTTTATTCATATGTAAAGATTGAGAATCAATAATAATCGAAAAGTTATGACAATTTTATGACTACAGTTCTTACTTTCTTCAATATGAAACGATTACGACAATTTGCATTCTAATACATAAAGTTATTATCGTCTAACAGTGCACGCTTCACTTGAATTGACTTTTCTTTCTTTTTTTATTGTTTCGTCTCCGCCTTTAATGCCATCCATAAAAGATGGATTTGATCGTTAACTCTTGAATCAAAAAACTCAAGAATTATAACCGAGATTTATTTCATTCATCAAAATAATATATTAATTAACTGGACTGTAAAAAACAATACGTCCATTTCCCTTTAATACCATTGTGAAAGCGAAAACTGCTTTTGTCCGCTTTTCAAAATGGAAGGTTTAAAACAGTACTTGTTGTGGTACGACAACCAGGTAATGGCCAATTATAAAGTTATTTACTTATTATTTACGAAGTGATTTACATTGCGTTTTGAATATTTTAACAAATGCGTGATCATTACTTATTTTACATAACGAATATATCGTTCAATTTACAAAGTAAAATTGCGGCACGTTTGATTTCGATCTGATTGATTATAAGTCATAGCAAATACGTTATTTTAAAAACACAATATATGTTTGTCACTACTATAAAACGAAATCCTAAAATAAAGATACAATATCTAAGTTATACTACTGTAAATCATATTAATAAAAAAAATGATATTACGTATTTTTTTTTACCTGAAAAGCGTTGCAAAGTCACCAGCAGGTAAAATGAAACAATTTTTAATACATTAATTTAATATATACAGACATATTTTTGATATTTTATCCTGCCTAATTTTTAGTTATTCTGGGTAATAGTAATTCTGGTAAATTAATTTTTTTTTTCAACGTCCGCTCCCAATGTGGAGCATATGGTCTCCTAATGGAGGTATCTTGACATCATTTTTTCTACGAGAACTGCTTGTCACTCAGTCGCTCAACCTCTCTTTTCTTTTTCGAAGAGAGTAGGGATAGAAGGATAGGGCTATGACAGGATTAGTGGTTAGCTAATCGCTCTCGTTACGCCCCGTGAGGATGGGATTGGTGGGAGGCAGGACTCAGACTACGAACAGAAATCCATAAATCGATTGAAAGATCAATCTATGAAAACCGTCCGCACCGGGAATTCAACCCGAGACATCCGTAACCGTAGCCAGCGACGAAACCAACTGCGCCAAGGACGCCGAAATTAATTTATTTTTTAGTTATATTAAATACAATATTACCGATCTATTTCTGTTATCATATTTTGAAACGATAGTGAACACGTTTTATCAAGATATACAAGGCACTAAATATTATATTATATTATAAATAAGGTGATGTTAACTTCAATCAATCATTGTCCAACTATCAATAACTTTTTTTACTAATTTGTAACCTGGTAACCTTTTTTGTTGTATAATTTCATTCAACTGCAGAAAATAAAGTCTAGAAAGATACCTTTTTTTAACCCATATGAAAAGAAGTATGATTTAAAAAAAAATAGAAGTATTACACCAGTAGTAAATTTGGTTAACAATCATAACTGAGACCGACTTAAAAACCAGTATTAGAATATATAGTTTAATACGTATAGCTAACTTTATAATAATCAAAATATTCTGGGAGTTAACCACTAATATTGGAATATATCTTTGATTTTATTAGTTCATACCAAAATATAAAATTTCCTTACATATCACTACATCCGATTAATTGTTATTAATTACGAATAGGAAATGATAAAATACAAGAAATTAAATCGACAACAATCTCTTAACAATTGTAAATATATTTTTGTTTGATAAATTTAACTTGAAGTGGTGTCAGGTATACGTAGATACTGTTTTTCATCCACTCAGTGTATATTGTGCGCACGAAATCTTTTAAGACACGCTATATGATAATAATATAATGTATTATTATCTAACGAAGTAGTGTAATATTTTTCTCTAAAATAATATATAGTATTTCGTAATAGCGTCTGCAATAATAATAATGTCATTTAATTTTTTTCAATTTCTTTGCTGTTTGTATGCTTCACCTTCGAGTTACTACCGAATTATTTTACTATGAATAAAGGTATTTCACAGTTTTTGCTCGCTAACATTACAATTTTCTTAATTATATTCATGATATCGATATCTTTTATCATAGGTATGAACCTTTTTCCGCAACGGTGTTAAACTTCAATATTCTGATTACCCACTTTTAAGGTGTTAACTGTCAATTCTTGGTGGAAAGACAATATATTTTAAAAAATAAAACACAATTCATTTGTACTACTTCCACATATTTATAATGATCAGGACCGGTTTCGCTCATCACGAGCATTATCATCAGTTGATAATGCTCGTGATGAGCGAAACCGGTCCTGATCATTATAAATATGTGGAAGTAGTACAAATTAATTGTGTTTTATTTTTTAAAATATTCTGATTACCAGTTACAAGTATTTGTCAGTAACCCAATATAAATTATACTATGTGCTTTTTCAAAAAAAATAAAGTGTTTTAATAGCGCTTAGCATGTTGTTATCTTATTAAATAGTACGTGCATATCTGTACCTCAAAAGCTAATAGTCATATGTTCAAAAATAGCGAAATTGAGTTATGTCACATTATTTGTGATTTTCAGATTCATAGTTAATAAAACTTTGGCGTATGTGGTCTGGTTACCGAAAACTCTATCCAAAATCAGTTCTATGTCACACTGCATTTACGGAGTAAACAATCATATGTCCATTAAATTTAAAAAAAAAAACTCATGATTTCATCTGTAAATAAACCTCTCCAAGCCGTTTATCTATCAACTACAAAAAAACGAAAATAAAAACAGAACAACTATGCTAATTGATATAAAATAAAAACCGCTTCGGAAACACGTTTGCTCCTCCTGTAAAGTTGATAAAATGGACATTAACCTCTCAGGTACAGATATAGAATTCAGGTCATACATAGTAATTGAATCCATTTATATTTACAACAATAAGTTTTTTTGGGCGGCTATGAATTTTGCTTTGAATCAATATAATAAATATGATTTATTTCACACAATAAACACCTATGTAGTGTGACAAATAAATTGTAATGCATTTACAAATACAAATTACATTCGCGCGCGATGGATAATATTTTATATTTTTAAGTATGTGCGAAAAATACAAGTTTTGCTTTCTCACAAGTCTTCCCATCATTGTTATTAATTGCTTTTAATTTCGCTATAACAATTTGCGTAATGTTAATAAATGAAACTAAGTCTTAAATATGCTGGAGGAATATTAGTAAGCATATTTTAATTGTTTCAGATCTTTGCTTTCCTGGTTCTGGCAGCACTTATAATGTCATCAGAAGCAGGGTAAGGTCAATTTCAAGTACACTGAAATAAAATTATTATATCTGACGAAGTAATAAATAAAATATAGTAGTCTTAGAAAAAATATTTTAATTTTACGATGTTCAACATTTATTGTACTGTGTTATGAGTGTTGCGACATAACGAATTAATGTGTATATACAAATTGGTGGCTTGGCATGCGATGACATATGATATTGCGCACTATAAAAATTGGCGAAATTCGTATTTGTTATTCAAAACTAACAATTAAATCTATATTTTTGTTAATAATCTGCTTCATTTATTTTCAGCAAACGCAAAAAAGTTGTGATCCACGTCCCTTACAAAGTGAAAAAGGTCAAACATATTCACACAATCTATAAAACGATCCACCATCATCATAATCATGGTCATGGAGGGCATGGTGGCCATGGAGGTCATGGCGGTCATGGAGGAGGGCATATGAAGCATGAGGAACACGAAGAACATGAACACTTCCACCATCACGGAGAAATGCATGGTCACCACTCACAGTTACATCCTGTTTATGTTATGCCAAGCTATGAGCGCACCAAGACCATTCCCATGTTTCACCGACGACGATAGAAGATATATGTTCACTTCGTCTACAACATAACTTATTATTTATGCATAAACTATTTCTGTACGTATTTTTTATTATACTATGTAAATCTTAAGAAGTTTAATTTATAGATGTTTAATGAATATTTCAGGAATATTTATAATTTGGGTAATTTAATTGTAGGTTAAATTATGATTTAAATGTTATTTTAAATTATTATTGCGAACAAATCGAGGAGTTTGTTAATTTTTTTGAAATAAACTCTTTTGATATTCGTAGAACGACGGTCATTCAAAAACATTAGATCAAGTGTTTATTAAAATTTAGACCATTCTCTTTACTCTTAAAAAAGAAGTGCTTCATCACAAACAATCATACATATTATTGTATTAATATATGTGATTACTTTAAGTTTTTCAAAATAGTTACCTACTTTATTTTAATACGTCACCAAGCGACTACTCTTAAAAATAATATACTCTTTGAGGGTGTCCCGGCAAAACCGTTCGGACATTGCCTCCCAGACATTACCAACAAAACAATCTAGAGATAAGAAAATTTTTATTTCTACATAATATTATATTTTAAATACACAAATAAAAAAACATACGAATAAAGATATTAAAAAAATACATTCTTAAATGTTCTAAATTAGAAATACTAGCATACAAAAGGTATTAACTCGTGCAGTATTTCGTAATTGGATTTAATTGGATATATTTACACTTTGACGCATCTGTCTTCTGAAAACTAACCTGCTTTTTTCTATTTTAATTTCAATGTGACCCTGTTCTTGTCTAAATTGATCAAACAGCTTACATACTGAAGGATATACACTATTACCGTTTTTTAGATTCAATGTTGATGATTTTATGTTATTACTCTACTAACAGCTGCAACTGGTGAAATCTCAAATTACATTGATTGTCGTTAGTATGTAAATTTCTATCGATACGTTATTCGTAAAACCAAAAAAGTGTTGTTTTTATAATTTTGTATTCTTTGCGGGTCGCTTTGTCTAGGAGGATTTAATTTGGAGGCAATGTCTAGGCGACTTTGTCGAGGTGCCTTCTTTAAGCTCATTTCAGTGCCCAGTTAATTAAGAAATCATGTGGACCTATTTTAATTAAATTATAATTGAATGCTATTTTTAAAATTGTTAACAAAACGTTACTTAAATGTGCAATATCACATATTAATAACGATAATTTTCGATGTTTATTTTTATTGTAAGTTACCATTTTTCTCGCTTTAATACCATTAAAGTTACCAATAATTGTTGGCTATTGAATAGGATATAAGTAAACAATGTTTTATGACTCGATATTTGTGATTTAAAACTATTTTCAGTTTATATTGAATTATGTTATTGTTCCATTAATATCATGACTGATATTTTATTATTTAAAACTATCTTATATATCAAATTTGAGTTATTGAGATTTTGTACACTTCCACGTATTTTGTCACTAACGACCCGGGTTTCGCCTTTCGGCATCTTCAGGCATTAGGGCGCACGAATGAACTCGAACTGACTGAACTGAACTTCATTGAACTGAAGTGTACAAAATCTCAATAACTCAAATTTGATATTGAAGTTCCATCAAGCACCCTCGGTCGATGTCTAAAATTATATCTTATATGTTATTTTAATTCGTATAAAAATGCTTTAAATTGTTTATTTATTCATGACGTCAGAAACAAAACGAATTTTTCTTTGTTTTTAGAATGAATAAATCAATATAATCATTAAATATAACATTGTTATACAATAAAAATAATATTCAGTATCAAAATGTTCATATATTTTAAATGTGTAACAGTGAAATGAACAACAGTACCTGAATTTGTAATAAAAAAGAAATCGTTCTGAAAATTTTAAGCATATATTTTTTCATATTATTTCATTTTATACGCAATATTGTTTTAATAAATTATTACTTTTTTTTAAATTATAATTTGTTGTTTATATGATTTTGTAAATAAATAATATAAAGTGCGCCACGTCATGAACAGACAATAAAGATGAACGTCGATGAAAGTTTATTTTTAAAAAAGATTTGTTATACAATACACCGATTAAAATAATTAATTGATCTGACATTAAAATCATTTGTATGACTGCTATATGAAGAATATCCATGTTTGTAAGTATTTGAAAAATGCTGTTCAGGTATAGATTGATGTACATATATTAAATATTCAATACTAAAATAAACTAAGTTAGTAGTAAGAGATATCAATGGATTTCTTTGCAGCAATTTGTATATTTACGTGTTTGTAGAGTAGGATCATATTTAAATATTTATGAAAATAGATATGAATGTTCATGTTATTGCCATAGAGCAATATATTCAATACAGAATTGCTTAATGTATTTTTTTTATAAATAATTTACTAAAACATCGCTATTATTTTTTTAAACAAAAGTTTGTTAATGAATTCAACTGTATCATTAAAATTCAATTACATGAATACATAATTCTATAGTGTAAATATCCCCATTGACAATTCACCTGAATTTGTCTGGCTTTACCAACCCATATGTCATAGTTTTTATAAGGTCATGGTCATTTGCGAAATTATTTTTAAGAATCTCAAACTTGAGACAGTGATTTGGCTTTTATCATGTTTTAAATGTTGATTCTTGATCTCTTGCGAAGGCAGTCCAAGGTTTTATATTCCCCTTGTAGATCCTGCAGAGTTTTGAAGGAGCCATAACTGACAAAGTTGTCTAGATGCATGCGCCTTAAGGCGATCATTATTGTTATTTGGAGTTAAAAAAAAAGCAAGCAGTTAAGAAAACGTCTATCACCAGGTTTGACAAACTTTCAGGAAATCAATGTCACAGTCGCATTGTGAATGGTAATCTAATCATTATATATTATATTTTCATAATATGAAAACTTTTTTAATACTACCTAAGCCATATGGATCACTGGAGATTTCTTGAGGGGATAAACTGGAAAGACAAAAGCTCGTGTTTGACTAAAAATATGGAAAAGTATAGAATATTAAAAATATACGAAGTAAGCACACTTACATAGCGCCAAATATTAAATTGACACATAGATTTTCGATTCAAAAACATTAACAAAGACACGTTAAAGGAATTATTTACTTTTATCAAAAAATTACAAAACATAGATTTCATCTAAGAAGATACTTTAAAGAAAATATTCAGTATTCCCTTTCTGTTTAAAAAATCTATTTAAACTTTTCAAAACAGGTTTAGTTTTTATCTTAGCTAAACTGCTTTTGTCCTAGTCGTGAAATAATTAAATACCCTATGATTGTTTATTTAAAAAAACCTGTTACATGAAACGTACGTGTTACAAGACTATTATTGTATAATTTTATCAGAATTAGCATAGTAATAATAACACCAATAATCAAGGAGTTTTTGACATTTCCCTGTGCAAACAAATAATAAAAGTTTTTTAGTATTGAAAATTACGAATATGTCATCCCAAACAAAATATTATTTTTTAATTTAAAATTGTATGTAGTAAATAGAAGACAATTAATTAATAATTTCAGAAATAATAGACGTGGCTTAAAAAAGCTCGTCCCTTGACCATTGGCCCATAATTCAACAGAGACCGTTACTGAAAAATTGATTAGAATTAAAGATAAAGTAAAACATTATTTCGGCGACATCAAACGAACACGTAAATAATCTTCCAACAGAGAGGTATCGATAATTTTATTACATTGTTCTTACAATAGAGGGCGTGAATTAGATTTCTCGATCTTTTACGATCATGTTCTTGAACAATTGCTCATTTATAAAAATAAAGCATTTAATACTTTTCTAGCCTATAGGGTAAACCACTATTCATATCAGCTCACGAACGAATCCTTACAACTCTGAATAGTAACAATAACTCATGATATTTTAGTCAAATTTAATACATGTTAACTTCTAAAAATAATTTCATCACTAAAATGCGATGGTTCTACACTTTTTAACAGTAATTTTTTATACACAATATATAAAAATGGTCAAATTCAAAATTAAGCAAAGAGAATTTTTAATAAATAGATATTTAAATTTAAGAAATATTCAAAGGTATTGTACATTTAAATATGAGGGTTGGATATTTTAAATTATATTACATTTAAAAAAAAATATTCGTTAAAAAGCTGCTTTCATAAAAATTGTACTATCGTTATATTTGATATTTAAAATTTAGATCCATTGAAAATAATAAAAAAACAACATTTCCGTCAGCTTTCGCGTACATTTGGTGATATTGAACGTACTTCAGACTCTGAGACAAAGAATGACACAATCAACTGGGATGATTGCAAAAATCATGGCTAGCAAAATTTTTATCAATTATACGATTGTTTGTAAAAAAATCAATGAATCGTTTTTTACATTCGACTTTAAGATGTCGCTGTAGCAAAATCTGAACTTTGAATTATATGTGCACAAATATATTTAGTATAATTTAATATATAAGTATCAGTTATTAATTGTTTACTGGTTACCTTTATATTGAAATATTTATTTTTTGGTTTATCATTTTAAAAACGAATTTAAAATTAGTCTATCGAAAAATTTTAAATTAATAAATTACGAAAAGTTTTAAAAATCAACATTGTAAGTCAGCATATATTTGATAAAATTACAAACATCATCAACTATCTTCAAAACAATTTGTTTGAATCAATAAATTAGAAATCAATTTATTTGAAATAATATTTATAATATACATCAATTTCGATAATTTCCAATATCTCTATTTTTATGAAATCTTTTCGAAAGCAAACGCTATTATTGTGTTGCTCAAGTAAAAGTGCTTTAATCGGTTTGACAGAATCAAAACACTTCAAATAAGATCAATAAAAATGAGCTCCATGCAAAATTATGTTTCTAATAACCGTTAAATGCTTATTCAATATATATTATTCAGCTGCGGTTCATGGAGTTACCCTAAATATAAAAGTTATAAGACTTCAATGTGAAACTTTGGAAATTGGATGAAAAATAATTATGTTCATAACAAAACTAAATATGTGTGAATTAGTTAATTGAATTGTATTGAATGTTGTTAAATAATATTATTTCTATAATTAATTATTTCCACTTAGCTTAAAAATATTTTCATAAATAAACTATTTTTAAGAAAACAACACAACTTTATCATAGGTATATTTTATACTATTTTAAAACTCGATTTTTATTAAATGTGACTGGTTTTGCCAACATAAGTTTAGAGAAAAAGACCATATTTTATCATATAAAAATTACAAGATATTTACCAAATAGAGATTTTTCATTTAATGTTACATGATATTTCCTAGGAACTATATGCAATGAACTCTTTAACGATACTATTGTGACTTCAATTGTGCCAATTTTTTTGGTAATATTATATTTTAAAAATAAAACACATTTCTATTTTGTACTACTTTTTATAATGATCAGGACCGGTTTCGATCATCAGGATCAGTATCTTCAGTTGATAATTCTCATGATTAACGAAACCCGTCCTCATCATTATAAAAATGTAAAATTGGTACAAAACAAATGGTTTTTCCTTAGTATCTTCATTTAACGTTGAATGTATCCTGAGTTATCTTTTTGTCAGGTTGTAATTTAAGGCTGTTTAAAAATTGATAAATCGTGTAAAATGAACTGTCATTTTTTCAACTTTACTCAAGCTAACTCGTTAAATTTGTACAACACTTGAAAAAGTCAGTGTTAGAATACAGATGAAGAGTAAGTTAAAGTAATGTCAATATGCAGTATTATTAAAGAAAATACATAAGCACCTTTCCATTATCCAATTTGTAATTATGTAAACACTTATCTGAAAAAAGCTATTACCGATATTAAAGTACTAAGCTGGCGTCACTGCGTTACAATAAAAACGAATAACCAATTTGGTTAACATTTTATCGTTAGGCAGGTTAGATGAAAATTTGTTTTATTTCAAATTAAGCGTAGCGTAAACATCTTTTTAACATTCCTTGTGGCACTTTCTATGTTCGGAATTCTGTTGTATTCGCTGTTTTCTTTGTGTTTTAATTCACGAATACCGAAAACGTTTGCGCACTTTTTGCATTTTCGATTAAAAAAATACAACCGACTCAAACTTAAGCAAAATTTTACAAGCGTAAGAGTTAGAATTTCACAGCGCATTTTGTACACATGCGTATTCAAAACATTTCCACTCCCAAATAAGAGTTCCAAGAAGGGGAGTGGAGTAGTCCAATAAAAACGTAACTCTAACTGCGACATTGACTAACAAAAGTCTAATTTTGACACGTTTTTTCCTACCATTCCTATTTATGTGGAATTGGTCTTCAAATTAAACACCAACCAACCAACCAATCCGGCAATTTTTTTTCATATTATACATATAATATATACTGGACAAGAATATATTATGGGCATAAATAAAAATGAAACAAGTAAATTAATACACGCAGAAATGCAAAAATGCACTAGTTGTTGTCGCTCGTGTTTTACAACTCCGACTCCGACTACGACCAAAACAGCGCGACTCCACGACCCCGATTCCTGAACCCTGATTTCCACAATAAGGTTTTTTGACAAAAAAACTTATATGTTAGATTATAGCATAAATAGTTGAAAATATCACATGCAAATAACCATTTTATTTAATCAAAATTGTTTATAGATAATAAATGAATGTTATTATAAAACATCACGTATAGCGAGTATATTATACTGATGTGTTGTATTATAATATTACAATATATTATATCGTCGCTGTTCTGGAAGACAATGACATATTGAGTTATTTATACCAAAATGTTCCTTATTTCGAATTCTGCTGTATAGAATAACACACTTATTTTAAAAAAATATACTTTCACTTAAAAACAGTTCTGTGCAAACAAACTAAATTAAAAAGGTAAATCATTTAAAACATTTGGCAAATTTCAAAGTATAATTACTCAAAACTAGTTTTTTTCAGTCAGTGTATTCTTCCGGAAAACGGAGATATTATTAAAGCATAGCACAAGACATTCCAGAATACATGATAACAATTTTAGAAAATATACAACTTTTACTGCTAAATTATTAAAAATCTAACATTATTTCACTAAACTCTTTCAGACAAGAATACAGTTCAAATTAATCTTTGTATATACTACATATAATACTGATTAATAAATATTAATTTAATGGTGTTATTGGTATGAAAAGAATTTGTAGTGTTTATTAAAAATTTCTGTAATTGGGACCGGTTTTTATCCCACTAGATAAAGCCTGTCGAAAAAATATAACAGAATTATGGAATTACTATACATTGTATTTTATTTTTATTAACGTATAGTAATTTTACGACAAGAAAAAAGATCGTTAATATTCTTTTTTGAATGTAAGATCCATGATCAATGTAGTTATAATTCTCTTTTTATTTGTTTTGTATATTCCTAATGAATTAACGTGTTATCTTGTAATTTGTTCTGTTGGTTTAAAATTAGCCTTCAATCCCAGCATACTCAACAACTTAAAATTCATTAGTGCTCATGATTGATCGTTTTAACGAAACCCCCCTAAATATTAATTAACCGTGGGTACTCGGTTGTGTTTGAATTAGAGAGCACTCATTAACAATACACTCTAATATTTTTTTGTATTTTTTCCAGTGTAGACATTTTAAACCATTTAGAAAATATTTATATTTTTAAAAAATAAATATCATAGTATAACATTGATTGTATCCAGAAATATTATTAAGTTTCTTAAAGAATGAAGCTATTATCGTAAAAAAAGACGTTTACAATTCTTACATGATAAACTTCTATAAAACATAATATTTTAAAAATAAAACACAATTTGTTTATACTACTTCCACATTTTTCGCTCATCACGAACGTTATCAACCGGTTGATGACCAGTTCAGATCATTAATATAAAACATATGGAAGTAGTACAAACAAATTGTGTTTTATTTTCAAAATATAATGAGTTTCCACCAAGAATTAACCGTTAACACCTTAAAAGTTAAAACAAAACATTATATGTATTATACAGTATCATTAAAAAAAAGTATCACATAATGATATCGTAACGTAAAAATAGTCTTATCATAGAGTTCTACCAAGTAAATGGCAATTTAATCAATATGATGATATCAATAATAAAAGTGGCTTAATAATGTTTCACATTACTCTTTATGTCGAAATTGTGTGTTATTGTAACTTTGCAAAAAGTATATAAGACGTAAAGAATGTATTTGTTAGTGGATTTTTTAAATTGATCTTTTAATGTGAAAATATTTGTCCTTAAAACGTACGTACGTAAATATACGCATTGTCTCTTTCTATATTTTATTTTTTGATATATTTTGAAGCATTGACGCTGAACAACAAATAATAATACGAAAATTAAAGCGAGACCAAGTGAGTGGCAATATTAAAAACAAGATAGGTATTTCAAATCGTGCTGTGGTTAAAATGAGTACCTATCTCATATAAAAATGCAGTACATATAATTGGCGATTTCAAAGATTCTTGACCTCACGATATAGTCGATTTTAGACGGTCGCCAGTTCGGTCATCGATGTTACATTAATCACTCGGAACGAGTGAATCGAATTCATTTAATGAGGAACGTAGTTAAGGAAGACTTTGAAAGTAATTATCATTAGTTTTTAAATTTTAAAGTTAGGAGCTGGTTTCATGTGACATATAATCAAAAGGAAAATAATTTATTTATATTATTTATACCAAGTGTGTTATCATATTTCTGTACTCTTATTTAAATATATTTTAAATTAAATTGTTAACCGTAAAACGCTTGTTACCATTTTTAACAACTATTATGGCATATCTTTTAATCTTAATCTTTAATTCAATTATAGCTGAAGATTCGTTGAAGATGCGTTAAAAACACTCATAAAAAAACAAGACTTCTTACTTATACGTACTTAGCTCATTTTAGTTAACTCTGTATGGAATGAGATTTTTTAATACATAAAAAATCCTGTTTAGCACAAATAACTTATTACATTGTGTAATAAAAATGTACAGCGGATAAGGATGAAAGCGCCAAAAATAAAAATATTCAATACACGTTAATTTAGTGAAGAATATAATATGCATTGACTTTATCTAGCTACCTTTCTACGAAAAAAACTTTTTTTTTTAAACTTTTAACGTTTACCACCGAATGCAACATGTCTTATGTCAACACTTTCCACAAAATGATAACTGTTCTACAAAAAAGACAATCAGTATATATATGTATTTACATATAATATATCATTGCTCGATAATTTATTTTAAATATTTAAATGAATTATGACAAACGCGAAATTCTCTTTGATTATTTACGCATTTTTAGGAACTCGCGCATAAAGCAATTAGATTCGCCGTCGATTTTTCAAAACAAGACTTTATAACTAATCATAGTTTTCTGAACAGCATTAAGCGTGAGAAATTTAGCACTTTCATATATTATTGTAAAATAAAATTTGAAGCATTACGCACTTGATCTACACATTGATCTTTATTGTCGACAGTGTTGGAAAAGAATGTAGTATATTAATCATAATTTTATTTAAAGTTAATTCTTTTTTGAAGAAACACTGTTTATGATCATATCGATTCACATATCTGTACATTAAAATAAATGGAAGTTTTACAGTAATGTTATATGTTAATGGTGAATGTATTCCGAAAAGTAATGTAAATATCAAAGTTGTAAACTTCACTACCTATAATTGCAACTTCTTTCGTTGCCAATAATCTATTTTTTTAAAAACTCGCTCTTCATCGATACAAAATTAAATTCGAAGTTTAAAATTGATATTTCACATGGACGAAATATAAAAATACGTTTATTTATGAACACATGTGTGATTATTATTTGTGATAAACATTCTGTGTAGACAGACGCCGTTGACCAAAGCTCGGGGCGAAACTATAAACCATTATAATATTTGAAAAGTAACACTCCGGCCAGCCCATAAAATATTTCTCTCGATCCATCATCCTTTAAAGGTGATGTCTTACTCGAGTAACGTGTCCCGACCATTTCCCTCTGACAACTTTACTAAATAGAAATAAAACCACAAACGCCGTTCATTATAATTGAAACGCTGTCCATCTAAATTAATTACTACATATAATATCTATAGGTGCACTGCATTTTACACATCGCACAAAGAACATGTGTACTGAATTCACTTATAATATATGAAGACTCCTTATACTTGTCAGCCCATAGTTGTGCTGAATCGATAGTCATTATGTCAGATTTGCAGTAGATTCTTACATATAGTGTGACACTAAATTAGGAACTGTATCATGAGATTGTATGTCCTTCTTGCAATAGACCCAGAACATTAGAGTTTGAGCTGTTTATCGAAAAGTATGCTGTGGAAAATTGTAAACTTTATATACCGTAATCGTACTGGCAGTAAAATAAAGTTAGTAAATCTTGGATATCAATTCTTAGCCTGGAATAACTCTGTAGGTGCCTTTATTATACCAGTTCATTACAGGAAAATTAAGAGGTTTATTTTGCATTTGTTTTCGAAGCACATTATACGGTTACCAAAACAGATTCTTTCAGTGAATACTAAGGGTACAGTGGTTTGACTTTGCTAGAAATTTGGAAGTAAGAGAGAGGACGGACCAGTCTCTTATTACGTCCCAAATAAAAAAGCGACGATGGACCTGGCTTGGAAATGGGAGCCTGAATCGTGCTTGTCCAACCGGATGGATTCCGTCGCGCTGGAAGGATGCTGATGAATGGTCATAGGATGTACTTGGTGGAACTATGGGACTGTGCGATGACCTGGGAAGAAGCAAGAATACTGGGGAGACAGAGAATCTTGAAGAAACCGTGTGATGACCATATGCTTCGAGTAGGGAGCGGATATTGTTTAAAAATAAAATTAATTTGCCTGAAAAGAAAAATATTTAAACACACGTTACTTTGCTATGTCTCTATTTTGAAAGAGTCCTATCAAAAATCTCTTTTGAATAGTAAATTTAATTGTAGAGTTTGGTTACAGCCATTGGATCTAGTAAAATGATTGGTAGAAGATGGAGATGATTTCCGGTGGGAGGATCGACCGGTCACCCTCTTTTCTCTATCCTTTAGTGCATGACTCCCAAATCGTGTTGCTTGTGGTGAGAAAATTAATGAGTTGCTTATGCGTAGATATATTTATCATAACTTTTTTCGAGATCTGTATTTAACCCAATGTAACAAAACAATATTTTTTAAATCGACATTATTTTATAAAAATGCAGTGTCTGATAAAATTCAAAAAACTGTTTGACCCATGTGATCTAATAATAATAATACGTAATGTAGATATAACATACTTTAAAACTGAACTGAACTGAAACTTTTAGGATAATATGACACTTAAATTTATTATGTTTGATTTTTGTTAATGTATTAGAATTTAATACCAATGTAGCATTTGTCATTTTATTTTTCATCGATCAACAAACTTGTTGAATTTGTATTTACTTGGTAGAGCTCCAGCATTATTACAAAATATTTATTACGACAAGAATTATGTTTGATACCTATTTCGGTATTACGGCATTGTCAAAAATATTTATTAATTATATTACGTAATTCATGCGGTACTTAAAACATTTTTATTTTTTACTGTATTTATTAATTGACTTCTGCATGATTGATTATGATAATAATATACATTTTGAAAGTGACTGTATGTATTTAAAATAATGATTGCATAATATACAACCACTTCACTTGGATGTACGATTTTATAAATTTTGTGAGATTATAAAAATAAAATATTACATAAATTTGAAATCTTTTTCGACGCCAACTTACATTTGAGTAAATATGGACGTGGATAGTTAATAGACTTTTTTTGTAAACCATATCCGCTCCCTATTCGGAGCATATAGCCATCACGCGGTTCCTCCAAGCTTCTCTGTCCCCCGCCAGTCTCCTCGCTTCCTCTTAGATCATCTCAGCGTCCCGTAGCTCCGCCGAATACATTCTATGGATGGTCCGAATCCGAATCCATCTGGTTGGACGTAATAAGAGGCTGGTCCTTCCGCTCTCTTACCTCCGAGTTCCTGACAAAATCAAACCACCGTACCCCTAGTATTCGCACTAGGCACTTTAAATCATTCATCAGGCTGGTCCAAACGCCCTGTTTTGGATAGACACCCTGTAGGTGCCACTATTATCGAAAATCAGAAACTTTCTGTAAGAATTAAATATTTTTTTATTGTGTATTGTTTTATAAAGGGTTAAAATCAGATAAAATCGTGAAGGCACAATTAAAAAAGTTCACGCACACAAACATTATAAGGAATATGTCCTTTTTTGTTCATTAACATAACATCGTGTCTTAAATTTTTATCCAAAGTGTTTCTGAGACACCTTAAATAAATGTGTTTCATTTACTATTGAAATGCATTTTGAATTAAAACCGACAGAGGAACAGTTAGATTTTTTCCTGCGTCATATCACAGTCCTTATCTTGAATGTGGAAATAAAGAAGAAACGGGACATGCATTTCATGTACCGTTTGAATTTCGTTGGTGATTTTCATTTCGATAAGAATTTAATTGATAACTTTGAGATTTTAAATTAGAAAGAATGAAGTATAATTTATAAATCAGTCGGTGTGATTATAAAAACAACGTTTGTATTTCAATAATTTAGTTGAATTATAAATTCAACTAAAAATACAATCTGTATTTTATGACTAAATTTGAGTGCAAACACGAGTATGGTGTTTATTCTAGAATTACTTTTAGTAACTAGTTTTGATTCAGAGACTTCATGAAAAATTCAATCTAGTGAAGTTTATCTATCTATATATATAAAAATGAATGTCTGTTTGTTGGTTTGTTAGTTTGTCCGGATCTTATAGGCTCCTAAACTACTCAACCGATCGCGACGAAACTTTCATGAAGGACTTATTGTGATCCATGCCGGGAAATATTATATAAAATAAATGTTT
The DNA here is from genome assembly GCA_022494535.1 of Himalopsyche phryganea. Taxonomy (NCBI): domain Eukaryota; kingdom Metazoa; phylum Arthropoda; class Insecta; order Trichoptera; family Rhyacophilidae; genus Himalopsyche; species Himalopsyche phryganea. The sequence goes on from JAGVSL010000072.1 coordinate 1,287,657, forward strand.
GTTTGTCCTTTACGCGTTCCTTTACCATTCATACGATTTCGATGAAACTTCGGTGAGTTGTTGTGCACACACCCGTGAAGGGTTCTGAAGAAAAAAAATTGAAAATCTAAAATTGAAAAAAAGAATCAAATACGTATAAACAGCGACATCTAGGAAAAACCTTCTGATTTATTCGTGTACGCACCAGACGAAAAACAAAAATATTGTGTTATAACAAGTATGATATTGAAACTCGGGTTCGGGTCGGGCCAGACCTGAAGATGATGGGCTCAAACCGGGTAAGTCTATGAAATTTCGGCCTGTGCAGACCTCTAATCCAAAATCAGTTCAATAAACAGAATTAAAACACAAACCCTTTCTTTCTTTGAGTGGCATTGCAACGCATGCCGGGTACTCACTAGTAATTATATAAAAATAGTAATAGATATTTTAAAATAATTTTAGTACATCTGCCAACATATTAATTTAAATTGTTCGATAAACACCATTCGCATACTTTTGCCAGATATGTTAATCAACTTTAATGGACAATACTTTGATGCCAAAAATAGTTAATACAGGTGATCTATTTTTTTGAGTACCAAATTTTAACTTAATTTTTGTGATAATTGAGTAAGGTCCTCATAGTTTTAGTACTAATTTCATTAGCAAATACTAATATCACAGTGGTCGCCCGCTTGGCTAAACCTGAACGCAGAGAAAGCAAAAAGGGCGAAGCTATATATATCCCAAAGCAATAATTAATTTGAAATCAAACACTTTTACTACGCTAACTATAATTTTGATTTCATTATATTTCAACAAATTGTTTCTTATTGCTTTTAAATAATACTTTTGGTGATGCTGACCACATATTTTCAAGCCCGTTATAAAAATAACAATTTTCAGAATCATTAATATCTTAACGATTCTCAAATGCTTCAAGAACGCCGTTGCTTAAAACAAACAAATAGTTGTGTTTTTTATTTAGAATATATTACGTGCAAGCATATATTAGACCATTGTGTTATCAATGTTTACTACTTACAAACCAAAAATGTACTACAATAAAGAATATAAAGCAATTATATTTATTAAAAATGTCAATCCTTTACTGGTCAGCTCTTTTGGACGTTCGTGCTTTTCGGTTGAAGTTTTCACAGGTTCAAATCCCGGCTTAAATATTTTTATAAATTGATTTTTCAATCAATTTATGCACATTCTTCTCTCACCGATCATAAAAACGGGGCAAAACGAGACCTAACTACTAGTTCGTTCCTAACCCAATTCTTCTATCGTAACCTTCTAATAAACATAAAGACTTAGAGACCGAATAACAACCAGTTATTGTAAATAAACTTTTGTTGAGATGCTCCATTTAGAATTCATACTCTCCACATAAAATGAAAAGAAAATAAATATTTATCATTTCGAGCACTCAATTCAAGTAGTCTCCCAATAGAAATTGAGTAAAATATTTGATTTTTTGTTTTATTAAAATCATATTTAAAAGTGAAAATGATTTGGATAGCACTGGAAATAGCGGCTGTACTTTGCCTGGAGGTTTTAGTTTTTTATCACCCACACCCAAACTTTTTATACCATCAACTAATTTACATAACATTATTTCTTAAAGTAGATCATTCACTACTGCGCCGAGGTCAGGAAGCTTCAGCATTTGATTGCTTATTTTAATTAAACATAACACAAATTTATCACAATTACATTTGCATGGGGGAACTTAATAATGGTCATCGACCATAATGAAACGTAAATCATAATCTTTTTTATCTTTACTTCATTATAAATATATTGCAGGACAGACATATTAGTCACAAAATATCTAGTTTTGTAAAATGTCGAAAAGACAGCATATGCAGGGAACTGCAAACTCCTCAGTTGGTACTAATGGGCTCCACGACGGTTTTTTTTCTAATGTACATAAATTATTGTGAAAAATATTGATTATCTAAGAAAAGAAAAATTATAAACCTTCAACGTTACATTATGCATTTAATCTGCTCATTAATACTACCTATATCAAAAATGATACGTACAATTAAGATTTGGTACTTTCGACAGATCAATTTCAATGTTGCAACAATATTTAAGTTCTCCTTGGAGAACTACGGGCCATCCACCGAGATGATTTAATCGCTTCATAGTGTATTGATGAAACTGTCATGTGTGTATTGTATTTTTATGACGTAATTGCCATATCTATTTATTTGTTTTTTTTTTTAATAAATTAATGATTGAAAACCATCTACAATGATTCAAAGCAAAACCGTCGTAGACAAAAATGTACGCCGAAATATTTCAATTTCTCAAGGCCGAATTTTACCGTTTCAATACTTTCTCTTGTAATGTCTTATATAGATATCTTTTTATACTGTATACCACGTTTTCATTCAAAAATATATATTCCCAAGAGCGGCATATTATCGTTGTATTTAAAATTGTACTGATCGTTGAATTTTGAAAACAAAACGATGTATTTAATTCTTTCCAATGTCAATAGCAAACAAGCAATATTATTTGGGACGAAGAAAATATGCAATCCATTGTTAGCGAATTAAGGCAAACATAAATAATTATTTATGTGTCCGGTTTCATTTGAATTTTTACTTTAAAACAATGACATCGAATTGAAAAGCAAAATCTGTGACCGTAATATTTTTACCCTAAATAGAAAATGTATTATTTTTTGCTTCAACCGCTACAATTGCTTACATGACGCTTTATAAGTTTTATTTCATTGAATTTCATGTGACAACTAAAGACATATTAAATGAAGAATAAAATTATATCTAGCAATATAGTGTCGTCCAATAATAAATATCTAAAATTAATCGACATCTAATTTATTTCACCACATATCTAAAAAGAATTAATTTGTTTATATTTAAACAAATTTAAGTACACAAGGTGTCAGAAATATTTAAACAAAAACCTGGTTACTAAATTCAATGTGATACTTGATTTCCCATGTATTTTACTTTATACATTGCCAAAGTTAATTTGTACAGACTATCTTCTACCGTTATGCAAATTTCTTATCTACTGTAATGAAAATCAATTGTACATATATCATAGTTTGTAATCTTGCATTAAAATGTACACAAAATATACTATTTTCAAAATATCTGTTTTGTATAAATATATTATTATATTGTGAAAATTATATGAATGTGAGTTTTCCCCAAAATGGTGGTGTTTTTTAAATATATCCACTATGTAATGTTTAACAATCATAAAATATATTTAATTTTACTCTCATAAATACATTTTTATGCCCCCTTTAACTCAAACCCATTTAATCAACATCATTTTATATGAATAATCTTGTTTAATTAGTAATTTTATCGTCTGATTACGTTCAATTGCTAAGCTTAACCACTCGTAAATATTAATACCAAAATGGAAAGTTACTACTTATGAAATCATGAAAGTTAAAAAGGAGAATTATAATAATAATATTAATCCATGCCCGCTATCGATGTAAAGCATATGAATTCTTAATGAATGGGGTTAGGAATGGACTAATAGTAGGCTTATCGCTTTTTTTAGTATTTGTTTTCAGTACTATCATCAATCATATATGCATGCCTTCGGACATAAATCCATACAATGTGTTATTGCGCTTTCGTAGTAACAAAACCGTGACCCCATAGCCGATAAGAGCAAACATAAAGTAAGTTGAAAATGTAAAATTTTTGTTGAAACTACCATAAAACCATAAGAAAGTTTATAATAGAAATAAATTTTAGTAGAATAATTGTATACAGTGTCGTAAATGATTCGCAAATCATGCTGTATCGTTTTTAAGACATCAAAAACTTGAAGAAGAAGACTAGAAGAACACTACTAAATAAAGTAATCAACGATTACTAATAACCTTCAAGGTGAGGTAATTTTCTAAAAGCAGTGCAATTATTTGTTTGATGAAATACACTTTCATTTGTAGAAGAAATGAGCAGTAATAATCGATCGAGACTAAGACATTGAAATAAATTTTTCAATGTTCTCTTTGTATAAATGCAAACCAAAATAATTAATTTGCATGCTGTCTTTTCCAGCGTTTCTTTGAAACAGTTTCGTTAACAATGTCGACGCAATATAAAATGACATTTTAGACTTAGAGCGACACCTGGTCTTTTCATCAAACATTTTACTTACATCATAATATAATATATATTTTAATAAAATTTATTTGCTACTTCTGCTTACCTGGAGGTGGCAATACCGGAATTAAAATGTCCTTCACTAACATCCTATTTATATAAAGACGTGACGTCTGTTTTATTTCAAATTAAAACATCACTTAACTCAAACATAATCAAGGTTTGAACATAAATTCAACAAACAAGCAATATTTTTAACCTTTTGGAAATATTTAGTTATGTCAACTCATTATTGTCATCTGTTATAAAAACATTTATATTATAAATATCAAGTGGCTGTAGCACCTGTCAACATTCGAACAATGCCAACAGATAGTGTCTGTATGTGTGTGCGTGCGGCGTTGCAGATATACAGATAAACCAACAATTTATTTTGCTTCTATTTGATGCTGTTGTATTTTAAAAACATAACATATCTTAACTGTATTAAAAATATTTTGAAATGTACCAATTTGAATAGCATATGTAAACAATATATAGCTAATATTCATTATTATTTCAATACAGTATTATCATGTAAGGTTTATTCAACAACAAAAATACGTCACATAAATGCACTCACGAAGAATCCGTAAGAGTTCTTGTCTCATGACTTATGAATTTAAAAATAATCTCTGTGCGTCGTCGACGTTTACTAAAAGCACTCTAAAATAACGGTTATATACATTTATTTTATGTGGATTATCTATCTTTGTATATTCATTTTATATAATATTGTTTCCATGTCACTTACTTTAAAAAACTGTCATAACGAATATAATTCAAACAAATCTGATTCTGTTTAAATATAAAGCATCGTTTTAAAGATGGAGAAATTATAATCATTGAAATAAAAGAAATATACATAAGCTTATTGGTTGAAGTAATTTTTTGAATAGTAAAATATTCTGTCAGAACATTACTTTATTAAAACTTTCTAGTGGAGACGGGTGGATTTGACAGTATGACGTTATACAAACATTATAATAAAAGATTTTGCAACAACCTTGCTAAACATATCAATAGTCCAGTTCCTTACTCAGACATCTCCAAATAACCCGTATTAAGAATATAAAGAGAAAAGCAAAATTCAAATGGTCACCGTAATCAAATATTATTGATTTGTACCGGAGTTTTATACAGTTTATAAAGGGCTATAAATAATTTCACTTTGTGTTAGATAGTATTAACTCAGTAAGTTCCACTTAGTCACGGATTCTTTTAATATAGTGAGTTAAGTTGTAGTAGGTTGTGTTAAGGTTGGTCTGTTATTCTAATCCGTGGAGCAAAGACAATATAGGGGGCCTAATATAGGGTAGAAGACTAAGTGACATTTCATTATTTCAGCTTCGTGCAACTATCGATTTCAAAGTGTGAGTGAGAATATTGAGTGAAAACTATTTTATCTATGTGAAAATATTTTTTCGTAATTGTAACATATTTCTTCAATGTTAAAATATATTTTTTTATTTGGGATCACTTTATTTTTAGTGTATTTGTTATATAAGTGAAAACTATTTTTATGAAAGTGAATATTATCTAAATAAAAGTGCATTTAATTGTTAGCTTTTTTAAACAGACGTTTAACAGTTAGACATTTTCCGAATATAATCAGAAAAAGGATATTTAGAAATAACTTTTTAGTGACCCAGAAATATCAAATTTTCAGTTTAATATTTTAGACTTTATAAGGTTATCTGCCTTGAATTTTTTTTGGTTGCATTTTTGTGTTATCTGAGTACTGGATCAGATAGAGTGCAAAATCGTACATATAACTGCACATTTAAATCAAATTCTATTTTAGTTTTGGAGTTTTATGACTAATGAACTGGATGATCGATATACTTAAAACCGTGTAGTTATATACTTTTGCAAAGTAAACATCATCGCCATAATTACTTAAGAGGTGTTATTCTCTGTTATTGGTAATTCATTATATTAAGAATTAAAATACAATCTATATTAATTATTCTACAATGTATAGCTGAAACAAAAATAATACTGTTGAAAAATTCCAGTACTATCAATTATGTTACAAACAAATTTCGCTATATTCTTATAAACGCTACTAAATTTTTTGATTGAAATGACACTACAATAAAATAAAAATAACAAAGTATTCAGCTTCATAAGTTATTTTATCATTTTTGTCAAGCTAAATATATTGTTGTATTTTATGTAAATTATAAATTTCTTTTAATCAAAATTAAAAAATATTGTTTTTCATCTATGCAATAGTTTAAACATCGAATTAAACCCTAACATGATTGACCATTGATTTTTGTATTAGACCATGCATTCGATTTAACAGTTATTATTTCGTTTAAAACATAAATCATCTTTACACTAAGGTCTAGTGTCCGATTCGTAAAATAAATTTTGAAAATGGAACGAAGCTGTTGTACATGACGGAGAATCATATAATATATACAGAGATGGTGAAACGGATATTATTTTTGTGAACTTGTTCAAAGAGTTTTGTTGTGGTGTCGAATCCAGAAATCCATTCTCTCACGTTATTGATTGATGCACTATGCCTTGTTATCTTTATTTCTTCTTTTTTATCAGGCCCGAGCCCAATATTATAGGGTGCAACCATGCATCGTTCTTTTTTATCCTGGCTTATTTTTGTTTGAATAGTTTCGGTTCATTACCGACCAAAATAAGGGCAATGCTTAGAAAGCGAGCCAACCGACGAAATTTTGAATAAGATGTGTATCTTGCCTCGTCTGCGACCATGCCTGCTGAAGTAACAGTACATACTGAAACAACAAGAAATGGTGACATTTTTAAAACTAGTTTTCAATGAGAAAAATATTCTACTTCTCAAATACTGATCATCTGATGAGATTATCACACATATATTTAAAAAGTAAATAATTGCGATTATAAAATATTTTTTTATTTCTTCGTTTTAATTTTATATTCATTTGGTTATCAAAAGTTTTGAAGAGTATAAATGACATTAACATAGTTTTTTACCATGACCGCCAACAATGTGGAGTATATGAACTCCTAATGGAACAAATATTACGTGTTATTTTGTCACTCAACTTGTCTTTTTTGAAGAAAATAAAGATAGAATGATAAGGCTTGGACAGTCCCATTTTTATTGATATGAGAAGCGGGAGAGGATTATTAGACATCAAATACACCCATGTTTTTCATAAGATAATTTCATTAACCGATTAAAAATGAACGTGTTTGTTCTGGGATTCGAACCCGTTTGTATTTCAAACAAAGTGGATGACGTTGACCACTGGGCTGCAGAACCTAGCTCAACTCTTTGATATATTATGTATGAAATTTAATATTATTTGAAAAAGTAACGTGCCATATACAGTGCTTTATTCATCTCCTTTACATGTTTTTAACTATAAATAATTCAATATTGATTTTTAAAATTACTTTATAAAAATTACGTATCACTATTATACTGATCTAATTGTTGTACGATATTTTTAAGCTATTAACTGTTTTTGTAAAAAGGTTACGAACTACTGAATATGTAATAGTTTATAATTTAAAACAGACCATAATATAATATGGAATCTTTCACTTGGTTGTGTATAAACATTAAAAATATAAATTCAATCAAATTCAAATCAAAATCAAATTAATTTATTAGTAAAACGAATGTCTTGAAAATGAATAGTAGGATATTTGTCTCTATAAATTTGTGGTAAAAATAATAAAAACAGAAGACTGTGTTCTAGGAATATTGTTAACAGAAAAAAAAAACAATATTCTCGCATATTTTGTAAAATAATCAGTAGATAATATACCTAAGCTTCGTTGAAGTCAAAATTTGAATAAAAATAAACACATACTTTAGTGCAGCGCATGTTAATATATACTCGTTTAATAAATAATGATAATGTACCATCAGAATAATAATAAAAAAATATTTAAATGCGGTAAAATTAAATACATTAAAATTATGTATAATTCAATACTCACGTTCTCATAAAAGGTATAAAGCCCGAATCAGCCTGTTTATCGATCTCCGTGTAAAAAATAGCCTCCTTATTTTTAGACTGCGGTGCATTATCTCAAATACTCGAAAACTCAAATTACTGGCTACAAGTCATGTAATTTTATCTTACAAGATCAAGTTAAGTACAGCCTTACTGCAGCGCCCACGCCTTGCCGGGCTCCGCATTCTTATCAACTACGTGATTAAGGAGTATGTTCCTGAAACGTCCATTTATATTGTGGCCAGCAGCATTGTAATTCACATGCGATCTAACCAAATAAAAAAATCTATCAAGTGGATCAATATTTTTTTTCCATATCGACGTTCCAAAGTTCATACTCCCCTAATACCAAAAATGTGATTACAATCTTTGAATCTTTAAAAAAATGACATTGTATTTTATGTTGATTTTTTAAATATAAAACCATTGTCCACTTTTTGTTGCTCGTAAAAGTTATTTATAATAAACACAACGTCCTAAAATCAGACAACTTTCAAATTTTTGATATACGTTCAATTTTCCAAGCTATGTTAAAATAAATTCACTTTATTAATTAATATATACACACATAATCTTAGGATGGTGCAAGTGTGGTTGCTATGCGGCTTTCCTTTGTTTTTACTTGTTATAATTATTTCTGATGCTTTTTTCATTCCGCATTGCGAAGTCAAAAATTTAGTCACTGTTAGTACTACAGCTATCTCCACCGTTCAATAAATGCAACCTTTCTGTGATTATTGACTGTGTATCAATTAATGCTTTAAAAGTCTGAAATCATCAAATCTTTCAAGAGAATTTACGATACTCCGGTTACCAAAATGCACGTTCAGTGTTCAAATAGCTATGATTCCAACAATGGACTACTTGCGCGTCATTGTCAACGTAAAGTAACATACAACCATCATTGTTGTCGTAAAATACAAGTTTAATCTGCCAAACCTTGAAGACTCTGATTAAAAGCCTGTACCCGGACATCACAGAAAACTTCTTGAATCGCAAATGGTTTCACAAATGTGCCACCTTGCCATAGTTGAACGCTAACGATATAAACGTCAACATTCTTAATTATTGACAAATATATAAATGAAAATTAACTTTACAAGCTACCTGCTATTTTTTCAAAATTATTTAAATTCAACAGGATTTAATTATATAAATTAAAAGTAAGATCTCCAATTTAACAGCTTTGAAATTTAGAGCTTTTAAATTCACACAGAAACAGTAAATTATTCATTATTTGCTTATGTAATTCAGGTAAAAATCTTTACTGGGCCGTTTGATTCCAAGAATCCTATTTATTGCTACAGGCTTTTCCATTTTCCAATTTATAACTGACCAGAAACAAAAGTTAAATTGTTACAGTTAAATACTGATTAAAACTAATGATTATGTTGACGTGACTTCATTTTCTTTTGTTGTTATGCGGGTTTTGATACTTAGTAAGATCCGCGAACCCGTAACATTTAGATTAGTGTGATAACTCCTATGGCTTGAATTAGCAACCAAATCCTTGCGATTAGTTTCATTTAACGGCATTGTCATCAAATTAGAGAGACGCCAAATCTTAATTACACGATCATGAAAACCATGGATTGTAACGAAACGAATTATAAACCTATTACTTTGTCATTTTTTGTTGTCTTTCTTTTCAATCAGCATAAATGCAATGTCACGAGTTCAATGACTCAGAAGCATGTAACAAATTAATTTGAAAGTTAATTTAGTGCGAAAATTTAAGCATTCTTTCTTATAGACGCTAAAGAAATTTCGCGTGTACTTACGTCATCTTGAAATTCGGTGTGAAAATTTATTCTTCGTTATAAAATACACGTTGACAAATAAAAAAATTATTCACGAGTGTATTAATCAGTTATTCATATTATAAAATACGATGTTATTTGGTAATGTTTAATATAGTTTATAAATATATTTATTCATGAAAATATTATCGAAGGTATTGATTGCATATCAATAAAACCTTAACAAAAAAGAGCGTTTGTATAAACTAGCTGTTTTGGTCCAAGAAAACCTATTATTTTTTTTCAAATAATGACGTTAACGTGACATCTAACGGCGGTTATTGCAAATAGGTATTTCATAGAGGTTTTTTATATGACTTTCATGATGATTTTGATAAAAAATATTTCAAAACTGTTGCAAAATTTATTAAAAAATTAATAAAATATGATATCAAAAATATTCTTTAATAAGAAAACTTCGGTGACACGCTTTTTTTTAAATTACTATGGAACAACTGATTACAAGTTGACAATGCTTAGTTCAAAATTGAAACCTGTTATGTGATGTTTAACTGTTTATTTCCTCATATTACCTGTTGAATATTTCAACAATAATTATTTAAAAAGCAATATGTACGTATCAATTGCTCTACCGCCGCTGTCGCTGGGTCAACGGTGAAGATACAAATGCAAACATCAAATATATAATACCAATTATTTGGGTAAGTTTGCCGATCGGTCTAAAATTGGCCCACAACATGGAAAAAGGTGCTCTTATAAAACAATGATAACACTAACGCCATGTGAATATTTTTTGTAGCCCCTGATGGTAAAAATATGAATTAATGTCCTACCTAATTTGTTTTATTGTTGAATTTGTAAGCTATCAGATTGGAATGATAATTAACACAATTTAAAAACTTATCTTAAAATAAATTGGATTAGCCATATTTTAAATTTGTATTACTAATCTGTAAACGAAATACTGTATATTTTTCCCCATCTCAATTATGTACAAAATATATGAAAGTATAAAGAAAAGTTGCCAATACTTTAAAATCACTGAATTTATAGTAATTACAGTGATTTATCTATATTTATATATCAATTATAACAATAAATGTATTAATGTTAATTAAATTTAACCTTAAGACATTAGTACATTTTTGTAAAGAACAATACCACACATAAATGCAATGGTGAACCATAAAAATATAAAAACCCTCAGAACTGGGCCAATGTTACACAGATTGACTGTAATTAAAAGTGTATAAAAACTGTATTTATTGCTGACATGTAAGGAGTATATATGTTGTACCTGTATACATCGGCATTACTGATATTTAGATTACAGGTGTGTAGAAAAGTTATTTTTATTCCATCAAATTATCTGAGATAACATTGACATAGATAATATACGCAATTGATGCACTGGATGCATGTATTTTCCCAATAATAAAAATCACTTTCTTTACATCTCTTTACCTTCGTTAGATACATATAACACAATGGGCGAGTAAAGAACTAACAATGGATCTCTTTTGCGCAGATTCATTTTTTATCTCTTTTCAAAAAAAAGCTTGACAACGGAACAACTACTAACACCAAGGCAGTGTCGTGCCTGACGTTGTATAGAAAGGCATATATAATTTTATTAAATAACGATTATTCGACTTGAAAGAAACTTTATTTTACATATTTTTTGTTGTTTGTTTAATTTAAAATGAAACACTTTAAATGTTTAGTTCTTTGTACGCTATTTTCAATAATGTAACATTTAAAATAAGAATTAAGTATTCAGTGAAACATGGTTTTGGAATGAATCATTTTGAAATGCTATCAATGATGATTTTAAAAGAGAAACAAACTTAATTCCAATTTTTTCTGACTTCAGAAGATCAGTTACTTTACTTTCATATACTGATGGTTCCACAACCATAGTTTTCACTATTTTAATTACTTGAGACGGACGGGTGAATTGCAATTTTAACTTTTCACCACAACACAGAGAACGAAGCTGTTTTCAATTCACCCATAAGCTTTAAATCACAGTCCGCCATCATTGTCGACCACACTTTAGTGCACAGCAATCAAGTCTTGAAGGATTACTTCTGAAACAATACTGACAATCAATTGAAAACTCTCGGCATAACGATCTTGGAAGCAGTGGATTGTAGCGAAGTAGCCATGGAATATATAGATTTACTACATACTTTCTATTCAATCATACACTTGTCTGAAACTCCCTGGATGGAATTTTGATTAAAAGACTTATTGGGTACCTTCACCCATCTAAAACTACCTTATATTATATCAAGTGTAATTTATTGGAGCCATTTACAATTTTGCATGATTATAGATATCATTTTATACTGACACGCAAAGCAGGTCACTGAAAATTATATTTATTTATATTTTATGAAATTCAGGTATTTATATAACTGAACAATCAACATATAATTGTGTTCTAAATAAAATACATCAATTACTTAATACTTTTAAAGCATTTTAATGCATATCCACCAAGAATCGACAGATAACACCTTAAAAGTGATTAATAAAGCGTGTAGGGCTAAACTTACTGTCATATATAAAAATATTAATTATTTATTTAAAAATATTTAATACCATATTAAACTATTTAAACTATCGGGTGAATTATTTACGTTATTTAAATAGTGCTACCGTAAAACTATCTACGTATTAAATTTTACAATACGTTCAACATCAATCTAATATACAATCAATTTTATGATAATGGAATAATTGAATTTCTAAAATACACCTTAATACATTATAATTGAAATATAATTTTCGAATGTTTTGATGGGGGGAGCTCTTACGCCACTGCAACACCAGTCTGTACGTGTCCCCAGAATTCATCACTTTTACTGGCAACATCTTCATGCTCGAGTGGCTTTCAAGTTACCGGTAGAAATCCATTGACGGATCCACGAAAAATATCAAAGGTTTTTTTTTGTTTTGGGTAACTGCTCATATACTTGTGGTCCATGGCCATTTTGGCTCGACGAGATATCACAGATAAAAATATAATTACACAAATTGATTAAATGTATACAAATAAAATATCCTGCAATTCTATAATATGACCTGATCCCATAAGTAGAGAATGTTAAATAAATAGAAATTAGAAAATTAGAAAAATAAATTGACCATTTTTTTTAAGGGAAACATCATTTTACATTGATTTTAGGCTTGAAAATTCTGACTCGGCCACTTGATGTAAGCCACTATTATGTTAACAATCCCTACGTTAAATCCAGTATCTGCAAACATGACAATTTACAAGAGTGCATTTCAAAAATGCATAACGCAACTCACCATATAATGCTTTCGATATAAACAGTTTTTACTCTATCCTGAACAATTAAAATTTCGAGGGTTACATCAATTGGCCAAAAACCGTCGATATGTTAGCAACGAACATGTCAACAATATTTAAATGAAAAATATATAATTTATAGACGTTTATTGCCAACCTGGATCAATTTAACGATATGAAAAAAGCTTATTCACTACGTGAAATCGTTCATTTCACACTTACAAAAACATGTTCATATACATTATTATATACCCTTTATTGTATTGTGTGCCAGTCCTTGGTAATACGACCAATATTTGTGATGTTTTATGAACTCTGTCGTGCAGTTGAGTGTTTGAATCCCTCATTAGAAACTTTCTTAAAGTGATTATTCAGTTGATTTATTATTATGTATCATAAAGGCATTGATGTTTGCGTCTATCCCTGTTCAATACAATGTAGAATAGAGAGTGCGATTGGCTTACTAGTCTTTTCCTAGCACAATCCTTCTTGTCCTATTCTCTCTGGATGTAAAGGTTGATGAACTGGTTCAATACCAGTTCTTACTAAACAACCACTGTTGAGATGATCCATTGGGAGAACATATCCTTCATAATGGTAGCGGATAACGTTTTAAAAATGGGACTGTTGCAAACTAATGCTTATAAAAATCTTTTAAGTAAAGATACTTCTATACAACAAGATACAAAATATAACACCTGAAAAGATAGTAAAATAAAAGTAAAGCAACTAATAAATTTATTGTCTGCGTGGAAAAAGCTAAGTAGGAATTGAATGTATTTGAGATGCATAAGTGAAAGATATAATTATTGATACATATGAAGGAGATGTCTTCTTGGATGTTTGCTTTTAATTGCAGAATCTTTTGAGGGTTGACTTTAGATAAAAAATAATTCTTATGAGTCCGTTGCATTCCAAAAATATCAAATATATATATTATGTTTTTCGTACTAAGTCGTTTGAAAATAAATTCTCTTGTGGTTATTCGAATCTTTCGTGCCGCATATTTTCATGTCGATTGTGGTTACCAATAAAGCATTACCGTAAACGTCATTTTGAGCAATTCACTCGTAACTAAATTAGTCCAACATCGCACTTGGAATTTGTTTAATTTGTTTTTCAATCGCGTCAGAGAAATTGGATAAAATGAGAGAGTCGCCATTTCTACTGTTTCAATAAGCTTTCGGCAGCCAACAGGGCTTCATCTCTTTCCATGAACAGTTAAACACAGCACAAATTAAAAAATATTAGATAAAAATAAAAATTTACCGCTCAGAACCAGCTTGGCTACATACGAAGAAAAGCGATTTTCCAAACGCACCGCGAAACAAAGAGATGTCAAATTGAACAATAATTTACTGCAATAAGATCATATTGAACCCCAGAAGAAAAATACACGATTCGAACAACACTACATATAATAATAAACAGTAATAGTTCTGATAATAAAAGTGATTATTGCTTTCAACAATATGTTGTAAGATTTTTTGCTAGTGTGCTTTTTGTGTTGGCGCATGCGCGTTAGTTGCTTTCATAATGAAATTAATAGTATGTTGTTTACTGGTGGTGATGCATTTTAGCGGATATTGTGACGGAGGTGGAGGGGGCAAAGGGAGTAAGCAGTAAGTCCCAAGCTCTTTATAATGTGTATGCAATTTCTAATGTGCATTCCTTTTTTTGTGCATTTTATGCATGTGTATTTTCATTGACTACATTTCAAACAATAAGCAAACACAATTAACTAGTTTTCTTTGCAAGATTAATTTCCCGTAATTAACCGACATGCGTTGTGTTTTTTGTTTTATCTTTTTGAGTCCAAGTTTGAAATGATGTTTAGCATTAAAAAAACGCGTTTATATGTATACATAATAAATTTGCCATATTATTTGCGCGACTTTTTTCATTATATACCTCTATAATATTAATAAAATTAGGCATTTATATAGTTATAAAACAATCTAGATAACTTTCAAATTATCAACATTCCATTTTAAAAATATATTTATCACAACGCAATCAAGTGTAAAAAAATGACTCAAGAATTAATTTAAAATCCATTGCCATGGCTAAGGTTAAGCTTAACTGTAAACGTCTTAATTAAATTAATGAAAAACACATTTTTTACGTATGATTTATTTCCTAAATTATTAACTTCATAAAAATGGATATCGGCGGCAATGTAGAAAATTGTTAACTTAATTTTCTAAGATAGCATATAGAAGATTTAGTTTTATATTGATTAGCGAAATAAATTTACGAAGAATTCGCTGGCTTTTTTTCAAACATTTTTTTTGCTCGCTCGTTTATTATATTGATTGAATGGGTCAAAAATAGCAAAATACTTCACAATACAAAAGATGTAAAAAAATATTATAGCTGATTGACCATAATTCTTATTCAGCTATTTAAATTGCTGTTTTTAACATATTGAAAATTGTTTTTATCATTTTGGTCATGAATATTCATTAAAATACCATGATAATTGATTTTCAATTTTCTAGTTCAATAATAGTTTTGTTTCTTATTTCAGTGACCTATTAAAAATTCACGTCCCTGAAATCGTGAAGCATCAACATCATACACATTACGTGTTCATTCACAAGCACGCACCAAAGAAAGGAAAGTCAGCAAAGCCAGCAAAGAAGAAAGAAGTGAAGCATCATCACCATAAACATATCCACCTACCGCAAATTGGCCATGGAGGAGGACACTTCTTTGGAATACATGCAATTCACGGCCACAAACATACCAAAAGCCATGGACCACCACCGGCAACTAAACACCACAAGGTTCACAAAATCGTCGTTCACCCACCGCAATCCCATGTTACTCACCCACACCACAAACATGTAGCTCATAAAGGACATCCACACGTCGCCCCTAAGACGTATCCTCATCATGGCTATAAAGTACACCCTGTGGGTCATGCCCACAAACCTAAAAGTGTCCATAAACATGTGTCGCACAGTCATATCTCTTATCCGTATTCTCACGATGAAGGATATGACCCTGAACCTGGCAGTTCGCCTCCACATTCTATTAGCTCCGGATATGAAGTCACGGAGAACGCATATGATCCTGAATCAGAGGTATACAGCGGAGCTAGTGGTGTTGGTGATTATGGTATTCCAGGAGAATATTCTCAGCAACATGGTGGTGAGGAACAAGAAGATATTGCTGACTACGATCAGGAATCAGATGGAGGGAAAGCGTATAATCCAGCATTTTTTAGTTACCCACAAACTGGAGGCCTCAGCAGTTACGCAGAACTTGGTCACCCAGGTGTATCATCATATGACATATCCCCATATCACCAAGGACCAAGTAATTCCGCTCAACCAGCGTTAGTTCACTCAGAGCAACATAACGCAGACGAAGGTCAATCACCTCAAAGTTACATGTCACATATTGGCAATGGATACCAGCCCCAATATATCCCTTCTTATGGAGGAGGTGATTACGAAAGCGAGCAGCATAATTATGACTATGAACCTGGCGCAGAGAATGATTTTAAGTTCCAGCACAACGGCTACTCGGATGTTTCACACGTTGGCCATGACTCTGACGAATTCGGTGAGAATGTCCCTGGATACACGCATCATCACAAAAAGTTCCTGAACGAAATAAACCACGGTATTCGTACAAATGTGTATGACAGTAGAACTAGCAATTTGGGAGACGGTGCAGCTCCAATTCAAGGCGCACAACATGAAGCCGGTGGATTTCAGCATGGCTATAGCACCCATTTATAAGACGCGGAAATATTTCCGCTATATTGCGTTACTATTATTTTTTTACTTTTATATCATATAAGTTTTCCTGTACAGAAAATGTAAATAGAATTAATATTACAATACAAATTTGCAATGTTACTGAAAAAATAAAGAATTTATCGATTTTATTATAGCTATCTTATTGACTGTGTATAATAAAATATTTTTTTGTAATAATTCAAACATATTAATGAAATTATTTACATATTTGCTAACAAGTAATATTGTCTTCAGAAAAAATTTGTTTTGTCGAAAAACTAATTCTGAAAAGAATTAAAATTTCACGGAACGTCACCGTAAAAAGATTTTATTCAATTTTATAATAAAGGTATTGAAGCATTTTTCAGATAAATAAGTGTATGGTTTCAAAGAATTTCATCATACAAAAATTTGGAATATATTTTAATTATTTTCAATTTAAGAAATTGTGGTTGGATATTGAATTATGATAGTCAAATTTATTTTTATTAAGAGTCAAGAATAAATTAAAAAACACATTCTTCACTTTTTCTCTTTCATACTTGTTGGTAGTACAATTTTATTACATTGACTGGTAATTGTAATCCACGTTTTTTTTTAAATATCTCTTATATTACTTATTTGATTATAACATGTTTTTGTTATAAATGCTTTGTAATGTGTTCAGTAGAAGAATCTGAGGTAAAATAATAATGCCCCTTTAAAAACATAAAAACAACTTGTTTATTTCAGCATGTAATTATTTACAATATATAAAATTAGCAACAACAATAAAAACAATATTTGGCTATAATTAATTCAACAAAATGGCGTAGCATTCACAATGTAATCAAATCATGTTTTATAATATATAACATTTAGAATTTTACTGCCGCATGTATCTCGGCCAAACAATGACACTCTTGTAAATAGTGAAATGCACTTGCTGCGAGATTTTTGGTTTAAACCGAACTAAAGTGAAAGTATGATGAGAAGCTCAAATACGCATGCAATTAAACAGATTCAGTGGAAAGGATTCTAAATGTTGGTTAAGTAACATAGACGAGAGTACTAAAACACAGTTTCAACTTTTTATAGAGCGCCTGGTTATTCAAAGTGGAACAGGTGACGTAAAATTAAACGAAGGATATATAAAGCTTAAAAGTAGGTAGTTGTTTACAAAAGAACATCCAATAAAAAGCTTTAAGATTAGTAAAGTATATAACACAATATTTCCTACCCTCAGGAAATAAAACGAACGGGGTCAATGATATCCTCCATGTGAAGAAGCTCCAGCATCGCTGCCGGTGCTGCCTAAGTGTCCTAAATCATTATTGTGACCGGCAAAGCTGTCTCCACCGAACGAGTCGCTAGAGTAGCCTCCTCCCGCACTGAAGCTCTGACTGCTATAACTGCTGTGTCCTCCGCCTGTGCTTCCTCCGACTCCACCACTGAAGGAGTCATGTCCTCCGAATCCTGCTCCGACTCCGCTGGAATGATCGTCACTACCGGAGTCTGCGCCCCACGCCCCGTGTCCTGCGCCACCTCCGAAACCACCGTCAAAACCTGAATGACCGCCGCCACCACCTCCGTGGGGAGCGCCGTAAGTGTATCCTAAAACTTCGTAATACTCCTTGTCATCTCCGTGAGAGTGTCCGCCGCCGCCACCGCCGCCGCCTCCGTGGCCTCCCTTGTGGTGGATGTGCTTGTACACGGTGTGGGTGTGATGATGATGCTTAACTTTGTAAGGAACGTGGATGACAATCTTCTTATGGTGAGATCCGCCACCACCGCCGGCAGAGCACACGCCGATCAGCGCCACCGTGCATGCCATCACTGCCACCTGAAAATAACAAAAACACCACCTATTCTCACTCTGAAATATGCAATAAAAACTAGAAGCAAATTCGCAAAAGCTGTATTTTCAATGCATTTCGTGAAATATAAATAAATATATGATTTAGTAATGCTTTTTGATGTTTTATGAATACACAACACATAATAATCGTTTTTTTTTAATTCTACGCAATTAAATAAAGATTCAAATATGATGAAATAAATAATATATGGTATTTATATTTGGGAAAACGCAACGCTATTAAACACTAATTTATTAATTTTTCCAATCGCGCTTTTCACTGCGAACTATAACTTTGTTTCACTACTGAAGAGACACTTATTAAACAAAATTTACAAAAGCATCACGATTGATTATTCATATTGAAGAGTAAGCGAAGCATTGTTCAAATAACGGCCCAGTTCGCAAGCACAGTAAGAAGGTACAATTTTTTCCGGAAAACTCACCGCAAAGTGTGAGACCATTTTGCTTAGAGATTGAGAGTTGTGACGAGGGTTTGTTGGGAGACTGCTGATATCAGCTGCGTTTGTCAGGGTATGATGATTGTATCAGAACGCGGCCAGCTTTTATATGAAAAGAACGTTCGAAACGGTAACGAGTAGGGGTTCCTACACACTCCAGTCGAAGCCGTCGCCGTTCCGGTGTACTGCTAAGAAATTGCATAAGTATTGTGTTTATTTCGGCTTGGAAGCGGCTGACCGAAATTTACCTAGGCGTTCACCGATACTGCTTCATCTCACCAACTTTTACTATCGGATGAAAGGAAATTTCGCCATTCTGAATTGTTTATTAGTGTAAAAAAACAAACGTATTCCACTCGGAATACCAAACAAGATCTAATAATTGTGACTGTTATTAGTCAAATGGCGGTTTTGTAGGATGCAGCCTTTTGCATTCACTTTGAGGTGGACTTCGAAGTGGTATGATGCACAGTTCCTCTGATCTCAAATAAGGCTTCACTCTCGATCCAATGATTAGGTTGGCAAATTCTTAATTTTTTCAAGTGCTTGGTGAGTGAATAGTATTCATTATGATAATCTACATACTGTGCAACATTAATATACTAAGTGAAACATATATTTTAAATAAGTTGATTAATGAAACCTATGTGATACAAATAATTTACTGTCTATATTATTAAATAGCCTAAAAAAATATTTTTCATAATTTTAAAGTGAAAAAAAAATAATTAAACTAACGCGTTTTATTACGCAAATAATAAAGAACTATTCATTGTACACGTTCAAAATAAAATTCATCGCGCATATCATCGTAAGAAATAACTGTATTCGGTTATTATATTACTTAATAAAATCGCAAAACATGTTATTTCGCACTTAAAATATGTAATGCTTAGTTTAAATTATAAATATCATAACATTCGGTAAGTATTATTATTTAATATAATATATATAGATTATGCCAGAAATATGTCACGTTAGTCAATAATATAAACCAATGTAGCCAAGCTAAAAAAATAATACTATTAACAATTATAATTAACATTTATACGTATCGTATGAAATATAACATTCAAATTAAAACTTATTTCAAAAAACTGTTCAGGTTCTCTATGACAAACATTTTGTTAAGGAAATGCAAATTTGCGAAACAACACCGGATATGTGGTGCTTATATAAAAAATTGCATGTTTTATCAAATTAAATTATATGTCATTGTTTGTTGTATGAATTTCCTAAGCAATTTTTAAACGTTACACAACAGTAATTTTCCAATGCCTAGATACTAGCTCTTTGCCAATATTTGATGACATAATATTTATATTTTCTCTAACACGATGTTTCCTTTACTACAAACCGTTTGCACTAAACTGTATATTTTAAACTATTTTAATAATTCATTTCAAGAGCAAATAATTTATTCTAAATGAGAACTTTATCATAATAATTTACAACTTTGGAATGAAGTTGAATTACAGCTATTTAAAAATTTGTTTTAATAAATGTTATCTCATAAAAATATTAATTTTTATTACCACAATCATTTTTTTATTAGAGAGACTCTTGTATTTATACAGTGAAACCCTGAACTGACGTACTCGCAGTATCGTTAGTGTGGGTTTTGAAATTTTCCCGAAATCAACATTTTTAGGTGGATCCTTAAAAAACGATGCATCGGGTTTTCACTCAATATTATATTATTCTTAAAATAAACTTATATTGCACCTAATCATACATATCACCACATTGGAAATTTACAATTATTTTTAATTCAATTCTGCAAATGTCATTTGAGCTTTTAGTGGATAATTTTATTTTCAATATATTGGGAATTTTAATGATATTTCACAAATATTGCTTTTGGATACATTGTTTTCTTCCATTTTTTTTAATCATCGAAATTTACTTATTTTAATTACTTATTTCACGTTGAATTGTTGTCTGCATTACTATATCACCTTTTAAGTGTGTAATTATTAATATTATTTTCAAATAGACCGAATCGTATACAATAAAAAAGGCTTCGGAGTGCTGTAATATTGTAATAACGTCGATGATGTTCGTTTTTTTTTTATTCCGAATGAAGAAAAAAAACACATTTCCTATTTAGGTTACTGAAACCGCAAAACATAATTTATTTGGCTTGTTTTCTTCACGCATAAATCTAGATCGGTCTGGCCCGAAAACTCTGCCTAGAAAAATCAGAATCTTGTATAACGCCGGTTATATGTTTACATTACCATAGTCATAATGCGGTTAGAACTGTTTATTTAGATTATAAGTGAATAACACAATGAAATATTTTTAAAAAATACATATGATTTCTACTTAACATAAAAATAATCAATACACAATGCATTCTTTTAGTACTACTCTTATTTTTTGTGCTGCTTTTTAAAGGTTATCTTTGTTTCCTATTATTTTTAATTCTCTATTATAAAGTGCTTTAAAATGCGACAATCACGTGTTATCTTTTTAGTATTTTAATTTTTCGTAGATGTTTAAAAAAACATATATTTTTTTTCCATAACTCTTTCTAACTGAATTACCCCATTATTTTTCCTCAACTGCAACCATTTATCATAGGAAGATTGTTTCCAAAAATCCATATTTCTAATAATTGTAATATATATAGATAAACGTGTGGCAATTCTCAAAAAGGCATAGTTTAGTGAATCTTCTCTATTACATTTTTAATACTGATAATAAAACAAAACAATTAAATTTCTCTTCACGCTTATTAGATATTTTTTTGCTTAAAAAAACATTGTTAAGCTTTTTTCATATGTGTCAGAACACAATTGTTTTCATATAAAAAATGCGTAAATATTAGTGATTATTGCGTTTGTATACTCGTCCCACACCAACCTCGAGTGGATACGCCATTTAATGATTGATGTTCTTGTAGTTTGTGTAATGCACACTTCACGTCTAAATTGATACTTTACGCATAATGATTTGCCATTTATTATTGTATTCATGAGATATGGAGCTGATCAAAAAGTTCACTTAAATGTCTTAATATCAGAAGTAAATGTGAGTTTAAAACTAACACTATTTTTCCACGATTTATAATTTTATACACAGTGAATATGTTCATTAAGTGGTTCCCTTTTCTTTTAAATGTTAATAATACTTACATACCAAATGGAACCAGTATATAATTATGATTAAAATTGATTTAAATTTCGCCATGATGACTCGTGAATGTATATATTTTATTGATAAATGAAACAAGCAGTTTCCTTGTGACGTTTTATCGTTGTCTGCAGTTTTTGCTTGTTATCAACTATAAATGTTAATTGTGTTAGATGAAAATGAATTTAATTATATGATTCTATCAAACAGACAATATCGAATTTAATTCAATTGATAACATTACAATTACGTTTTTTTTTCTTTATTATAATGATTTATTCATTAAATTAATCACAATAGTCTCGTTGTTGTCGAATATTATTGACGAAATACAAAGTAGTGGAAGTTTTCACTTAAATAAAAAAAGATATGATTATTGAACACCTTTTATATTATATTGAATCAAAGAGTACTTTATTTAAAAAGATTATTTGTAAAGAAGAGAGTTGTTGGAGTGACTATAACAATAATAAATATTTGGATGAAAGCTTAATTTGGTGAGCCGACTATCAAAGAACTGATGAATGTGCAGATTCATCATTTCAAATAAGCTGAAAATCATTATAAAACACTTCATTTTTTAAATTCATAATTCGTCAGTTATATTATTGCGTTCTTTTTTAAATCGTTTTATTAGAAAATTTGATGATTGCAGAAAGTTTTTTTCATATAACAACTTCATTTGTTTTGCTATTATTTTTCACATTTAAATGTGAAAATACGTTATTTATATAAAATTAAAATTGATATTTGTGTTATTCCTCTGATTATTTAACTGTCATGTTTTGCTTCTTCTTTCCCTATCATTAGATTTTCACCTTTTTTTTAAAGTAAACAACTCCTATTAAAGTCAAATTTGGATTATTGAGATTTTGTACACTTCCATGTATTTTGTCACTAACGACCCGGGTTCCACCTTTCGGCATCTTCAGACATTCGAGCACACGAATGAACTCGAACTGACTTGTCAGTTCAAGTTGACATAGGGATTTCTACCATTAAAAGAACGAACATTTAAAAGTACTTTTTGATACTAAAGTCAAAATGGTCAAAAACTGACATGCACACTTTCGACAAAGACACTTCTAGTATATATTCCCTTGTAAATCTTAGTGACAAAATACATGGAAGTGTACAAAATCTCAATAATCCAAATTTGATATTGAAGCTCCATCAAGCACCCTCAGTCCGATGTCTTAAATTTAAATCCTATTAAAGTAGTTCAGTGTAGTGTTTATAGAAAACTAAGTCATTTTTAGGGAGCGATAGTGTGCAATAAAAGAGATTTAAACGTCACCGAAATACAAATCAATAAATTGTTTTGAAAATTAACGCATTAAAGTGCGATGTGAACTACTAGAAAGATTGACCATTCGGCTACGGCACTGATTTAAGATGTAAGAATGTTAACCAATGAAAAATGGATTATTCAATCAAAGATCAACAGCAAAGAACATAAAATTAAGTATTTCAATAAATAAGCTATTTTCTAAAACAGTGAATTTAATATTTCGTATTTGATATATTTAATTCGTCGTTTTCTACTTTCAAAAATGTATAAACATTTTTTTTTTAAATTACAATTTCTGTCGGAATTGCAGCATAAAAGATTTACTATCGAAATATCGTTGTGTTTTTTCATCTCTTTTTCTAGGTATTGTAATTTTTTCACAATGAGTCAAATCTCAATTGATATTTCAAACAACGAAAAAAAGAACTCAAATTCCACAGTACTTACAAGCACATTCGTCAAACTTTGTCTATTGTGTAATTAAATTTCTAATATCTTGTTTTGCTAATATTACATTTACATTTTATTTAAATTTTCAAAAACTACGTAATATAAATTATAAATATCGTGGTGCCGGTTCTGTAGCCTAGTGGTCAACGCTCTTGGGAGTTCATCTTATTCCTACAGCATTTCTAGGTGCTCGAATCTTTGTACGGTAAATTTTATTAAAGTGTTTTTTTAATCGATTTATGGATTTGTGTTCAAAGGCATGTATATCTATGATGTTTATATCCTTCCCAATAAACGTAATATCCTATATCAGTCCTTTTGTAGCCCGATCTGTTTACCCTTAGTGTCTCCAAATAATAAAACTGTAAAAAAAAACTGTTGAAGTGTTCCATTGGGACTCCTTATTGACACCAGTAACTCACTAGGTCAATTTTGCGGGAGGGATGAAGTACAAGCTTAAAACATATTTTGATTAAAATTTATAAAAATTAATAAAAGCATTATCAGAAAATATTTTTTATTTAGTGTTTTTTTCATTGGGGGAATCGATACGCTCCACATTGGAAGCAGAAATTGTTGAAAAAAATCACTTTTTATATTATGTTTTCATAGAAACCTTGAAATCATGTGTTTCCGTTAAATAATACTAATACCTACACAGCTAAAAATTTTAATTGCGTATAGAAACCATACAGGATAATAGTATCTTTTGTAGAGGTGTTCGAAGTTTTATTTCGTTTGCGATTATTAAGAGTGAAATGAAAGTATTTTAGGTGAAACTATATGGACAGAATGCGAGGGCAGATTGTTTACAATTCGGAAAGGTGCGCGGAACAATCGGTTGGCAAACGGGATTCCCCGAAAAGTAAAAGGATTACGTAATAAAGTCCGCATGCAGGTATCCACTTACCACATACAAACTCTCCGTATAAAAGTTGTTTTTATTTCCATTACGCCAAGATCGCCCTCTTACATATTCACCTTTCTCCAACTGTAATATGACATTTTAAGTAGTCAAATTAAGAGCATTCAACGACAAAAAACGCAAATACAATATGTGCCTGTAACTTTTCGCGATATCAAATAGAAAATTTATTCTTGATTTTGAATTAGTAAATAATTTTACATTAATAAATCGATTTATCTAAAAATTACATCTAAAAACTTTCAAGATATTACAAAAAAATAAGCTCATCTACAAAAGATTTATGATTATAATTTCAGTTTTAAATATTCGTCATTGGCTACGGCTACAGATGTTTCGGACTCAGTCCCGGTACGCACAGTTTTAAAAATTAATTTTTCAATCGATCTATGGATTTCTGTTTGAAGACATGATGTTTGTGATGTCTTAAATTCTCTCCCACCGATCTAATCCTGAAAACGAGGCGTGGCGAGAGCGATTAGCTAACTACTAGTCCTGTCCTAGCCCCATTCTATCCCTACTCTGTTCGAAATAGATAGGTTAAGCAACTGAGTAACAAGCAGAGTTCGTAGAAGATATTTTTTGTTGAGATACCTCTATTAGTGAAAAAAATAAAAATGGTTGTGCAACTGGGAAGAGCTTTATCATTATCATAATGGTATTGTTTTGGATGGTGTCGGAACATATTCGGTAGTCTTCCTTGCCAGTTTTCACCATTTTTTTTACATAGTCTATATCTTTTGGACTGTCATTTTCAGCAGGGGTCGATCCACTGCTGGATGAAGTCCTCCCCCAGCTCCCTCTACTCTTTTCGGTTCCTAGCATTGCGTTGCCACGTACTTCCACCGAACCTGACAAGTTCGTCAATTCAGCGAGTTTTGGGGCGCACCTGAGACCGCTTAGTGCCCCTCGGGTACCACTGAATGACTTCATTCGTCCATCGGTTGTCCGGCCCACCGTCATTTCATCAATTTGGTGACCTCTATCACATCTCTCACTCTTGTTTGCTTCCTCATAAGGATTCAATCTTTTCGACTGTGTTGTATATAAATTGAAATTTTTTGATACGATTCTTTTCGCTGTATTTAAGTTATAGATAAGTGTTGTGGATCTATCACTTTGTTCAATATGAATGGATAAGAATAATATACTGATAATTCAGCCAATATATTGTAAACTTTGCTTAGTGATCAGAATGTTCATGTACAAGTCTTCAGAAGATCAACATCAAGTCGATTTTTCTCATCATTGAAAATTACCTCAAGTCCTTTAGTATTGTTAAAATATCTAACGCATTGTGTAATTAGCTGACATACTAAATATTATTTATTATTTCGAATTAAGTTCTCATATAGTTGTCAAAATATTCACCTGTAAATTCGTAAAGTAGTATTATCAATAAGCAAAGGTGATCGAAAATATTATTATACTTTCACAAATTATAGAGAAAAGTATGCAAATGTATAATAAGTAAAAACGAAATTTATTTTAGCTATAGTAGCAGCTTAGTGACGTCAATAAAATGAATGCTTAAAAAACGGCAACAAAATAAATCAATAATAATGAACAAAATTTTACTTCCGATTTACAGACAGAAATTGATTCTCAATAGTTCATACTCTTAGTTGCGACAGCGTTCACTGAACATTAAAAAAGCGGAATAGATTTGGGAAAATAGGTAAATATTTATTTCAGTTTCTATCGTCAGTCGAAAATCTTTAAATCGCTTCCTGCTTAACTCATCCTAACACTTAATGAGCGGTTCAATAAAATTTATAAAAACAATCTATAGAGTACTAAAAGAATTCAGAAATATTTTTCCACACTATCGACTATCGACTAAGCTATTCTTATTATCTATAACGCATGAAGGCTCGATGCTGAAAAAACTACTATTTATATATTATATTTTTATATATTTTTTTTACTGTCTTATAACGAAGTTGTACAAGTCACCTTGAATTGAAACTACGCTAATTACAATATATCAACGGTGTTTTGGCAATTTAATGTAATAGAGTAAAAACTGTATTTATCGAAAACATTGTATGTGAGTTGCGTTATGAATCTTTGAAATGCGCTCCTAAAAATTGTTATGTTTGCAGATACGGAATTATACATAGGGATAGTCAATCTAATAGTGGTTTACATCAAGTGGCTGGGTCAGAATTTGTGAACCTAAAACCAATGCAAAACGATGTTTCCCTTCCAAAAAGTGGTAAATTTATTTTTCTAATTTACATCATTTGGCCGAGACCTGCTCTGTCGTCTTAAAGTGAGGTCCAATCATTAACTCATTTTCGTATGTTTTGAGGGTTACATCAATTGGCCAAACCACAGTCGTTATAATCTGTCTATCTGTAACGCACAGTACACCACTTCCTTTTCGCACGATCCACGATGTGCAGACACTGATTGTGTGTGTGTGTGTAAGAGAGAGAGAGCGTGAGTGTTGAGAGAATGTTGGTAGGTGGCATAAATATTATTTCTTTGTTATGTGGATCGGTATACATTGTAGAGATACATAGTAAATTATAATAGAAAATAATACATATTTAATAAATAAAAAAAATATAAAATACTCAAGCTCCGACGGTAAATTCTATATTAAGATATTATCGATAAGAAGCTTTTTACTCCCCTGACTAAATTGCTCAAAATCATTTTAGAACAATGATTTGGTGCAAAAGGTGTTATTTCGTTTTTTTATGGTGGCTTCTTTGTTTATTTGAGCATGAATTAAAAAATAAAAAGTTTGAAAAAAAAATACCTAGTTTGAAATAATATTTTCAATCAATTGAGAAACTTCAAGTACATTTGTATTAATATATTTAAATAATTTAAGAAAATATTCCACCAGTTATATTGAACAGTCAAACCTATTTTGGAACGTTATCATAATTTTTAAGGAAATATGAAGGACATCAGAAAATCTTTCATAATTTAGGAAAGCCGTTTATTTGATTTACTAACACTAAAATGCTTAATACAATTTAATAAGTATTTGATTCAAAATTAATTCTGTAATGTAGTAGATATCGGTTTCCGCTTCACGCCATCGTAATAGTAATAATTCTGGCAATTACGAGATGCCGAAATAGCTACCAACTATATAACCCAATTCTTGTATGACAAAACTGTGTACATTTTTAAGCGTATTTTAGCCTGCATGTTATGGTGAGACTTCCATTACTTTTGATAACATAATTACGATTTCTAAGAATAAAATTATTTTCGTTGTTATATATTACATAAAATTAAATTTATCACAAAAGAAAAGCTTTACCCTGTGTTGAGCTTTCTGACAATAGTAAGATATGACAATTACTTCTCTAACATATTTTCCAACCTAAAGCTAAGCAATCAGTTTTAAAAATATAATTATTTCGTTTCCTTTTACCGTGTTCCGTCGAATCCGTATAGAACGATTCTTTCAAAAATATAGTCTCAGTTTATGGACTCTTTTCGGAGTATATTTTTTACCCAATAGATTCTCAAATAATAATAAATTAATAGTTAGTGAATCGTAACAACTAGAACAAAAGCCAATAAATTATTTTTCTCGAAAAAACGATGAGAAAATTTAATGTTTTTTGATTCAGCATAAAACCTAAGACGCCTATCATTAATTTATTATATTTTTTTATGGCGGAGTATAAAATTTCTCGAGTATTCTTTGGCACAATATCTTACATTAAAGTCACGATTATTTTCTGTCGCACAATCACAAGCCAATTACTCCAGATATTCTAAGCACGTTTTTTTTGTTTTTTTTGCAGCTGACCCAAATACTATCTGTGATGAATGAAATACACCTTACATTAATCTTTAGATTTCATAAAAATATCGTCTTACTTCTTTTTTTTTAAATCATAAGACATAATTTAATTTACATTCGGAATGTAAAGGTGCGTATTATTATATTCAAATATGAGTAAAAAATTTTCATAATTTTTCTCTTTTAACTGAATAAAACATTTATAAACATAATTCAATGAAATGCATTCATTCATTCAAAACGTGTTTTACATTAATTATTTTCAGAAATAATAATAATAAAACAATGTGTTTTTTTAATTTAATTAATCAAAATACTTTTTTCTATAGAATCATAATAATAACATCGAATTTTATTATTAGAATTTATAATAAAGAACATTCTTATATATTTTCAGAATTATTTTTTAGAGCTCAGTCAATTTCAATTAAAACTATTTGATTAACTTCATCGGTTCGTGGATTATTAAAAAAATCGCTACATAAATTAAGCACCCGAAATACAAAACGACCTATGTACAACATAACAAAATAGTTAGATCTAATAAAATTGAGTGATTTTTTGCTCGCCATTTATTTCGAGGTAACAAAAAGAAACAAAAACTTTTGGAAAATTCTAATGTTAACAATTATTCATTCCGTAAAATAAAACTTTTCGTCTACTTCGAAACATAGAAGCTACTGTTTGACCGTGCAAAAACGTTTAAATCAAGGGACAGTTGTACAGAAAATTGCGCGAAAAATACGTTAAAAATTGTGTAGATTTGTCGTTATTGAATTTATGAAATCAAGTTTTTCTTATTTCCATGCTGTGCAACGCGTTACAGAATAATTGTTAGTGGATACTATCAGGCGAGGCGAAGTAATATTTTCTTTCAAGATACGCAGAGCTTTTTCTATCGTTCTGAGCTTTATTATTTGCTAATGCCTTTATTTAACAATTTCCACGTGCAGTTAGATTACCAAATCATTCAATCACGACATTTCATTACAGTCGTAATAAACATTTATTATTATCATTAAAATTACACGAACGTTTTATCAGTTTATTTATTAAGCTGATTTTACATGCTAGTATAGTGATAAACCGATAATATTTGCTTTGATATTCCATATATTTTATACTACATCACACACAATATATTGCTAATCCTTTAAATAGTAATAATCTTTGAGCAGTAGATGCATTTTATTCTGTTTCTAAAATTCATTTTAAATATATATTTATTTCATTTAAACTGTATTTCTTTTGCGTTTCTACAGGATTTTTGATACATTTGGATTTTTGAACAGAGTTTTCATTTGATTGAGTATTCAGTTCCCGGTAGCGAAAAAGCCTTTTTGTCTCCCACATCTTTAATTGTGACTAATTTTCTGTCTACCGACAATCACCGTAAAAATTTTGAGTTGTCAAGAAGACGTATTTTAAGATGTTTTATAGGGCGCAAATGAATTATTTCCATTATACTAGCCTAAATTTACAAAATGCTCCCATATACTGTTTGAATTGTTTAGATTTTATACATTTACATGTATTTTGTCACTAACGGTCCTGGATTCGTCTTTCGGCATCTTCAGACATTCGAGCACACGAATGGACTAACGGGAACTTCGGATCGTTAGTGACAAAATACATGGAAATGTACAAAATTTCAACAATTCAAATTTGATATTAAAATTCCAGCAAACACCCTCAGTCGCTGTCTTAAATTACAGCAATATACTGTATTTATCCGAGCCCGCTCCTAATAATCATTTGTTGGTCCTGTAGTCAAGTGTCAACGTTTTGGGGGCGTTCTTATTTCTCAGTTAGTGTCTGCAGTTTTGAATCCTATTACGGACAATTTTATGAATTTATTCTTCTATCGATTGATGGATTGTTTTTTTCAACTGCATTGGTGTATGTGATGAAATTAGCTACTGGTGACTCACCTATCCTAGCCTAAATACGAGGCGTAGCGAAAAGCGATTAACTAATAATTTTTCTTGGTCTATCATATATTATATCCTTACTACCTATCATATATTATATCATTCCTATATCCTTTCACTGTCTGAAGAAGACAAGTCAAGTGACTGAATAAAAACTTGATCACGTAGAACAACTTCGCTTGATATGCTCCATTAGAATTCCAAATGCTTAACATATGGGGCGAACATGGCTGGAAATAAAAATTAATGCGTCGTTCAATCGGAAAGAATAATAGGATTTGGAAAGGACTAATTAATCATTCTTTTTACTCGGATGGAAAGAGGATTATCGTAAGAGTTTTAAATATAATGAAGACATTGATTGCAATTTATTAATTATTCCATGTTGATGTTGTTCTGGAAAAGACGCTATACTTTATAGTTTTTCAAATGCTCAAAAAACAGTACCTCTTTCATTTAGTTTGTTTGAACAAAACTGCTTTTAAGTAAAATTATAATTTATAAAAATACGTCTGTTCTTATGTGAAGTTTGAAACGAGGAACATTTTGGTGTAATTAACTCAATATGTCATTTTTTCTTCCAGAACACCGACGATTTACTAACTGTGAGAGAGAAAGTTTTAAATAATAAAAATAGGTATTACTCGTGTGTCGAGGGGATCATAAAGAAAATAAATTTAAAAGAGGAGTCGTCGTCGTCACTTTGGATAAACAAGGCTATATCTGCAAAAAATAAAACTGTTCAGAAGAAGCAATTTAATATTTCAGAAAATGTAACTTTCTGGATAAAATACACTTATGCATCCACATGGATGAAAGAGACAACCCAACCACTTTAAAGACTGTGATTTTCTTCATGTGATATCTCTAGCTATATATGCTGATGGAACCTCGATGTACTGTAAAATTTGAATGTTTTTCCGATAGAACATTTTTCTAATTTGAATTTTCATGGATTTTTTAATGCAGATAGAACCGAATTTTCAATGCAAATAAAACAGCATAATTTGTAAAAACAAAAACAGCAGATAAAACCACGTTCACCCAAGGCGATGACGTGTTAAGTAAATCAAAGTTTTTATTTAAATCAGATGAAGTAGAGTTGATTTGTAAAACATTGACACTAATTTTTACAAGTCAGCGTTTTTTTTTTGTTGCACGCGCTGTTTTAATTGCTCAAACATAGTTTTTACAACTTTGATTGGTTTTAAATGGGTCCCCTCACTACATTTATGACACTTGAGTGAAACAAGACAAGATATGCGGAAGTAAATTTCGTCAGTGTCATTTATTTTTTACAAAGCCTGTCGTGCGCTTGTCGGAGACGTTTTTATTTTATTTTATTCACATTGCATAAGGTTACTTCATTGAATCCGTAAAAACTCTCAAAAAAGCGATACATTTTGACTACTATTGCGAGTTTTCCAATTTTTCAATAAATTACCCAAGATAAATAATACATTGAAATATTCTACTTTTAGATATAATTCATAAACCTTTAAGTTAACAAATTCTTAATAATAATATTGCCAAAGTTCACCTTAACGATCTATTCAATTTTCATTTACTTGATACTATACAAAGGTTATACAAAGTTAAAGATATTATAAAGTGTTTATTTAATTCCAAAAAAATATGTTATGTATTGACAGTTATGTCAACGCAATGATGAAATACATAACATAATTCTTGTTGAATTAAATATTACAGTAATATTTTATTTTTACCTTAATAGTTTCTTTGTTTTTATTTTAGTTAACAAATTTAAAAAGTAATTTTCGCATGGTTTGTATGCTACCCCAATAATTCATTTTTATTTAGTATTATTTAAAATAAATCGTAATATGTTAAATAAATATGACACCATCGCGATATCAAAAATAACAAAACAGGAAACATGGAATTATTCAGAAATAGGGTTCCTGATCTGAGCAAGAATGTCCCAGGTTTAAATCATTGGTAAAAGTAGAAAAATGTACTTTTTTAAAGAGATTCGCTTACTGTTGTGTCGATAGTCTTTGCATACCATCATTTACATGTTTGTCTGACAGGTAATTTGAGGTGTTCTTAATAATTATCAATTTATAATAGTGAGTAATTCTTTTCGATCTCTTTCGTACACGTACATTTTTACAAACATTATTATAAAATCAGTCTGATCCATACCATGTTTTATGTTAACTATTCATTACTTACTTCCTTATTTTTTGTTCGTTTGGCATAGTGACTGAACCGCTCTGTGTATTAGGAAATCTGACAACCTTGTACGGGGATAATGCAAAATTAAGCATCGATTAAACGATTTTCTCATGCTTACTTCTCAATAAAAACTGAAAGATAATTCCTTTGCTCTAAAATAATCGTTTTATGGTTTCTCAATTATGATCTTAACGCTTGGTATTATGTTTACAATTACGCTATCACTTGTGAACAAGACGCAAAGAAGGAGACGTATGGGGTATCTGAACACCCCTTGGTGACGGAAAAAAAACATTATTTGTTGACAGGAAAAACGAGAAATCTAAATTTGAAAATAATTATTTATTACATTTAACGATTTTTCATCGCTTTTTATCGATACATTTTTTAATGAACTTATCATACTGTCAAGATAAATGAATACAATCTTTTTTTTTCTCCCGAATTGTATTTTTTCTTTATTTGAGCAGTATATTGCTATTTACGGTTTCTATTAGTTATTAATTTACGTTTTCATAAAAGATTTAATTTAAAAATTAAAATTTTAGTAAATGCATACTAATTTGGGCTTCCGATCCCGGGATCCCGGTCAATTATTAAATTTTGCAATCTATTAAGACAATCCCAGGTTTCACTGCAAATGCTAAAAAATATTTAAATACTTACCAATGAGGACCGCTTCTTAAATGGATGGAGGACAATATTTTATGTGGAATTAAAGGATATATCTCTCTTTTGGATACCATCTGGTAAAACCTCTGGTATAATGCAATAAATAAAAAAATATATAAAATTATTTTGACCATTATCCTTTTTTCTCTTTTTTGTATATGACTTTCCGATTTCCAATCAATAAAAAAACAATTCCAATGCCCCAAAAAATCATTAAATCATATATACATTCCAATTAAAGCAATATTGAATATAAATAAAATTTTAAATGTACAATTTAAAACATGAAATTACACTTCGTGACCAATCCCGGGATCTCAGGATTAAGAAAATCTGAATCCCGAAATCTCGGGATCATAAAACGGGTTCGGGTTGGATGCATATGGACGGAAAAAAATTGTGAAATACATATTAGACTCACCATTCGATACCCATTTAGTAATCAATTTTCCTTGCAACTTTTAATATATTAAAATATATGCACCGAATGAAATATGAGATGTTCTTTAATGATTTTTTACCATAATTAAAACTGTTTTCATTTGAATTAATCTGTTTTTCTAACACAGAAAAATTTAAATTGTTGTTAATCGTTTAATTATACTTAAAGTCTTTAATAACCTAGTTGGTAAAAGAAAACAGTGAATTGTTTTAGTCTATTTTTCTGTTATACATATATTTTTATAATAGAGAAATTTGTAAGTATATTTAAATTTAGCTATTGGGAGCAAAAGGTATCCAACTCTTATATAATAACATTATTTCAAATCGTTTCAAGCTAAGGAATACAAAAAGCTTTATAATTTTAATAATTTTATGAATGCTGGTAAACATCAGCAAATTAACCATATAAGTATATAACTTTTCTCAGTCTTTTCAATGAAAATTTAATTTTTTATCTCATCAATTTGGAAAACACTATAAAATTTACTATACGTACGTTTAGTATTGAAATATTCCTATCTAAGACTTGTGAATGATGGGTAATTTATTGTTTCAATGTAGACTTAAGTCGTCCATTTCCTTCTTAATAATAACTATACATTGATGCCGTTCCTTCCCACGCCTTTTACGGTCTAATAATTGCATTTCTCTCGTTCATATTCATTTCCTTCCGATAAAAGATATTTATGAGTTCAACTTTAGTATGATATTACGTTTAACGTACATGTAAATTGATAGTTTTGATCTAGTTATTATCTGTTTCGTACTACATGTTACCCACTCACAAATAAAGTAATAATAAATATTGCTGCAGAGAGAAACTATTTCAGATACATAATATAAAACAAAATGCTCTTATATTTCTCACATTTATTTTTTAAGTAAAACGTATTTAAATATCTGTTTTACATGATATCAGTAAGAGTTTATCGATTACTTGAAAATAAGTATTCACAAATAATTATTTCATATTATAACCTCAATCTAAAAAGTTTTGTCAAAATTTTAGAATATAATTAACAATCAATGTTGAACCTAACCTTACATAGGTTCTTTAACCGACATGTCACATGTCACAAGCGATTCAGTAGACTTACAGAAACCGGATAGCTAACTATTGGTCATTTCCTTACCCTATTCTTATATATATATATATATATACACTGAAGAGAAAACTGGAGAAACATACTTTCTCGTTAATTTGTCTTTGATTCATTGAGAAGTCTAATGCTCTTAAACGGGAATGGATATGATTTAAATGAAGAATTAAATCATTTTGTCAATACTTCAATTGTGTATTTTTTATTATTTTTTTAAAACCATATCCGAAATTGTTTTAACAAATAATGCTTGTTAGTCAGTCGCTCTACCACTCTATTTCGGAGCGAGAAAAGATGAGACTAAGAAAAAACTAGTTAGCTAATAATCATCAATCTGAAATCAATGCCTCTAAGGACAAATCCATCAAAATCGAATAGTTTTATATGGAACTGTTGACCATTTGGCTACAGAACCGACATGATTTAAAGATAAACATATGCTGTGTAATTATTTGATAATCCGCACAATTATTGTCGTATTTTTATCAATAATTACGAATGAGTGTCACCGCATTTGATCAGATAGCCAAACCGGTCTTTGACATTATTTGTTGACAAAATTAATATGGAATGCAATTTCTTTTTGAGCGCCGTTTCGCTTCATAATAAAGTGAATGTGGTTCATTTTTATTAGTTGCACAACACTTTCATACATAATTTATTACCAAGCATAGTCTAATGTTATACTTCGAGTCCATTAGTGAACTGTAATCGGTTAATTACTTTACGAAGTACATTATTTATTATAGTCAGTAATTATATTTTTTCTGTCAATTTTAAGAGAAATTTCACGATTATTATTGATTAATATGCACAGGTACTATTATTTTTAACGAGTTCAGCCTCTATTGCTTGTTCCTTCTAATAGAGTGTGTCAGTAATGCTTTACGAAGACTGGTAGTGAATTAATAGTTCAACCTCCTTTACTTCAGAGAAAGTGAAATATTAAATAATACATGTATAATATTTGTGTAATCCTTTATATGAATAATATTGTTTTAAAAAATTAGAAAAGTTGTGAGTGATGAAGTGTGTGTATATATAAAAAGAAGAATCAAATACGTACAGACAGCGACATCTCGAAAAAACCTTCTGATTTATTCGTGTAAAAATAG
Source organism: Himalopsyche phryganea (assembly GCA_022494535.1). Taxonomy (NCBI): domain Eukaryota; kingdom Metazoa; phylum Arthropoda; class Insecta; order Trichoptera; family Rhyacophilidae; genus Himalopsyche; species Himalopsyche phryganea. The sequence continues at coordinate 1,323,951 of JAGVSL010000072.1, forward strand.
CATATATTGTTTGAAAAGTATAAATGAATTACTATATTGAAAAAAATCAGGCTTTTTTCGGGATGAGAAAAATAAATCTGGGCTTCGGGACGCGTTTGGGTAACAAGTGTGATATTGAGACTCGGGCTCGGGCTGGGCCGGGTAATTTTATGAAATTTCAGCCCGAGCAGACCTTTAATCCAAAAGCACTTCAATAAAAAGATTTAAAACACAAACCCTTTCTTTCTATGAGTGGTATTGCAACGCATGCTGGGTACTCGCTAGAGTCTTATAAAAACAGATGCTGCAATTAAACATTTTAAATGCTACAAAATGCTAAAATTTATGAAAACACCTTCAAAATACTTGTCTTTAGTAATTACTTATTTATTTCCGCATGACAGTATTAATATCTCGCACAAATTGTAAGTGAGTTTATTATCTAATAATAAATAGATAATATCATTTTAAAGTAATTATTATGTAACAGTGAGAGTACAGAATTCATTTTACGGACATGCTTTAATTATAAACGCTATAGAGTACACGTTCATATTATCTGGTGTATCTAACTTATATGAACAAAAACTGCGGAAACAAGATTCCATCTCATTTCATTCTCTCCAACAGATGTAAATTATAACTAGTCCGCTGAGTAACGAAGCATTTATGTATTCGTTTTGTTGCCGTTAGCCGAGCGGTCAACGTTTTTGGTTACGGTTACGGTGCTCACGGGTTCGAATCACAGTACGGACGATTTTATAAATTGATTTTTCTTATTTCTAAAATTATCTGCTTAAACTCTCTGACCCTTAAAACAACGGGAAGTAGCAAGAGTGATCAAGTAACAACTAGTTCTGCTGCAGCCTTCTGTTCTTTCTCTCTTCGAAAAAGTTAGGTTGACTAACTGAGTACCAAGCGGTTTTCGTAGAGAAACCGCACATAGGAACCCATATGTTCCACATGATCAAAAAACACTTTTGTAAAAATAGAAATAAACAGTATTGTTTTTCTCTGTGTCCTGCAATCAATCTGATCGGGATGTGATAAAACACTACTAATAAAAAAATGATTCGTATTAAAATTCATCAAACAATTACAATTTTATTCGAACTGGTAAAATTTACATTACTTCAATGACTCCGTGTTTGTTTAAAACATAATACTTAAAAATATCTTTAAATGAGCGAGTTTTCCGGGCCTATACCCGAGTGGTCAACGTTGTCCTCTTCGTTGTCCCCATACGGTCATTTTCATAAATTGATTTTTGTATTAAAAAATATGGATGTCTGTAATGTTTACATTCTCCTCCCACCCATCCGTTCTTCAAAACGGGTTGTTACGAGAGCGATTAGTTAAGTATTAGTACTTTACTAACTTAATCTTTGTATTCTTACTCTCTCCGGAGTATATCTCAATTGAGCAACCGAGTATATATGAGATATATTATATTATCGTCAAAACAAATTTTCTTGAAATGATCCATTATGAGTCAATATGCTTCATATTGGGATTAGACGGGGCTTAAAACATCATTAATAACTAACCTAATATGAAGAATATTGTAATTACTGAAGTTTGATTATAGTCTTAGTCTTAGATACGAAATTCAAACTGATTAAAGATAGAGAAGTAATTCGTTTTCAAGTCTGATAAAATCATTAAACGTATTTATCATTAAATTTATGTTAAATTTCACTTTTCAATAATTACTTTTTATTTTAATTTAAATACTTTACTTTCATACCACTACATTAGATAACAAATATATACTCGATATCTTTGGTAGGCGGTAGCAAACAGGTGCACGTTACAAAATGGCAAATAAAACTTCATCTAGCATCGATATAAAAGAAAATAAAATTGGAGCATTGGCAGGAATGTTAATAATTTTGATAGCTCGTTTTACACAGCTATTAAATTATTAAAAAATATACATACTTAGCAGTAACTTTCAATGAGTTAACGAGAACATATTTTAGTAATTGACTAAACTATCATTATCTTTGTAATCTATATTTTTTATTTAAATGAATGTTTGTTGGTTTTTATCTTTGTCCTCTATGCGTTCCTTTACCATTCATCCGATTTTTATGAAACTTTGGTGAGTTGTTTTGAGCATACCCATGAAGGTTTCTGAAGAAAAAATCGTACAAACAGTGACATCTGAGAAAAAACTTCTGATTTATTCGTGTCCGCACCTGACGGAAAACAAAAAATATTGTGTATTCAAAATAGAAGTCTGAACGGGATCTGGCGGGTAAAGACAATTCATATTTGGGCGCGGGCCGGGCTCAGGCCGGGCCCGGGTAAGGAATTCAAATTATTATTATATTTCTAACTATGTTCGGTTCATGAGTCAGCCATAAGGCAATAGTATTCATAACTAATAGTATTCATAGTTTATTCCACATGTGCTATGAATATTGTTGGAAATATGGAAACAATAACATGTATTGTTTGAAAAGCATAAATTGAAATACTATATTAAAAAAAATCGAGCTATTTTCGGGCTGAGAAAAATAAATCTGGGATTCTGGTCGAGTTCGGGTAACAATACGTAACGGGTGATATTGAGGCTGGGACCGGGTAATTTTATGAAATTTCGGTCTGTGCAGATCTCTAATTCAAAAGCACGTCAATAAAAAGAATTTAAACACAAACCGTTTCTTTCTTTGAGTGGCATTGCAACGCATGCCGAGTACTCACTGGTCTTTAATAAAATGGGTATGTTGTTTGTGATTCTCACCAAGACGAAATTACAAGCATTCTGATTTGACACCGATGAGGAATTTTGTGAATTAAATAATTATGTCATGATGTTCTGAAGGAAAGACTAATTTTAATGGCGTCAATGAAATGATTGCTTTTAATAAGTTAAAAAAACAAAATAAAGTATTTATTTAATTCCACAATAATTATATCATATAGTTGATAGCTATATCGGAACCACGCTAACTAGTTCAGAGAAACTAAATAGTTTTTTTAATTTACTACAATGTTGTACTACCTAGAGAATGCGAATTTAATTAATGAATTACTCGCAATATCTTCAGCGAAGAATCATGCAAGAAATTCAATTTGTATTTATTCATACAACCAATATTTGAATGCGGTTTATCTTAATTATTTTTCCAGAACAAATCTGACGTCACAGTATTCAAAACATCTTTATTCCTGCCATAATCGTCAAGTAACCGGTAGTTAAAATCTAAGATTTGATATAGATATTAAAAATTATTGATAACATCATAAAAATTATTAAGAGAAATTAGTAGGTTTTTCTCTCATTTCGCAAAAACAGGGGACGGAAAACGATTAACAATTTTTTAAATGAAACGAAAATAAATATCAAGCGTAGTGTTGAGGCAGACGACGGACTCTGACTTAATACTGTAAATTGGTTTTCAATGGAAGGTAATAAAACATATCCCCAAAAAATGATTACTATTATTAATTTTTTGAGATTTTTTTGCTTAAAGATGTATATAATAGAATTTATTGTTGTCCTATTTGATATCAAAGTCGGACAAACGCCACATTCCACGAAAGTCATGTTTTTATTGTTTGTGGCAGTGCAAGTGATGACCATTTCAAAAAAATCATTAAAAATATCAGAATTCAACGGTTTCATATAGATTTTTGAGTTTAAAGTTCGTAAATAGTTTGAAAAGCGGACACTAACATCGATCCACACATTGACCAATCACAGTGCTAGAATTTACTTTAAAGTGCCATTTCTGCCGAGCTTGATGAAGTGTGGAATATATATGAAATGAAAAATCACCTCTGCTGTACATTTTCATAGATGGCTTATGTCCGTCTTTGACACCAATGTACTCAATTCTACTTTAAATATCAGTCAGAAAAAGTGCAAAAAAACGAACCCTTTAGTACATTTCAAAATTCTTTATAGAATCGCAAATTCCGTCCGCATCACTTTATTAAAAATACTTTGTTCTACGATTTTGTCCCAGACATCAAATCTGGGTAACTTACAATAAAAGCTAATCTAGTCATGGCGTAAAGCAAATAAAAGCATATCATAAAAACAGATGTCAAGTCTTTCCTAGACAGGCTTTAAAACTTTACTATTTCCATTTAAATAAAAGTGTAATAGTGTAAACAAATACTTTGAGGGTGCAATTATTAAAAGAAAAAAAAATTATTTCGGCCTTTCATATTGTTTAGGCGACGGCAAACGATTAACTATATTCACGAAATGAGAGAAAAACCTACTTATTCGTCTTAAGAAGCATTGGAATGTTACAATCATGTAGTTTTCTTCGCTTAATTTTTGGCTCAACCAAGTTTATTGAAGCATTATGTGAATCTCTTTTATTTCGTAGATTACTTATACGCGACATGCAATCTTTTACCGTGCGTGAAGGAAATAAATCAGGTTTTCGCATGTTTGTTAAACATTTACTATTACCAGTAATTATACATATTTCGTCGAATATAAGACGCATGTTTTTCTCTTATCCGCGTTATGAAATTAGCTGTGCGTCTTACAATAATTACTATTGATCAACACATCGTTTCTTTTTTCCACAAATATATTCGAATATGACAAATCATATCAGTGCTATAAATTTGAACTTCATTTTAAAATAAATTGCCAAGAACGAATGAATTCGTGCACTAACATTTTACATGTTTGAATACAGTAGAATTTTAAACATCACTACTCTTTCAGATACGCAGCTATTCTCAGTTATAGCCGGTTTCCATTTATTCAACGTTTGCGTTCTATTCGGAACTAAGGTTTCCAATCCGGGACGCTTTTTATGTTCCCGTGATTTCGGGATTCAGAATTTCTCAATCCCGGGATCCCAGGATTGGTCACTAAGTGTAATTTCAAGTGTTCAATTTTACATATGATTTAATATATATATTTTTTGCGTTAGAATGGTTTTTTATTGATTTCCGAATCAAACAGTCATTCAAAAAAAAGAGAAAAAAAATAAAAAACGTAATGGTCAAAACAGCTTGATATATTATTTAATTTTTTGCATTATAAAAATAGGTTTTACTGATGGTATCCAAAAAGAGGACATGTCTTTCAACTCGACTTTAAAATATTGCCCTTCATTCATTTAAGCAGTGGTTCTCCTTTGTCATCCATTTCAAATCGTTTAAGAACGGCTTTTACGAAATATGAGGAGGAATTTTACATGGACAAACTGAGGTACACGTTATAGTTAATTAGAAAGTTTTAATTTGATAGGTTATGAAATATTTTTTAGGATTTACAGTGAATCCCGAAATTCCGGGTTTGATATTCAGATAATCCTGAGATTAGGGCATTGAATAATAATTAAACAGGATCCCGGCATTGGAAGCCCTAAGAGGAGGTAAATAGATTAAAGAGTGACAAGGTATCCTGGAGGTGCAGCATGGTGACTATATGGTCCACATAGGAAGCGAATATGGTCGAAATTCTTATTTCCATATCAATATATGCAATCAGATTTGTAATTAAGTCTCTATGTGATTTTTCTTTTAAATAAGTTTTACTGGAACTGGTTTAAAATTGATTGAGAACGAAAATCTGCGTGATATAATCCGTTTGGATATGTCTGGCAATATGTGCGACGGTAAATAGCTTCGTCTTGTCTTTTTCTTTTTCCTTTCGAATCTGAGCCGCTGGATACTGACAGCCATTCCGTTTATTTGTTCTTCTTACAAATTTAATGATCGAGAGCTAAATCAAAATAAAAAATTGCGACGTTCACTTTTATTATATAACGAAAATTCATACTCAGGTAGCCGAACAAATGTTAAATATTATACTTTAACAAGTTCCAAAAGGTAATCGCGTTTCCTTTAAAGGCGGGATTGTACTTAACACTGTGTTATAATGATAATTATATGTGTTGACATTTTTTGCTAACATTTTATTGGACCTTTAAATGAAATAATTACATACTAACGATAATATTGATTATTTGTAGCATATGTGGGCATTTAAAAATTATCTTGTAGCTTCTACGCGAGACAACTGATTGCAGATCTTTAAAAAAATAATATAGATTATTTCGATTCACTGTTTCAAAATGTTTTGCAACCAAGAGTCGTCAAAAAATCATTCTTTTTGGCAAGAAGTGCTATTTTTGTTCACTGGTATTGCACAATATTACGGGAATAAAATACTTAGTTCCAATAAAATTTAATTGTTACATTTTAATCTTGAGAAATTTTGAGAGCAATAAATTCGGTTTTCACTTTTTGGTATCATCAGGCTTTACAGTATACATCTGTACACGAGCAAGTCAGTTCAAGTTCATCCGTATACTTGAAGGAGAAAAGATGCCGCGTAAAAAATTTGAACTATTCAACCGCGGTATTAAAGTCTTGTTAAGAATTGATTAAATTGATATGCATTAGGTAGAACTTCATTTCAATTAGGCAAAAAATAGTATTGATATGTACATATATTACTAGTTATTACTATTTACTCCTGTTTATTCTTCAAAATACTAAATTCATTGTTAGTTTAGCATTAATTCGATAATCACTTTTAAGGTGTTAACTGTCAATTCTTGGTGGAAAGACATAGTTGATAATGCTCTTGATGAGCGGAACCGGTCCTGATCATTATAAATATGTGGAAGTAGTACAAATGAATTGTGTTTTATTTTTTAAAATTAATTCGATAGTCAGCTTGAGTCAATAAAATTAATTGTATTTTAAATCTATTAAAAAAACCATGTCAATAACATTATCACTTATGTTCTAGTTCAGAGGTGACGATCCTTTTCCTGTCAGAAGGCCGAATTTAAGAAACATACATAAAAATGTATGTACATTATTTTTTTAATGAAGGGAAACAATGAAATTTATTTATTTATGTATTTGTCTATTTCAGTCAAAAGGCCGCATATGGCCGCAGGTTCGTCATCTCTGGTCTAGTTAAAAATATTACCAAAACTAAGTGGCATTTAACAAGTTAATTATGTAGTTGGAATTTATATACTGAGATAAAACATTTACTTATCTATACGGATTAATTATAATTGAGTATTTTTATTCATTTTAATTTAATAATAACGTTTCTATTGGTATCACTTTTCTGATATCTTTTTAAACCTTACCGTGTAAAAGTATTTACTTAACATCTGATGTTTTAAAGTAGATCATCTCGACTAAAAAGAATTGTTCTCAAAGTTGTTAAATGATGTTCATGGCTTGGCGTTATAAAACAACGTTTTTTAGTAACTGTTATATAAAGCAGTTGTGCGGAAGTTATTTCTGAGAAAAAAAACGGAAAATCTTCCAAAGTATCGTTATATAAATTCACCGCTCATCGACAACATCTTTTAATAAAAACAGAACTATTGTAGATAAAAAATACTCTTACAATATTTTAAAATTTGTTTATATTAAATTTAATTATTTGTTTTAAAATAATATGAGCACTATTTATAACTTCTTCGAGCCTTAGTTACGATTACAAGGGTACATTTATGTTGTTTGTTCATCTATACTTTTTCTTGTATGAAAATATATTATTTTTTCTCTATCGTTCCAAGCGGTCTTAAATAATAAAATGTTTCTTTAAATTTTTAATTTCAAATGTTATTTTGTGGGGAAAATCCGATTTACGCGTGATTTTGATTTTGAGGACGTGAATGTAGTCTTTTAAAAATAATGCATTTTTACCAACATCTTGTAAATATTCTCTACATTTCAAAGTAATACACAAACTTAAATAATGTTTGTCTATATTACATTCTAGTGATGCATATATTATTTGATTTTCCATTCGTTTTTCCAGTTTTTTTGCATTCTCCTCATTAAGATTTGTTTGTTTGTCCTCTATGCATTCCTTTACCATTCATACAATTTTGATGAAAATTTGGAGAGTTGTTTTACGCACACCAGTGAAGGTTTCAGAAGAAAAAATCTAAAATCTAAAAAAAACAAATACCTACATACAGTGACATCTCGGAAAAACCTTCTGATTTATTCGTGTACGCCCCAGAGTATGTTTTGGTCATGAGTCAGCCATAAGACAATAATATTTATAATTTAAATAATTTATTTCATATGTGCTATGAATATCGTTGGAAATATGGAAATAGTAGGTATCATATATTGTTTGAAAAGTAGTTTGTTTAAAAAATCGGGTTTTTTCCTGGCTGAGAAAAGTAAATCTGTACTTCGGGTAACAAGTGTAATATTGAGACTCGGGCTCGGACCTGAAGATGACAGGCTTGGACAGAGTAATTTTATGAAATTTCAGCCTGTGCAGACCTCTAATCCAAAAGCACTTATATAAACAGAATTAAAACACCAACACTTTCTTTGAGTAGCATTGCAACGCATGATGGGCAGTCACTAGTATAATATAATATTTAAATCAATAAAAATAAAATTTACGGTTAACAGCGTATCCCGAGCAATGAAATTAAGTATTTTTTGGGATAATTTCTTGGTTGCTTAAGTTGACGATATTTTTACAAATCAAAATTTCTTGTATAAGTATGACTTATTTCTTGTGATGGCATAGTAGATTTTTTTCTAATCGTTTTCAGATATAGCTAGTTTGTATATCCATTATACTAGTACAGAACTCATATGCCTTTGCCTCCCATTAAAATAGGTGTTAGATGTTTCCAATTCTGCCCCGGGAATATATTGGCAAAGGAATGACACTGAGCTGTTGAGATCAAAGACAATATTGTAATGTTAATATGTAGGGAAATAGCTGTGTGATTAACGTGATATTGAAAAAAAACAACCGCACTCGAAAATGGAGTAATAAAATCTACATTTTTTAAAATTGCCTTAAAAATTAAAAAAGTAATAAGCATAAATTATTATTGTCTGATCGGTTAGAGATGAGAACACGCTCTCTGTAAAATTTATACTGATGGCAATCATTTTGTCGAGACGCACGTCACAGTTTAATTCACTGTTAATAATTTAGTTAAAACTGGTATATACTCAAAATGAATCACTTTGATGGTCTAAGATAAATTATTTTTTAAGATGAGATTTTAGTTACTGTTTAAGTTTCATGCAAATGAATTTTAATTTTGTAAAGCAAAATTTTACGTTTATATCGTTATTCACTTTGCAAGCAAAAGTAATATCTTCAAATATAAAATACGAAAAATTTATGATAAGAATTATCTTTATTCATTTATATGATATGCAATGAACATAAATAAGGAATCTTCCTTTTTTATCTTAATTATATAAATATGAGGTAAGGTGTAATGATGTACAAGCAATCGCTCTTCAATTATGTTATTAAATTTACAATAGTGTTGGATTAAGGATTTTTTTTAATTAACAACTCCTAATTTTAACCATAAGAACAATCTATTATTTTTCAAAAAGTGTCCCTCTCCCCCCACCTTCTTCTTGTTGCGATAGTGTGGTGGTTTACAATTTGTAACAAAGAGGTCGCCGTAATTTATAATTACATCTTGAATGAAGATCTTCAATCTTCTTAATACTTAAATTGACAATTATGATAAAATGTTTCACCAACGTGAGAATAACAGAATTCTAATTCATAGCAAGAATGTACTTAAGAAATTAAAATCTCGACAAATCTCACCAAAAGTAATAATATAGCTCGATCATTATTGTGTGTGGTGTTGTAACATTATTTTCAGAAAATCTATGATAGCAGAAATACCATTATCATAATATCTGTGATTGTAAATCAATATATTTGGAAAATAGAAAACCTTTTTATGAGGGATACTAAAATTGCCTTATTGTGAAATATTTTTTATCACTTATACTGCTGCAATGTCCGTGATGAGAAAAAGCAGTTTCGTTTTGTTAAATTCATTGAACTGCAAATAAATACAACAGTACACTAACACTATAATACACAAAATGAAATGAAATCTTTGGTAAGCGATTTACGAAAAGATTTCCAAATGATTTTTTTATTGACGATATTATTTTGGTAATTCCTGACATTAGAATTTATGCAAAAGTTATTTCGCTTTCATTTTTTAATAGCACGATATTAAAAACAGAGATTATTTGTAATCAGAAATTTGTTTAATTTACTTTTGTCTTAAACATCAATTCTAAGACATCAGAACATTATTTATTTACTAACATATAAATGATTACTTGTGCTTATCATGCAATGGTTTAAAAAAACACTATTGTTACATATAATACAATCACTAACTTACCGTAATTTTAAAATATTTCATTTTTCTATGACATGAAATCCAATCGCACTTTTTTTTGGAACAAATTTGATAATTGTTATTAAATAATATATGCAAATACAGTTTAAAACAGTATCAAAGATTAATAATTGCTGCACAAAGAATGAAAACGATAAAAATTGTTACATAACGTTATTTTCTTACGTGATTTTTTATTGGCGTGATATCGTTTTGCACGACTTCGCGCAGAAATTAGGGGAATAAATTAATCGCTTAGTTGCGGATTTTTCGGTGCTTTTTTTGTACTCTTAAGATAATTAAATATATTGAGGGAACACACAAATACCGCTGTTGAACAGAACAATTCCCGCGCACGTCTGTTCGATTTACCACTTTCAGTTATATGAATAATCCAGTAATATTGATATTTTACCACATATAAAATATAACGACTTGAATTACAGTCGTGCATATCAGTTGCATGCCACGAGATTTTTTTACCTGGCAGTGCATTTTGTGCAGCGATGCGCAAAAAAACTGCACTTTCGTGATAATGAAATAGAATTCAAGGTGAAGTATGTGTATTTTTTATTGTGTCGATAAAATTCAACGATTTATTATATTTTAGACATTAATAACTTTTTTAATCAATTATGAATAAAATATCAACAAAGATATCAGTTAATAGCGTTGTTGACATCGTATTTAAATTGCCGATTCTGCAACCAGTAGAAAATTTATAGATTCTTTTTGCGCTATTAACAAAAAAATCTCCCAATATAGTTCTATTAACCGTAATCCAATTATTTTTAATTTTTCGTCAAATAAATATTAGAAACTTTCACAGCTGTTTCGAAGCAGAATAACCGTAGCTTTAAAAGTTCATCGGAACTTTCCTGAGCAACCTAATATTATTGTTGATTGAGCATACCAATCAACCCCCTGTTTAGCAATTTTATAAAGTAATAAAAACCGGGTGAATAAAAAAACAACTAAATGTCTAAAAATATTATTATTAGAATATAATATGCATAATTTTTAAATTAATATTTTAAATTAAAAATAAGTGCAATAACTTCCGATAATCAGATTCAAAGACAGACTCCGAAATTTTGTACGAAAGGAAAATATGTATTTAATATTAGTAATGTATATTCATTACACATTACATCATTTAAATAAATCTATTTAACTTTTTCCGAAAAGTATTTGTGGCAACCCTGCGAGATTGCAGACAGTTAACAATAATAAAATGTTGTGTCTAGTAATAAATAAATAGTCAGTAATAAGAGACACATGTCATTCGTTTTATTGAGTTCATTGTCCAGTTAATAATTTATCGATAGCACATTTCGCACCTTTTCACTAATGAGCGCAATTTAATTGATTATAAAATCAAGAGAACAACAAATAATGAAATCACTTTCTATCGGAAAAAATCGAAATAAATAAATGAAAACCAATATTTCAAAATCACGGTTTCATATTTATATTCAAACTTAATTTTTTAATTGTATTTGAAGATGATTATTTTACTTCCATTTTTTTCTAAATCTGTCATACGTCGTTAATTTATGATTACCGTCATGTCAAATTTAATGATAAATTTAAAAACGATTTAAACATTTATATGAAAAATTACCTTTTATTATATTTTTTAGTGAATTTTTTTTTAAATAATGAAATAATATTTATTTCAGTCAATTTAAATTATAACAAATAAGAATTATGAGTAATGACACTGCACCTGATCCTCGATTGATAAAGTACTTATCATTGATGTTTGAATAGAAAATAATTTAAACTTTACTTTGGAGCAATTCATTTTATCAAAGTACCCATTATATTAATAACTACACTGATCCTTCGATTTACAGGGTACTCGATTCACACGGTTATATATATGCGCCCGCGTTTTGGTAAACACAATATGGTTTCGCTTTAACATTTCTTTGAAAATTATTTTCCATCAATGAAAAAGAAAAATATGCCATTGAAATCAATCAATGAATATATGTATTTACAATAGCTTGACTTTTGATTTCAAACAATGTCATCCTTATGTTTGTTGTACATTGATAAGATTTTATGAATTTTGATTACTGCATTACCATTTAAAGAATTGCATGTGTAAACAAATAATAAACAAAATTCTATATTTTGGAATCGATCTTTCACTTTCCTACAAAATAATATCTGATATAGCGTATAAATCGAGGGATAGGTGTATGTTGGTAAATATTAGTTAACGTTAAATATATTTGTAAATTATTGCAATGTGTATACTCACTTCGTAGCGTTATTAAATAATATATTTTTTGCTGCAATACGTTTTTCTCTTCTTTATATCCACTGTCCGTTATAAGAATAAAATTATTTGAAACAATATTATATATATAATATTAAATGGCAATAACAAATGCACAATGCAATAATAATTACGAATATTAAAAGGCAATAGACAATCAGCACTCTTCACTGCCGAGTATGTAATACTAATTGCAAGAAAAGTCTATTTTGTAATTTTCAGTATCCAAGCTCGAGATCTCCGGGAATGGCACAATCTTATTTTTCCTATAATACTGTCCGTGGCTGGTACTTAATTATACGAACACTTAGCATATAATATTTTAACTCTCTCGTGTTCTTTGTACGTGTGAAGAGACACATTATTTTTGCATTAAATAACATTAGATATTGTCGATGTTCAGCCATGATATTATGCTGTTTTAAATAATTATTTCAATTCTTATGATTTTATTATTGTTTTTTTTCACACAGGAAATATAATAAATACCTTTGTGTTTGATAAAATTACTAATAATTCATAGTCTTTTATTTCTCACCAAAACTTTGAATAACCTTATATTGGACTAAGTGAATTTATAGTTTCGTCTTATATCGGACGTATAGTATTTTGACTTTGTAAAGAATTTAGAAATTAGTTAGTAGAATATGCAGCTATTTATTGTATAAATTGTCATTGAGAGGCAAATTATTTCTGCGTGCATCTTCCTCCGGTGGTATTCCATCGTCGGTGACGACTAAACAATCATGACGTGACATAAGAGGAAATAAAACGAAACGGTTGATAGCGAATCCTGGAATTGCCACGTGATATCCATATTTTCCACATCAGCAACATCTATATTCAAAGAAGAAAAAAGAGTATTATATTATCATGGTGAAAAATAAATATAGTCACACGTTTGTCAACTTACTCTAAGACGACATAATAAGCCAGACTGATGGCCGAAATTCCTCCAGTGAAAATTTATACATCTGTACAAACTTCAATTTCTAGCTATAATTCATGTTTCCTGGTCGGATGTGTCCACGAGACACACTATGCATTTGCGATACAACTATAACCATTATATTCAGAGGTAATGATGTAAAACGAATATTTTAAGTTAAATAAAGAACAAATCTTAAATTTGAATTATACCTCGATTTACATGCATTTACTGTTCAACGGTGCTTTTACGATATCAATCTACACAAATAATCAACGTGAATTTACTGAAAAATACTGTTTTTGACAAAATTTTCTTGCAAACGATTAAGCAATCTGCATCCGTTTCTGTCAGACAATTATCTTCCGTCCTACCTAGTGTATAATAAATAAAGCGGCCCAAGGGAGACTTCGACGAAATGTAGTGTAAAAATATTTAGTTACAAGATTTTAGGTATATGACGTTAAGAGTTTCAAAAATTGAATTCAAATAACTAAAGCATTAACTTGATTGATCATATACCCGGAAAGGGAAGCAACTATGATAAAGCAAGTATTATTGTCAGTGAAGCGATTTGACAACAATCGTAATAAATTTCTCAGGTGTAAAAACAAAAGTGTTGCTAATCCTATCACAACATTGGCTCACTTATCTATTGCCAAATAATCAGAGATAAATAATTTTTAAATTGTGTAGTATTCAATACCTACTAAAATAATTTGATTCGCATTATCGCCAGTAAATAATTATTATTGTTGTCTTTTTTTCTTTAGTAAAATGCAATAAATATATTATTAAATTGAAAAATCTAACCGAGTAAGGACTTTTTCAATTGAACGTAATAAAAGATTTTTTTATTTTATTATATACGACATTTTAAATGTATGTATATGTTGTCAACTTTTTCTGTTGAAAAAAAAGGAGTTAAAAAAACCAAGTCTAATTCGTTTCAGATACGATAAGAAAATGTAAAATGTGGTAAGGAAAGAAATGGTTGTTAACCAATCGTTCTCGATATACTATTTTTAGGATCAGTTAGTATGGACAGACAGAGATTAACACACCACAAACTTATAAACCACTCAGCAACGGAATAAAATAAACCCTAGGCTGAAATAGTGCTTTAACATTCATTTTCCTTAAATATCTAATTGTAAAATAGTTAGCTAGACGTCCCCATATGCTTCACTTTAAAAGAGGACATGATTTAAGACAGTAGTCGATCTATAAAGAAATCGGATCAATCATTGAATTTCTCTTTATGAAGTGCTATTGTAATTTAAAAGAATCTAATCTTTTTGAGATAAATATATTATTTAGAAAGTAATTATTCATGCAGTTATAAGGTATTGTATTTTTATTAGTCAGTATTAAATTTTAAACCCACACGACATTTTCATTCGCTTTAATTTTTTCAATTACATCGGATAAATTTATATTAATAGATTAAAAACAATTTAATAATGCAGCTTCAATTAGATTAATGCACGAAAATGCCACTATAATAAACTAGTCATCATTTTATACAATCGGTCTGTTTTCTGATCGTTAAAACTATTTTTTAATACATATAATTGTTTTATAACTTAATTGACAGGTAAGGAATCAAAATTTTACCACAATTGTTAGCAATATGAATACGTTTTATGTTGTTATGTCTCAGGTATTTTCAATACATGCCCTTCGATATAAAAATAATATTTGTTGTTTGTTTTCATGATCTTTTCAACTACAGCTGTCATTAATTCAGCCAAAGACCCTTCAAGCGTATTTGATGGTATTCATTAACCACGTGATTGATAACGTATTTGTAAACAATAATAAGAAATCAGACGTCACAAAAAATGGAAGCTATCTCTATAAGTAAATTTATGTAGCGGTTGTGATACTATTTCAGCAATATCTTAACAAACAACGGAAATTCTAGTACCTATTGAATAAACCGAAATGTATGCTCGATTCCACACAATTAAATCATCCGGGATTCAAATACCGTAGAGCATGTTAAACTAAGAAATGCGTATGAATTTAGTCAGAATATTTTGTTGACTTAACTTTTTTGTCAGAAAAAAAACGATATTTATATTCATTCGGATTTAAATCAATGCAAACAGCAGTATCTGATATTTTTGTTGTTAGGAAATTATATTTGACGCCTGTTTGATACACAAGAGCATAAGAGGATAGTATTAAAAAAGAAAAACGCAATTAAAAATGCCTTTAAAAGAACTCATTATTTTTGACATACGGACAAAATTAAAATGCTTTCGATAGAACTGTAACACGATGGATACATCATAATATATTTTGACGTATGTGAGTATCAAAAATCTCGTGTAGATTGAACTAGCAGATTCGTGTCGAAAACAAATGACATGCGGTTCAATTTTAATTAGATTCCCCGCGAGTCATTTGTTTTCTCACTTTGTGTGAAACGGATAACGAAAGGTTAGTGTGCGAAAGAAGGTGTTTCATGACCACACAGACCGTAGAATGAATCGCTCTTATTTCAAAGATTTTTTCGTTAAGATTCGTTAGTTCGCGAACGACGCATTTCTATTAATTAAGTCACGTCATATTTTACTAGGCGAGTATAATGATTCATAATTATTATTCGTTGAATAAAAAAAAAATTACCATGTCCGCTACCAATGTGGAGCATATGGCCTCCTAATGGAGGTATCTCAACAGAAGTTTTCTACGAAAACTGCTTGTTATACCGTTGCTCAGCCTCTCTTTTTTTTAATAGAGTAGGCATAGAAAGAAATGGGTAGGACAGGACTAGTGGTTAAATAATCACTCTCGCTAAGCCCAATTTTTGGGATCGGATGTGTGGGAGAGAAGTTTAGACATGACGAACATTCATGCCTACGAACAGAAATTCACAAATCGATTGAAAAATTAATTTATAAAATCTGTAACCGTAGCCAACGACGCTAACCACTGTATCACGGAGCTGAAATAGTTTCAGCAGCTTAATTTTTTTCAATATCCGCTCGCAACGTGGAGCATGTGGTCTCCTAATGGAGGTATCTCAACAGAATTTTTCTATGAGATCTGCTTGTTACTCAATTTCTCAACCTCTCTTTATCGAAAAGAGTAGGGATAGAAGGATAGGGTTAGGACATGACTATTGGTTAGCTAATCGCTCTCACTACGCCCCGTGAGAATAGGATGGGTGGGTGAGAAGGGAGTTTTAGACAACACAAATACTCATCAATCAATTTATGAAAACTGTTGACTACCAACTTGACGCTACCAACTGCGCCACGATTGCCGACGCTTAAATTTAGCGATGTGTAAAATATTGCAAATAATATAAAAAATGATTTTTACTTTTTCAATTATTTACTTTGCCATTAAGTTTTCTTGCCCTTCGTAACGTCAGCATTCAAATTATATTTGTATTTTATGATCTCCTATCACAGGAAGATTAGTTTGAAATAATTTTCTTATGAAAAAAGAATCATTGAAAATAAAAATAAATATTCTCGTCTTGTGCGGGAGACCTATTCGATAAAATAGAATGTTAATGCGACCCTCCAATGGCGCC
Source organism: Himalopsyche phryganea (assembly GCA_022494535.1). Classification (NCBI taxonomy): domain Eukaryota; kingdom Metazoa; phylum Arthropoda; class Insecta; order Trichoptera; family Rhyacophilidae; genus Himalopsyche; species Himalopsyche phryganea. Next base: position 1,340,870 of record JAGVSL010000072.1, read on the forward strand.
CATATTGTTTATGCACCAATTAACAATATGATCTTCACAAGGAATGTCAACGTTTTCAATACACGTCGCATCTTTAAAGGTTTTACAAATGATCGATGACCCACCCAGTCATAACTTATTGATACCAGATATTATAAGATGTTAGACTTTCACTATTTGTTTCCTTGATAACAATATTCGAAATCTTAGAATAAGTTACTGTCTATTTTAAATCTACTGAAATATTAATTGTGCCTTTTTGTAAAAATATTTTTTCAGATTTAAGAAAAATGTGAATTCTGTACTTTATCAAACAACATTTTTCAATAACTCATTGATAAATATCCGAGTCATCTAGTGCTCCAAAAAACAAATTGTTTACAAACTTGTGACTTTTTGGCTTTGAAAACCTATATAGAAATCAATAAATGTTATTTTTAAGCATAAAGAGCAATTTAAATACACATACGTTATTGAAGTAAGCAAGCAAAAACTATTTTGTAACCATAACTTTCAATACAGATTGGACCTCACCAACAAATGTTACGTTTCAAAATTACGAAACAAAAATATGCAAATATTCTGCATTTGATAATTTTCAAACTGAGTGTTTCGTTAAATGGTTTGCTATTAAGAGTTTATGTTATACACTCAGATTACGTCATGCCACTGGTTATTTTAAGATGCATTAAATTATATGAAAGGATTTGCAACACGATATTAACTATTATATACTAGTGAGTACCCGACATGTACCCGACATGTACCCGACACACTCAAAGAAAGAAAGGGTTTGTGTTTTAATTCTGTTTATTGGAGTGCTTTTGGATACACAATATTTTTTGTTTTTCCGTCTGTTAAATAAGAAGGTTTTTCCGAGATGTAACTTTTTCTACGTATTTGATTCCTTTTTTTAGGTTTTTTTTCTGAAACCTTCACGGGTGTGCGCACAACTACTCACCAAATTTTCATGGAAATCGGATGAATGATAAAGGAACGCATAGGGGACAAACAAACATTAGTTTATATATATATTTAGATATTATATATGGTAACATTCTCCGTATCAAAAACATATAATATAAAAATAATTAGATTCAGTCATTTTATTGATTCGATTATTTGTAGGTAGTTTGAAAACCATAACAGTCTCTCCTTTATTATACCCATTTTATTCGTATTAGCCACATAAAAGTAGAAGTAACAAAATCATTAACACTGTCGATTCGCTTGAACACTGGTGTCAATTTATTACTGAAGGAAATAATTTAATTCATTTCTACGTTTGGTATAGTTAAAATAAATCATTTAAAATTTTTACAACATCTCTACTTCCTTGGCATAATCTTTATTTATTAACTATCTCAATATTAATGGGAGTTTGAATTGATTTTTAGTAGCGAGAGAGAGCACGTTGCAATTATTCTTATATTGTAATACGCTCTCACAGGTCTCATAAAAATAACACGTGTAAATATCCTCCATTATGAGTCCATATGCTCCACCATGGGAGCGGACTTTGTTGAAAAAATAATGTATAGCACGAAAACAGTGTCACTTAAAATTACAAAACTTTACAAAAGTTACATTAATTTGTTACAGTACAAAAGTAATGATTTGTTTATATCAATGCAATAAAAAGTAAATGAATAAAATACGACAGTTCGACATTTGAATTTTCAAAAGTACTTATATAATTCTTGTGATTATCGTTTGCTCAAATATTCTTGGAAAAATATAATGCTCATTTAATTTACAATTTACGCTTGCTGAGCGACACCGACTCTGATTATGTAATAAAATTTAAGAATAATTACCGTACATTGTGTTTTGTTTTTATAAAATCACGTATTTAATTCAAGACTTCGCAAACCCGCAAAATTGAGTCAAAACAAAAATTGTCAAACATACGATCAGAAAATATTCTTCAAATGTATCGTCAATTTTCTTTAACCGTATAGAATTGGAAAGAACATCATTCATACAAAAAAAAAACACTTAGTGACACAGTTACACATAGTAAGTTGACGCATTTTGATTTAATCGTTTGTAATCACAAGTTATGCTAAGTGATACGTACAAACATTGTTTAACGTTCCAACCTAGTGATTTATCATCTACTTATTTCATAAGCGTGACATTTTCTTAACTACATACAAATATGACTTATTCCAAAATATCCCCGTTGTAAATTTTTGCTCTATTTTCAATAATGAAGTTTTGCAATATTTAGGATTCTCGTTGCAGCCCTCTACATGAATTCTCAATGCAATTTTTTCATCACTCATCATTTTAATTATAAAATTAAAATATTTAGAAAACCAAAGTGATAGTTTTATAAATTTTTCCAAAATAAGTGTTGTGTGAATCCAATTATTTTTTTTGAATGTGGTCTTATGAGGATACAGCTTACTTAATGCGGCCCTAAACTGATTTAACAGCTAATTTCTGCATCATAAATATTCCCCACCTCTACGCAATGCGTAAAAAAAAAGTGACTGCAATGAGAAATATACATACGAAATGAGTTGTGATTATAATTTATCAGTTCAAACATTATACTACGCGTCATTGTGAATCTCACTTAAACCTTTATTCCAAGTGATCACAATATATAATACTGAGATTAAGGTAAAATAAGAGGTTATAATTTATATCGTAGCATTAGCTCAAATTTTGATTCAGTGTTGTGCGTTCAATTGACTATGATCAATTTTCTACCACTAATCTGTACACGAATCTGCGAACGTGTGCGGAAGGTTTAGAACGTATGTTGTTTTTCATTTTGGTAATTCAATATATTTACATCAATTGGATGAAGGAAGTATGTGTGAGTTTAGAACCTAGTCGTTTCGACGGAGTATCAATTACCGTAAAAGAATTCACGGACCTATCCGAATGTCGAATAAAGTAAAGTGGAACAAAAAAACAAAGCTCCAAAGACGGATAGGCAGTGATTCCAAACCTGTTGTACAAATACTATTATTTTCAAAATACCAATTTCATTTATATGAATATAATATTGAGAAGACACAATGTTTTGATGCACGTAATCTTTAGGGTTACCAGTTACTTAGATGTAAATGATGAAATTGTGATAAGATTATGTATTATATAGAACAAATGCAATATTTAAAAGAGCTGATCAAAAGATAAATTCGATATGTATAGATTTATTTTTAAATGAATATTTACACCTGGAGTATTATTATTTCAATTTATATTATGTTATTAGGTCCGGTTAGTCTCTCTCAATTTATCCGTATCCATACAAAACATTGCATATAATTGTGTTTTGTTATGCCCAATTATGGTATCTAATATCTTCTTTTCCTTAATAGGTAGTTTATGTTTGTTTTCAATAGAGTTTTCACATTAATAATGAATATTAAATAATCAAAAATTCATTTTGTTCAAAAAGTGTTTAATCAATTGGCCGATTTATACTACTTTCCGGAAGTTTAGATACCCTAATATACCAGAAAATTACTAATACGCATTAGTTTTTATGAACAAAAAATCATTTTTTGACTAATCAAATCAATTTCGTTTCTTAAAACAACTTTTGATGTTCTTTAGAAGACGAGTTTTGTTATAAGTTACTGTAAAACATCACACATTTTTAAATATTTTACATCTATTTCTCGTGGGAGACAGTTTATTGCTGGTAAATGAAATAAAATTACGAAGCATTCTTATTTATTGTAACAATATTTTAGCCATATTTCAATAAAAATTGACAAAAATTCCTTCTTTTGCGTGCAGCTTGGCAAGTTATATTAGATGTCCGTATATGAAAACTGGCATGAAAAATATAACAATATTTTTTGTTATGGAATACAAATATGTTTGGAATGACTGGGGTCGGGAGCACCAATCGAGGAACACTCGGTGGCGGTGGTCAGTTGCCGACTCTCCGCTGCAACGTGTTCCCTAGGTTGTCCGTTCTTCGTTCATCCCTACAATAAAATAACATTGGAATGTGGAATATAACAGATAACGAACTAGACCATTGACCCCTACAACTCCTTTATTTAACCCTTTGGCGGCACTGCACCATTAATTATATATTATTAGTAAGTAAAATGAAACAATACATATTGTTTTCTATAATGTTCTTTTGTTCAATTATTATAATATGTTATATATGAATACATTAAATTTTGATATTATCAATTGACAAAATTATTGATTGATTTTTCAATCGATTTATGGATTTGTATTTGAAGTTATGAATGTGTTGAGAAAGATGCTAGTTAACTACTTGCGTTTTCCTAGCTCCATTTGTTTTTCCTTCTCTCTCCGAGAAGATAGTTTGTCCCACTAACTTACGATCACTTTTTGTAAAAACAATTTCTGTAAAAATGCTCTATTGGGAATCCATACCCGGCTCAGACATACACATATATATATTGCTGAGGGCTGGCTTATTTTTTTTATAAAAATACCGTTTTTTATCTAATTCTTTCGCTTTTGATGACTTTTATCAAAGGTAGTTCAAACCAAATCATAATACTCCCTCCATTCGTGATAGACTTTTTATGGTTTTACTTACAATCGGAAATATTTTGCTATTTTAATTTACATTGCATATTTAGTATATTAGAATAAAAAAATACTTTTAAATAATGTTTAAACAAATGTTCATGTAATCCTTTTAGTATAAATTACAAAACATATAGGCATCAATATAATATGCAAATTTTACAATTGGGCATCGATTACTTTCGTGTCTCAGCTAGAATAATTCTATACCTTTATGTTCGGGTCCTGGGTATTTATTTTGGTTCATTCATTTATTATGCAACAGGTTATTTGATACCGTATCTAAATGTGTTAAAATACACCTACTAGTGCATTTTCGGATGCACCATAATGCGCTTAAGACGGGGTTGACTTATGACTGGGCAGGTCAATCGGAAATCCGCGCACAATTATAACTTACAGTTTTATTTATTATTTTAAATACGTTAATTAAATATAGAATAAGTCGCATGGTGAATACGGTGGATATGGTGATCAAATGTTTAAACTAAATTTCATTCGATACAGTTGAACAAAAGACAATATAACAAGTATTTGTAATTCCGAATAACACATTTCTTTCAGTCAGTTCTGTTTTTATCATCCAATAAATGATTGCACGGTATCTTTTAAAGATGACTGATTAAAAAAACTATGTAATTACAACATATTTAATTTTATATCAATATAATAACTATCGTTTTGTTTAAAATGAATGTTACATATACTTAATCTATCAATTGTTTTACTATTACGGTTTCTTTAATTTCGAGAGGTTGCTTCACTACTATTTGAGTTAACGTATATTTAATATTAATCAACGCATGATTGAAATCATACATACTAGTGACTTTTAGCTTTTAAATTATTTAATAGTTGAAGATAAATAAATTTGCGAGATTTGTGGAAAATTAGAACAATTTACCTTGGAGCAGATAAACGCAGAAGAATATTAATATTCAAATAGCAGACTCTGGGTTAGATTTGAAAGCTCACAATAATTATTCATATGTAATAACGGAACCAACCACTAATATCATACATATATATTAAAAGATAGTTTAAAACTTTGATTTTGAAGCTTAACATTTAACTTTCTTACCTTTTATTAATTTTACAAATAAAATATTTTTGATTACAATTGACAAAATAAATAATTACTATACGAGAACAGAGAATAGAGAGACTAACAAGCGAATTAAATCTGCACTTAAAAGCTTAATATTTATTTCTTCGGGGTATGATTTTAAGTCATTAATTAGTTTTGTTAATTGAAGTATGAAATCGACACCCCAACGTATAGTTGCATATCTGAAAACATGAGATTTTACATGAGAGCATTTTAAAGATTCGTAACGTAATTGCAAAGAAACGATTATATGTATATTTTTCAAAATTGGAACAGTGCTACTATTTTAAATCTAATTCTTACTGTTTTTTACGCCTATCCTAGAACTAAGTGCGTAGACAAGGAAAATTTAAAATGAAATATTTTTCACTTACGTGATTATACGTAGAGAGTGTCGAAATAATGCTTCGCGGAGACTGCCTATGATTTATACACTCAATTGTACGTCATCAGCGTGTGTGCATGTGACTTATACAAGACAAAATTACTCAGAAGTCTGCCAAGAGTATCAAACTTTATGTCCCTGACGATTATCTGACGAATTGTGAATTGCGTGGATATCGGCGGAAACTGTTTTAGGTTTATTTTGAATTTCGAACCCGGTATACAGTGCCCCTATTTTATGACTTCAAATACATTCTTGATCACACACGAAATGTTGAATTAATTTTAGTATGTCAGAATATATCTACTTTGAAAAATCAGACAACCACTAACCGTGACTTATAATTTCTTTTCAGGCAATAGCAGATGGCAGCACTTACGCATGCACTTAGTACAACCAAAACAGGATGCGTCTTTAACAATAATTTATTGTTAATTGTATTATTACTAGATGTCTATCAACGGGAAGATGATATCATTTAAATATATGCCTTGGTTGCGTGATTCTTGGAACGGGAATGTCAGTGGAGTGCCCAGCAGAGACAGCCACCTAAAAACAATCACGATGAAAAATCAAATCAATTTTAATTTTCGACGAAAACTTTTATCACAACTTTAATATTATTTTACAGAAACGAAATATTTTAATGGTCATTTTATCGATACACAAATCGTAGCAGAATAATTCTTTTTTATTTAATCTTTATTAATTCAAATTGTCATTATTCAGCTTTCTAATATACTGTAAATGATGTCAATATTTTTAAATGCATTTTTTATATTGTACTATAGATGTACCAATTTAACTGAGGGCGCAACCGTCGCGTTAGGAATGTTGCCATACTCAACCAAAACTGAAATTTCAATAAATTCCAAAACTGACATTTTAGCGACGGTTAATAAACGTATACATGGATTTTCGAAAGATGTTTAATGGCATTTGGGGAAATTTATTCTAGACTGACAATTCTAGTTCCAAATTCTTAATGTTGGTAATACTATGGATACATAAAAACACTAGTTTTGAGTCAATCGATGTTAATAAATTTGTTTATAAATTATATAAAATCAAGCAATGTATTGTTCAAATATTTTAAATAATAACCGTTGTAATTATCTAGCATTTAAAACTTAAATAAAATATTTTCGCATGTTTTTAAGATAATTGTTTTCAAATAAATTTTGTGATTTACGAGTAATAGAACTGCACGACTTGTCAGACCAGAGACGTAAAATTATGCAAATGTATATATTATTTACAAAAATAGATACTTAATCTAAAAAGTATGAAAGATACGGATTGATATATGAGAGATAAAAATATACAAGACCAGTTAACACTAATGAGTACATAACATAATATAAATAAAGTTTGGCCAACCTCAACGACTAACGTTGTTATTCATATTCCTACAAAACATAATGAAATTATAAAATTACTGTAAATTTTAGTGTAAATACATTGGAAAAAATAGCGGTATAAATATGGCTCCTCAATATTTTGAACTTTATTTAAATATCGTAGCTGTTTTTTAAGAAAACACTAATTCAAAAAAACTACATATTGCATTAGTTACGCCAAAATATTCCATATTTCGAACTCTGCCGTATAGAAGAACACACTTATTTTTATAAATTATACTTTCACTTATATTAAAAACAGTTTTGTACGAGCAAACTAAATGAAAAAAGCATAGCACTTCAAACATTTGAAAAACTTCAAAGTCCAATTACTCAAAACTAGTATTTTTCAGTTAGCGTCTTCTTCCAGAACAACGACGATATAATGGAAATCGGCTTTCTAAGTTATATTCCTAATAGTCAACTGAATGCGAATATTTTATTAAATATCATTTATTATATTATGTACTAATGAATACCCGACATGTACCCGACACACTCAAAGAAATAAAGTGTTTGTGTTTTAATTCTGTTTATTGAAGTGCTTTCGGATACACAATAGTTTTTCTTTTCTGACTGGTGCGTACACGAATAAATAAGAAGGTTTTTCCGAAATGTCGCTGTTTGTAAGTATTTGATTATTTTTTTATTTTTTTTCTTCGGAAACCTTCACACAACAACTCACCAAAGTTTCATTGAAATCGGATGAATTTTAAAAGAACGCATACAGGACAAAAAAAAACATTCAATTTATCTGTATATATTATTGTGGAATATCTATTATAAAAAAGTACAACAAATGCTTTACACCAATTTATTTTAATTTGCTAAAGATTTTCAATATACTGTCAAAAATTGCTACAAGTACCTTTTGTTTAAAGACTTTTTCAGAGAAAGAACAATAATGATTGTATAAACAAATATTATAATTTGATTTACTTGGTCCTAAGACTTGTGATATTTTTTAAAGTGTAATTCACTTTGGATATGCCATTGAAACTAAATAATATAAAAAGAGTGTGTCATCGAATATTCAAAAAGATTTTATCATTACGTAACCTAATACACTGCTTTTAAAATATGTTAATTGCTAAACAATGATGACTCCATGAGAACACGTTCATATTTTTAATAGTAAGTATGTTTTTTAATGTACTAGCTTTTCGGGCTCTATCTTTGTCAAAAGTTCATAATTACTTGAAATATCCATTTCAGATTCAAGCTGGGTACGTGATTATATTAAATTGTATCTGATTTTATATTCAGTTATGTTCACAGTATGTAATTGATCGATGCAATCAATACTTTGTTTTATATTATAAATTAATATGGGTAAAAAAACTGTAGGTAAACAACTGAATTTATTTTATTTTTATAAGCGTTAGGTTTTTAAACGAGAAACCCGTTTTTGTTTTACTAGGATTAATTTAAAATGTTATTCACTCGTTACATAATATGTATTTATATATGTCTGTAAATTAACTGTTCTTTTAATAATAAATCTGTCTTTTAAATTAATTGTAATTTAGTAATTGTTTTTTGTAACTGTTATTTTTTAATGAAAAATATACTATTCTAAAAGCATAATGTATTTTATTGTTGAAACTTTCGACGAATAAATGAATAATAAGACTTAAAAAACACATTTTTCGATATTTTCGAATGGCTTAACCCAGAATATTCATTTTTATTTATTTTAGGATATACATTCATAAACCAGCCATCTATATTGTTACCATTTCTAATTATCTAACGCAATAATATCACTAAACAATTCACAAGATTCTGCCTGCTAATTTTTTTATTTACTGTTAACATATTAGTAATACATTATAGAACTGCTTGTCACTCAGTTTCAACCTCTCTTTAGTTTTCAAAGGATAGGTCCTGATAAGTGCAACATTGTGTTGATTTTTTTCAATTTAATATTTCATGGTTGATGATCTCTTTCGCGTTGATCTTGAGACACGTTATTTTTCATTTGAACTTCGATAAAGTGATTTTAAATTTTAAAAATATGACACATTGTCATTTACTGCAATTCAAATATACATTTTTCAATTATTCATTTATATATTTATAAAATTAAATAAAAATGTCGGTAGATAAAAGAAACACTATTTTATACAATATTATGTAATAAGATAATGTTTATTTGCAGAAAATCTTATTATTTGAATGTCATCTGCCATTTTGTGAATCTTGGGAAACATTCTTAGAAGAAGATCCTTCCTTGCTTCTAAAACTTGATTCCATTGTTATTTAAGGTTGGTTTTTTTACCTTGTTGTTTGATGTAGGTTTATCACCGAGTAATCTTATTTAATCACATTATCTCTAAACCGTAACTTTGATAAAAGTATACACAGTAAATATTTTAAAGGGCTCAATGTAACATTACGTATATTCAGGTTTTCATATTCCACGGGCCGCAGTCCAGTAGTAAATATTTAGTTTATATTTATATAAACTTAATACGGTATAGTTATGATTACTTGCCCGTCATTGGATTATCAACATACGTGGCTAATGCTTTAAAACCCTCATCAATCTATGGGTGTATGTCTACTGAAAAACTTGAAAGTCTGTGATGTGTTAAATAAATCTACACCATAAACAATCCTGAAAAAACACACATACAGCGATAAGCAAACTCTTAGTCTTATCCTTAACACTACTCTTCTTTTCGAATAGAGACTTATACGATTCAATTATAACCACATTTCGTAATATCTTCATGCTAAAGACGCGTCGTTAGCAAATGCGGTCACCAAGTCAGTCATTTCCCTCTATTGAGATATTAGAATATGTGCGAATCAATGTCTTTCTCTTTCTAATATTAATTTGTCAATATCAGAGATAGAGTAAAAAAATAAATGACCAGCGGAGAATCCAATTACAATTTTCAATCGCAAGTCTTTCCATTATAACACTGCTTTGTCAATCGCAGACAGAGTGAGACAACAAATGAATCGCGGCCGTTTAAATACTAAGTAAGTAAGTAAATCGTTTTTGTAACAGTGTTACAGAATTCCTTCAAAAAATGTTTCACGAAATCATAGTCTTATCATTAACATTGTTAACCTCTTCCTTCATACAGTAATAGCGTGACTGATAAAAGAAGGAAAAAAATATTTGAGTAGATTTTAATCTAAATTAAAGTCTTCACGCATGCGACAGCTTACCAGATTTAAAAAAGGTGGACACCCCACAAATTTTCTTAAAAATATAACACTTACATTTCGAGAACATTTCGTATGAGTAACCAGTACATGAATGGTACATAAGTGACCTTTTTAATATGTACTTCAGAAATTTGGGTACCTAACCCATGTTAACATTAAAACACCATATTTTTATTTAAATGATTATAAACTATTGTCAGCCGTCGAAGCGGAGTGAGGCTTCTTACTACGAGGCAGCGCAGTCAAGAGTTTGGATCCCAGAAAGGACAATTTCATACATGGATTCAATTCATTTATGGATTCATTTGATGTTTTTATCTTTTACCAACAAATCAAACCGATCGAGGGGTATATAAAGTATTCTATTACAATACAAAACTTTATTTCCTTTGTAAATGGCCATGGCTATTATAATATAATGTTTTCCCGACAACCTGCCAAATTCTAGAATAATTTACTTGGAATAGCTTTCTATTTTTCTTTCAAATGTTATTTTATTTTTTTCCGGTTATCCTTGTTAAAATGTAATACAAACGCCACCACAGGAGCGACGACATCAAATATCAGCGAAAAATTATCAAATATTTAATTTTTCATACATAATTTGACTGCATGAGATTTGTCAGCTGTATATTTTCACTTTGATTAATCACGTCCGTTAGTCACATAATGTGAATCACAAATTGATTTCAACACAATAATATATTGAGAAATATGCAAATTTATGACGGTCTGTAAATATTTAAATCTTACCTATCTAAAATGAAAAAAAATAATAATTAGTTTGTATCTTCTTGGCTGTAATCAAGAGTGAATGACGTTTGATTTATGATTAAGGGTGATTTGACAATTTCACTAAGGAGCATTAGTTCTTTATATATTATAAGAACTTAAAAACAAACTCAAAGCGTCTGCTTAAAATGGAGCATTTTAATTGATAACTATAACTAAAACTATATAGAATGAAAATATATTTGTTTTATCTAGCAGTAACGATGAAATCAAAAATTATCAAATGCCAACATATCACTTAAATCTTTTTAGTCTCGTAAAAAAAACATTGTCCACGAAATCAAATCTGTTCAGAGCATCGTCAGAGTGTACCTTTTCTAATGAGACCACATTATCATTTTCATCTTTTTTGAAAATTACCTTTATGAATAACAACATTAAAAATAGCTATGATAGATGATATATGTTACTTAGCTTTATAATTTACGACAGAAAAATGGTAATTTGCTAGAAGGATGCTTTCTGAACCATGAATGGACACTCATAAGTGGTTGTTCCGTGTGGTTGAATCTCAACTAGTGCCTTTGATATTACACCAGGGGTTATTAGAGTTAGTTACTATATCTTCAACATAATATACAATTACTGCAGAGCTCTGCGAACAAATATTTAAAACTCTTTTATATCACGTAAATGAATATTTATCACTACGTAATGTTTGGACAAAATCTCTCTTTCCATCACTGTTATAATTTAAATTTCTTTGTTTATCTATTTATACTGCATCAATAGTGTGAATATTAGTTTTAAAAAACTGAGTGGTATCAAATGGTGGAGCAGTACGAAAGAGTTTACCCTTCCTATTGCCGAGTGTTAACCCCCTAGGGATTTTTCTGTTCTTGTGCGTTGTCAATTGATTTTTCAATCGATTCACAAGTGACATTTTATCCTACACCATTATGAAAACGGGGAGTAGAGGGGGCCAATAGCGAACAGCTAGTCTTTTATTAAGCTCATCTTTCTGTTTTCATCATTTTTTTCATAAAAAATGTCAAGCAACCAACTCACACCTTTTTCCTACAGTATACATAACAAACGATTCAGAAATTTTGAGTTCACAAAGTGAAGGATTTTAATTAACAATTACATCATACAATCAATAGAAAGTTTGTTAATGACAAACAGTTAGCTAATCGGTTTTGCTGCCTCCCCTTAACCAGTATCGGGTAGGGTACATTGGGAGAAATGAAAAAAATTGCAGACATTTTGAACTTATGTGTGAAAAAGAAAAATGCATCAAAAATTCTTCGTTTTTTTATATGTATTCCTCACCGATGAGAGTCGCTACCTGAACCTATCGCAACAACTCAGTTTCCTTTGACGATCCTTCGCCGATCACTCCTGCACTCCACTGCTCTGATAGATATCGGTAAGGAGAGGCTTGTGGCGTTCTTCCCTTGGTCGCTCCAATGAGTTGAGACCCTTCTCCGTCCCTTATTCTTCGACCTTTCTTGTGACGACAAGCTTCTCAAGATTGTCGATAGGCTGGCAGACCGAGTAGGCTTGCAGACTTATAAGTCCAGAGAATATCAAAAATATCGCAGAGTCCACAATTATTATTAATCAGATTTGACAAAAGAAATTCAGATATAGAAATTGAAATCAACAGATGTCATATAATTCGATATGGCAATTACAAAGTAATAATATGGGATCGTTGATCATTGATCATAATATTAGAATGGTGGCGTATCAAGATTTTGCTTCATCTATCTATCAAATCAGAGTTACAAACAATTAAAACAATCCCAATAAAATTAAACACATATTGTATACCAACATTGATAAAATATTTTCTACGATATAAACTAACATTGCAATAACATATATCTGATAGTTATAATCGAATGTAAACTAAAACGAAAATAGTGTAATAAAACTTATGTATAACGAAAATATTTCGAATGGTAACAGTGACAGCGTTGATCGTTATAAGTTATCCTTAACTTCTCTGAAAAAAGGACGCTTAGCAACTAACTTAGCATCGATAAAATACATTCTTCCCAGTCTATTAAGAGTCCATCTACTCCATGTTGAACTAGCATTAATGACAATATAAATTATAGCAAAAAAGTTCTTCTGCCTATCCATGTATGTATTCGTTTCTTTTTCAATCACTTCCGAAGTATTACAATACTCTCTTTCTCTTTCTCTATCTAAATCTTTGTTTATCTACTTTTTCTTAAGCTCACCTAAGCGAACTACCTACATTTGTTAGTTTAATTAAAATGCTTTATTATTATTTAATCGTTATTTTTAATTACATATATAACAAATACGTTTAATTGATTATCATCAAAACCTTTCTAAATAATATACAAATGCTATTAAACATGCTGTAAAAGGTTATTATTATTTCCTACTCTGCGTATGGTACTATATTAGAAGGCAACGGTCGGTTACAATGTATTAGCTCAGGTGTATGGCGTGTTAAGTCAAGACATCCATTTAGATGTTATATTAAACATGGGGATAAGATGTAAACGCATGCCATTGCCAAATGGATACTTTGAAAAGTTTTAATGTTACAGTCAAAATATTAATTGATATTATTTCAAAAAATACTATGTTAATACAATACTATTATAACATAGCATTTATCCCTCTAGTAATCAGTCATGTTAAGCACCTTAATTTAAGCTGTTGAACCTACTAAGTGTGTAGCCTGAATATATCCAGATATAATAATGATACTAATCATAAAATGTAATTATTGATGACAGAGCTTTTACAGTTGTGCGGCATTCTTAAACGCTTATACAGTAGACCCCCTAATAACACGATTGTGGAAAACTCGTTTTTCATTCAAATTTGCAACTGCTCCTTGATTACAGGTTAAAATACTCCTGTGCCCCATGCGTATGCTCTGATTTTTTATGAATATGGTAGCCCCAATAGCCCACTCCGAGATAGCTCGCCCCCTATCTACCGTGTTATCAGGGAGTCTACTGTAGTTATTTTTCCTCTCGTGATTTGATAAAGATAAAGTACATAATATTTCAAAACAATCAAGCAAAAATTTGGGTTTAAAAATAATTTTCAATTTCCATCCTAACATAAAAAAAGATTTTTTATAATGAAGCATCAATTTATATCAGCTGTGATTTTTAGCAGGCATTAGATTAGAGTGTGGCTTAGCTATGATCACCACCATCGTTATCAAGAGCGCGACAGCCTGGAGTGGGTACTGGCTGCCTCCAACAACTTCTCTCAACTCCCACTATCTAAAATGTTAATCTCATCTCTTCAGAACAACGACAGTTGTTCAAAGTGCCATCCAGCTTGTGAATCTTCTAAATGCCTGTTCCTCTGTTTTATATTGGACTGTTGAACACCACTCTTTTTGTTGTCTTATTATCGTGTCCGCAACCTTCCAATATGAATTGAATGGTTTGTGATAAAATCTTCGGACATGCTCATCAGTAAAACTTTTCCTACAACTGTTTATATCATTGAATAGTACATAAATAAGGTGAAATTAAATTTTTTTCACAGATATTATCGATCTGTTGAGTCCGAGTTAATATGTAGGTTTACGATACATAGGTAAGCACAGTGTTTTTTAAAACGATATTTTATCTCTGTGATATCACTTTCTCGGTTTACAAAAGAATCAAGGCAGACAAAACTATATACTATATCAAACTAGTACCTATATATTATGGATTATGAAAAAATAATCTCTTTTAACAGATTTACCGACATTATAAGAAAATACTGTACTGTACATAGAGATGTCGAATTGTGATATGAATATTCCCAATAATCATTTTCTGAAAACTGCTAATGAAAATAATTAAATTACTCTAATTAATAAGGTATTACGTTCAATACGCTTAAAATGAATATTTCTTTTCGACAATTTTAATTGTCTCAGCTGAGTGGGTGTCTATTTTCAGTTAAGCTGTATTTGTCACAGCGACTGTAACATATAAATGAACACCAAAATTAATGGCGTTTTTCTATCACGAAGAGTGCTGTTATCTGTGCTTGTCACGGGAATCTCCAAACGGCAATGAATGCATTTTAATGCACCGAATGAAACTATTATTTCTATAATGGATGCGGTTGCAAACGAGTGGATTGCACTTTTTATATGACGTGCATAGTTAATTTATTCGCATGTGTGCGTGGGCTGTGTGTATTCCAGTAAACAGTGTGTGTTTTCGCTAACCAAACCTTTCAAGCGGAAAACTAAAAATGTTATAAATAATGAGCTTGGATCAGAATTTTATCATTCAAGGTTGATCAAAGCGTCCAGCAAACAAGTGCAGTTCTAGTTTTTTTGTTTTCAAGTGTTACCAATCTACTAGTAACATGGATTGGTTTTCTGTGGTTGGTATTATCTCTAATATACTACAGAAGTGCATTTTTGGATATCTACGTGATAGAGGATTAATTTCCAGTGATTTATACGAAGTGTGATTCTGAAAAGCAGTGAAAATTTATTGTAACCAAATCATACTAAAGATAAAAGTGCCTCTGTGATACTCCTTATGTATAATCAAATATTTTAAGGCTAAACGATTGACAAAAATGTTTTTTATCACTGCAATTGCCATTATTCATAAAACTATTTTCGTTTGTATTGATTGATTCGGAAATAGCTTGGTAGAACTTCATTATAATAGGCTAAAACGTAGTATTACTATTTCTGAAGTTGGTGGGATGCCGAAATAATTATTAAATAAGTTTGCTAGATTGCTAAATACATTGTTTTTTTACCGTGCAGTTTTCTTACCCCAAGAAAATAAAAAAAAACATTCGATGACTAAAAGATTTGTGTGCTCCAGTTGTCAAAATATTAAAAAATATATATGTTTATGATCACATAAAACAATAATAATGCCCATTTTCTTTCAGCTGTCGGCTCTTCTTGTCCTATTGTCTATAACTGGTGAAGCATATGGCGGTGCAAGGTAAAATTGAAACACCATTTAACACTTACTTAATTTTAAATCTATATCCGCTGCCAATGTGACGGATATGGAGCTCTTATGGATCATCACAACAAAACATGCTTTAACGATAACTGGTTTAAATTCAAGTCAGTCGCTCAACCACATTCTTCGGAGAGGGTAAGAAAATAAGATCGATTAAGAAATGTAATCGTAATTAGTCGCTTTCCTTCAGGATCGGATTATGGTATGGAAAGTATGAAACTATTACAGGTGTCCTGTTAACTTGGGATAAAAATCTATACATATATTGGGATAAAATCTAAAAACTATAAATATATCACTGGAAAATTCATCCTGCTCGACGAAGCCGTTCCTGATCAAAATATAAATTATGGAATAAATAATTCAAATTAAATGTTATATTTATATAAAAAAATATTGTTATATTTATTCAGATTAAGCATATTTTAGTTATTATTAAGTTTATAAAAACGTTATTGTTACCTTACACTATAATCCATTCGCTTGTAAAATATAATGAAAGGATTATTCAGTAATTTAATAGATCGTTAAAATGTTAAACTGAATCGGATCGTTAATGACGCAGTAGAGTCATCAGACTATTTGCAGGTACACTACACTAGACCCAGCTGGTCCCCGGAAGCGCCTTGCATCATTAACAAATCCGTTATGTTCCGGAAGTGCTACAATATATCGCCTAGGTTATATAATTTAACACGAAGTTATGCGATCGATCGTATGTCATATTGAGCCGTGGTAAGATTATACACGATTTAAATTTTCGATCATTCGTATAGAGAGCAAGATAGACAGCGGCGTACCCAAAACACCTTTACCACTTACAAGTAATCATTGTGCCACAAAGGAAAAAAAATTAACCACCGGTGAATAGGATGGTAGCGTCGTCGGGAGAGTAGAATAAACACTGAAAATTTTCTGAATGTTTACGGGTCGCTTCAGATCAAATGTGGGCATCTTCATTTAACGTAAAATCAAGATAATTTCTAATACTAATATACGATCGTGACGCTTGTGGATTCATTCTACTCGCAACTGTATCGGTGACATATTGCGTGTGTCCTATGATTAGTTACACTGAACTTCACTAACTTTTATTCGCGCTGTAAATTGGATATTGTGAAAAATCTTAGATATTTTTTTTTTTAAATAACAACACATAATTGTATTTGACGGATCTAGTATCATAGCTTATAATCTCCAGCATAGACAAAAAATAATAGTTTATGAATGCAGCATTGTTCTTCGTGTTTACACCTACTATTTAAATTATAAAATATCTTTCTAAGCTAACAAACTCCCATCTAAAATTAATGTGAAAATGTTGTTAATTTTCTAAACTAATAATCTCAATTCCAGCCAATGAGAGTGCAGCATTGTACTGTCATGGCCACCAGTGGTTATTTACATATTATGGTGTAAGCGTCTGCTCCACAGTTTTATTTGTATCGAACTACGCATTTGTAATTGTAGTATGAAAACAGTTGTTTTGGGTTTGCCAAAACAATCATTGATAGAGACTCTGAATTATGATACTACAGCTTTCATTTTGAAGAAGAGCATGTGTTTTTGGAACCGATAAAAATGTTCGTTAAAATTGCAAAAAAATCATATATTGCAATAAAATCTTGTAATTTAATCGTTTTGGGTACACCACTGAATACAGCTCAGTTGTCCAAGAGCTTGCGTACTCAGTGGTAGACTGTTGTCTCAGAAAGTAATTTGCATTATGGAGAAAGGATTTATTATTTTGTTAACCTATTCAAATTTAATACTATATTATTATAGATCTATTTATTGCTTCCTACCTTACGTTATATACATATAATGACCGATAATTCAAAATGAGGTGAACGTTGATAAAACCTACGCTTGTTTTTTAATACAAAAAGAACATTTAATTAGTTTCCAAAACACATTACTCTACTATCCAAAAACCGATATAACATTTTCGATGGATCCGGCAGTAGCTCTGTGGAAATTTGTTTTTAATTAAGATATATATAACATTGATAACTTAGAGATGACTATGCTTAGGGTTTTTAGAATTTATTAAGAGCATTAACAGGAATCAATTATTAGTCAGTAACATTTTAAATATGACAGATAGCTTGCCACTATTAAAATATTTCCCATGGAATTTTCTCCTCCAAACACTAGTAATAAATTTTGTAATTAGTACTTTTATGGTAATTGGTACGATTATTGTTTGTGTCTAATCCTCTCTCCGCGTCTTGTAGAAAGTGTCTGTAATAAATAAATCAAGAATAAAAATCAATTTATATTTTATAAATAAAAAGCGTTACGATAGAGTCAGTTTGAAGATGCTTTCCAAAATGACGAAACACGTGTCACGATTAGTTGAATAACAAATTTTATCAATTTTTCAAAAATCAGTTTATGAAACTGTCCGTTGAACCCGAGACATCTGTAACCGTAGCCAAAGTAGTTGATCACTGCACCACGGAATCGACCGATGTTAATATTCCGCGTATTCTAATGACGTTAATTATTTCGATTTTACAATACATTTCAAGATTTCAACTTAATCAAATCGCAAATATAATGTTAACAATAACATAAAGTACATAGGTATTATAAAATAAATAATCTTTATAATGTAAATATTATTTTTTACTTACTTGATGTAATACATT
The DNA here is from genome assembly GCA_022494535.1 of Himalopsyche phryganea. Classification (NCBI taxonomy): domain Eukaryota; kingdom Metazoa; phylum Arthropoda; class Insecta; order Trichoptera; family Rhyacophilidae; genus Himalopsyche; species Himalopsyche phryganea. Next base: position 1,359,859 of record JAGVSL010000072.1, read on the forward strand.
TTTAACTTTATTTGTTATAAACTTCATAAACATGATATGCAATAACAAATATTGCGTACGACAATTAATTTTTCCATGTTTTTATTGATTATGTGTATCTTGTGCAATGAATTATTAATTATTTTGAATGATGATAAATGATTTCAAAAGTGTATGAAATGTAAAAAAAGAATAGAAAAAAGAAACAAACACCGTCTCGATAATTTATCACAAATTCAGTGAAATAGGAATGTGAACTAGAGAGTTTGTTTACTATAACAGTGTGTTGCTACTTATAGCACAATTCTACACATATTTGATCGCATTACAGAACCGCTTATACTCACTATGTATTAAACTGTTTTAGTGAAAGTTGCACATACAAATGATAGATACTTTGTCCTCATTGGCAGTGAACTGTGTAATTCATTCAGTTATTATTAACCTTTTTTTATAAATACAAACGTATTTTTAAATAATTCGATGTCAACTCGCGGAGAATGCGGAGTTGCCCAAGATCTCAAATCTTGGGACTGGATTAAATATAAAAAATCGAAATAAACAGTATGATATTGACCTTGAAATATGTAAAGCTTCTAAATCACAGATGTCGACATGAAATGAAACCTGTAAGACTTTTTATCATAGAACTATTATTATAAAATATCCACATTGTCAATTATAATATGTACATATTTAGATCAGAACAACATGTGTAATGAGCAAACATTTTCTTCGGATTTAATTTTATTTATTTTTATTACTAGTTTAATCGTAGGTAATCTTACAATCTATTTCTATTAAAGATAGATAAAATTAAAAAATACTGATATTTCATATTACGCCCATATAACAATTATAATATTTATTCGGTTTTGGAACGTCCACAAAATTTAAATATTTTGTTTTATTAACACGTTATTGATCGTGTTTGTAAAATTAAAATCGACAATCACCCTATTACTTAATATTGAAATTCATATATGTAAATTATGACACGGTGGACAAAAATCTTCATCTTTGGCATGATGGCACCGTGTATCGCGACCCATTAGTCTAGTCCACTTTTCAAACTCGCTTATATTGACTTATGTTATGGAGAACCTCTGTTTGAAGATTTTGTAACATTGCTGATGTATTTAGCCACCTAGCAGCCACAGAAGCTTGATGTCTATATCTCTTGTTAATAATTACGTATACCTATTTAATTTAAGCGATCACAACAATTAGATTTCTTAAAAAATGATACGCTTTTGATGGTATAATATAAAATATTACTGTGTAATATACATTGGTAGTGGGCACATAACAGTTACCTGAGTTACCTACTTTGATGTTCGATACACGAATTCAATAACGAAATATCTCAAAACTGTTTGATTTTTAGTTATGATTATGATTGTGTGCAGAAAGGTATTGTCACATGTTATGCTAATTATTAGTTCAATTAAAAATATATCACTTGTTTCAATATCGAACGTGTTAAATTAGCATCCTAATAATATACTACAGAAAAATTTTAAAACACCATTATCTGATAACTATGTTTTATGAATTGATTCCTTATAAAACTCCAGTATCAGTTTGTAGTCGATACGTTAATTATCAATTTAATTAGTTTAATATGGGTAATTCTACATAAAATTGTACACAAATATAATTGACACAAACACATTTGTATGTTCAATACTTTTGACGTATGTTATTATAATAAGTAAAATATATTCTAAATGATGTAAAAAAAAAACATTTATTTTACATATAAATAAAATATATATATATTTTTATAAATAACTATTATTTAAAAATGACGACTGCAGTTTTAATAAAAATACTTATATATTAATTATCGTGGCTATTCATGATTTTTAATGATAAATTTTGAAATGTTTACGTTGCATGTTTTTTTTATTATACTCACTGAATATAATCTTTTTATTGGTTGATAAAAAACACTTAATTTAATGCATTTTGAATATAATTACTATTGGCGTAGATTGAAACGAATGTGTTGATTTAATATTAATCACAGACGATTGCAATGCGAAATTGGATTTTAAGTTTTCAAATATCATGTTAACATGCAAGTATTTTCTTTCAGAGTCTGCATAGTGCTACGTTAATTAGTAATACCACAGCTGAGACTTAACAGTTTTCGCGCACGCCATGTTGCATTTGCGATTAATATTGTTCTCATAATAGCGCGACTGCATTCATTCAATATGAGATCGCAAAATAATTGCATTGTGGCGATTTCACGCTAGAATTAGCTGACTTAAAATGAATGTTCATTTTGGTATAACTATTATGCACATAATATAATAGATTTGTTATTGGAAAGCTATACTCTTTGCTAATTTAATGTTTGATTATTACTGACAGTACCGTTTTCGATATTTCGACATTGATATATCACTTAAAATATTACATTTAACCAGTTTTGTTGTTTGGTCGCCGCTTCACAATCTATTGATCTGCGGATGTACAGTTTATTTTGAGTATATATTGATTGGGTAAAAAATATCAATTTGTTATTTTCTACAGTAACTTTTTCTCTATCGGTGTTAATTATTTTTCTATATGAAAAATAATATTTAATTGTATTGGTTGATTTACTGTTCTTATAATGGATGGTTTGATAATTTTTGTATTTCTTCTGTGTTTCAGAAAAAAAATTCGCATCCACATCCCTCAAAAAGTAAAGCATATTCATCATCACAAGAAGATTTACATTACCCAGCATCAAGCGCAGACGACACAGTTCGCTCCGCAATACGCCAACTCCGAGCAGTATGCACCCGCTTTCTTGGCCGAGCCGCTTTCTACAGGCGTTGCACTTATACCATTGTCGGAGGAGAGGCGCTCTGCTCCGTCACCGCGCCCCACAGTTCCCAACCTACAACCGCTCTACAGAGCTAGAGGCCACTATGGTCCGACACCTGTGTACGCGTCGTCGAAGCGTTTATCACAGATTCAACCCGCAGCATCTAATAAACGAATCAAAATAATTAAAATCACTGACGGCAAGAAGAAACGTTTGTTAAAGAAGAAAAAAGCAACGCGTATTATTATCCAGGAAGCCCCTAGACATCCTGAAAAAGATAGCAGTCCTATGTCGACTTATCACGATGCATTTTATTCGGACGTTGGCAAAAATCAAAACAACTTTAAAACTGTCCGCAAACCAAAACGCGTTGAAAAATACATAGATGGCAATACTGAGCACATTCATACTTACAGCGAAGAACACGTACATCAGTACGTCTACGATGAACCTCCTTCGAGTGGTAAATCAGTTGAAGGACAAATTATTGATGGAGTGAGTCTATCTCAAAATGCTGTCCCGTTCGTAGTAAATCCATCACCAGCACCAACACACGCCCTTTTGCCATATAACACGGCTTTGCACCATGCAATGCATTCATCAGTTCACCCTTCTATAATACCAGCATCGTCAACACTTCTGCCGTCCGCTCACCCGACCATCCACTCGGCTGTCCAGCCGACAGTTCATCCAGGACTCGTTTCATCTTCACATGCTTCAATAATTCCAATGAGTCATGTTCCAGGGTTTACAATTCAATCTACCGCCTCGACAAAACAACATACGATCAACACATTATATGATGGATCTATGGGATCTCTAGGGACCCCCGGACATATGGAATATATGGGATATGACTCTGATGATGTCACCCATGATCACGTTTTTCATGACCATGGAGAAATTATTCAGGATCTAGGATTCCATAATCAAATGGTACCTCCACCTCCAATTGCTTCATACAATAGCCAAGGTATCAAAATCAATTCTCCTTATCATAGTCATAATACAAAAAAATACAATGGAAACGGACGGTATAATCATCAAGATAACTCTGGCAAAGACTCCTGGATTCATCAAGAGACTTCTGATAAAGGATCGAGGCCAAATCAAGAAAACTCAGAAAAGGGATCGTGGAATAACCATGAAGATAATGACTCCGATAAGGGATCATGGACGCATAATCAGGACAATTCCGATAAGGGCCAATGGTCGTCTCAGGAAAATGTCAAGAAACGTCCTTGGATAACACAAAGTGATGCTAATAAAGATTTGTGGGGTCCTCCTAATAATTCTGACCGAAATCCTTGGTCATCGCATGACAGCGCTGTAAAGGGTAGTGAACAAAATAACGACTTTTCGTATTATGAAAGGTTGCCATCTCCCAAAATCAAATCTAGAAAACCGTTCACAAAACATACAGTTCCAAAATATTTGCAAAACGATGCAATAACTCTCAATTCGGAAATAAGTTTTGACGCATCTTCAGATCCAATGAGTTCGTACTCATCAACATATTTGGGAAAAGAACACAAGAAAAAACCAAAACGAAAACCTTCCTCTAGTATATATTCCAATCACAACATCCCTAATAAAAATAGGCAAACTCAAAAGAGTTCAAGTAATAAACATAATCATCAAGCTTCTGAAATCAAACCTTACGGTAGTTTTGCATCATTTGTAGAGAGTGATTCATACAAGGGATTCAAAAACGAAGCAAAAAACAGTTACTCTGACATATTTAGAAATTACAAAGATTCTTATAGTTCAGCAGATACTTTTGAGGTCGATGCTTTTTCTTCAACTATGGATCACAGTCAAAAAGAAAAAGAGTTTTCTCCATCATCTCTGACAAGTCATTGGCGATCCAAGAAGAATAAATCTAAAAAGAAGTCGGTGTCTAGTCAAAATATAAGTTTTGGAGGGCAAGATCATAAAACAGTAATCGATCATATAGCTGAGGACTCAAATATTTCTCCTGCAATTGATACTTCTATTCATGACATGTTGCATGAGCCTACCGTTGCAGATATTACATATTCACCAAAAGAAAGTTATTACAGCAATATGGCATTAAAAACATTCGAGGGTTCATCTCCAATGCCTGAGGCTTCGAATACAAACTTTAGAGTTATCGAAGCACCTAATTTGAGAGTTCAACCTTCAATTCAATCCAGAGGTAATAGTGGATCGCACACAAGAGAGACTAGCACTCCAAAATCTAGAGACTCGAGCTCAATTCAATTGAGAAAATCTATTTCTCCGCAAACGGAAAAGAGTGTTATTATAGAATATACCACAGCGCTACCGGTGCCAACTACTCGAACCCCAACTCCGTCTACTTCCAGTACCACAAAAATGCCAAGAAAACAAAAGAAAAGGACGTTGGAGAAACAGAATACAAAGCAATCCAATGTAAAAGACGTCCAGAAAAAAGAAACAAAAGCACCAACGAAGCCAAGGCCTTCAACCAGCTTTACATCCGACAGGGGAAAATACAAGTTTGGGGATAGACTGCAGGATCGGTATGACTACGAAAATGATGAGTTGGTGTTCATCTAAAGTTTTGTTCTAACGATGCATAGATAAGTTTAGTTGAATAAAATAATTATTCAAAAACTTTTGTACCTGTAAATTGTACCTTGATAATAATTTAAGATATTAATAATTTAACTACCATATTTTAAGCTCGTAATCTATTAAAAACAATTGTTTTGATTTGTAAATATGTTAAAAATTCGATGACACAATAATAAATGTAAATTTTAAATTAAGAATTAATTTCTCTATTGTATTATTTAGTATGGTGTTTTATGTGCAAGTATAAAAAAATGTAAATATAATAATTTAATAAAAACGAAAATTAATATTATACAAAGAATATTTACCTAACGTATATTTTATTTTTTCGGGTTACGTTATACACATGAAATGCATTAAATTGATATTTTAAAACTACTGATCAAATAAAAAATCATAATTATTAGTTATCGATAAATAGCGTACTGCCTACTTATAGGTAATAAAAGAAAGTATTTTTTAAATTATCATATCTGAGTGGATATGTCAATATATTTAGATAGTCAAGCTCTTGTCATTAGAAAATCTTAGGTAAAGTGAGAAGTTATAAGCGACGAAATAAAAAACAGAAATCGTACAAAAATATATTAATATCCATTTTTAAGTGAACAGTTGTAAGTACTACCTACCAAAAACAAATAAAGTGCGATCAATTTGAGTAACTTTGCCCATCTGTCTAAGATTGACCCATTACATGGAAACAGGTGCTATGATAATACTAATGTCATATGAACATGTTTTAGCTAAGCAAAGGTATTAAGTAGCCTCTGGTGGTAAAAATATGAATCAATGTGCAACATTTATTGTTGAATTTGTAAAATGTCAGCTTGGAATAATAAAACACAACTTAAAAACACGGGCAAAACAGATTGCATGGATGTAAAATATAAATCGTAATATAATCTTTGATATTTTTAATATATTGTAATAAAACCCGCAAAGAAACTAATCGTCAATAATTTTGAAAGTGACACAAATATAACAAAATTAATAATAATTTTAACGTGAAATATTAATATGGATAACAATGAATGTTTAATATTATAATCCAAAATTAGGTTCAAACTTTATTATTGAATTATTATTTCTGTCTCGCTTTAATTCTCTGTCGGTAACGCACGACACAACACATTATATACCCGCACCAATGCAGAGCATATGAACTCCGATAGTATTTTAATTGATCGTCTTCCCTTTTCCAAAAGAGTAGAAGAGAGAGAGAGAAATAAAACACAATTGATCAGTACAAAAATGATCAATCGCAGTGTGAACCTGATTTGTATCATAATATTAAATTGAAGAATAAGTTCTTATAATTATGTTTTATTTATAAAAATATGTCTTTCATTTAACTATCGACAGTTAGAAAACGAAAGATGTGACCCTATAAGTAACAGGTTGAAAGATAATGCGATAATAAGTAAAATTTCAAAAACAGTTGAAGACTAAAAGTTCGAATAATAGTGGCATATTGCAATAAACTGCATTTACTTGAATAGTATCTAATTATATATATTATCGCAATATGTAATTAATTATCCAAGCTCACTTAGAAAATAAACATTTATGTATGTATTCAAATTTATATTGCTGTTCAAATTCGCAACGAGTTAAAACTTGAATGCATAAATTGTAGAAACGTTCTTTATAATTCGATAAGACATTTAAAACCTCTGTTTATTTTAAGCAAAGAATCACTTTAGTCGGTATTATATTATGTCAAAAGTTGTTTAACTCCTTTCACCTTTTATCGATCAGTTTTGATAATTTTGAGAGAAATGCGTGCAGAGAAGCTTTGTGTATTTTTTTAAATACAGGTACATTTACTGTTTCAGCGGCAAGTATAATTATTATTATAATACGCACAGGTTTTGTCGTAGTCAGTGTTGAATTTAGTGTATTTCTATATATTATTTTTTAATTAATTTAATTATCGGGTTGGAATCGGATCACACTTTAATATCCTTTTTTAAGAATCGTGATCGAATTGCCGAAATTTTTATGACTCATAAATTATTTAATTTATAAAATGTAAAAAATACTGATACTGCGCGGTAATGTCGGCGCCCAAACGTCGGCGCGCAAAAGTTCCGCGCGCTAAGATCGCTACACCCAAACAAATACTGTGCGTTCTTTGAGAAAATAAAGAAAATGTTTGGTAACACATACATGGAAAACTGTGAAGAACTTTTTCACCAGTACGATTGCAATAGAAGGAACTTGTATTTGTTCCCATTTAAAGATGACAGCATGGGCAACAAAGAAATAATATAATTTAAGATATCGACTGAGGGTGCTTGATGGAATTTCAATATCAAATTCGAGCGCACGAATGCCTGAAGATGCCGAAAGGCGAAACCCGGGTCGTTAGTGACAAAATACATGGAAGTGTACAAAATCTCAATAATCCAAAAGAAATAATAAACGAATAATTAATTATTTACAAGTGTTGACTTATCATATATTATGGGAATCTTAAAGGCGTATGTAATACTTTATTTTTGATCCATTTTTTTAATCCTGATCATATAAAGTAATCTTCGTCATCCTTTGTGCGACCACAAATAGTAATTATACACAATTGTAGCAGAGAATAATTAGCAATTGATTATGTATTTGTATTCCAAGATGTGAATGTTTGTGATGCCTAAAATTTCCTCCCAACCACCACATTCTAAAAATTGTCCTACCCTTCCCTTCTATATTAATTTTAAAGAATGGTTGAACAACTAAGTAATAGTTTTTGTAGACAAACTTCTGTTGTGATAAGTTCCATTAGAAGTATGGAATCCAAGTGGATGCTCAACTTTAGTAGTGGACATGATTAAAAAACACGTAAAAAGTTATAAAAATATATCATTTACACCTACCAAAAGAAATGAAATAAGTCAAAATAGTGAATTTTACATTTTCTACCAGAGTGATGACACAAGTAGCAAAACAATGATAAATGTTTTACAACACGTAAGCAGTTTTAACCGTGACGTCATTCACCGATTCCCTGTGTGAAATTATTATTAAATTTCCAACAGAGGTATCAGGGCGCTATAATGAGTAAGGAGGTATAAGATTATCGAGTAAAACAAGTTGATATGTGTTAAAAAATGATGTGACAGAAAAACATAATACATACAACGTTTAATTATTATTAATATTGTTTATTTGTAATACTCATTAATTAACTTAATTGTATTTCAATATGAAATTTTAATTGTTGAAATTTTGTACATTTCCATGTATTTCGTCTCTAACGGCCCGGGATTTGCCTTTCGGCTTCTTCAGGTATTCGAGCACACGAATGAACTCGAACTGACTTGTCAGTTCAAGTTGACATAGGGATTTCTACCATTAAAAGAACGAACATTTAAAAGTACTTTTTGATACTAAAGTCAAAATGGTCAAAAACTGACGTAGACACTTCCGACAAAGACACTTCTAGTATATATTCCCTTGTAAATATGGGTTAGAATGTACATTTTCTTAATATTTATTTTTAATTAAATGGTTTAAAATATATACAAATATTTCTGTGGATCGAAGACGATCGTTACACATAATGTATGTTCGTATGATCCCTCACCAACGTAGTTATTCATTCATTAAAAAGCTTATCAGTGATGGTAAAATTATAACTAGACGATCACCAGCAGTTCAGTACCCATAATTTTTCACGGTTTTTATTGTCGAAAATAAAGATATTGTGTAAATACATCACTTTCAATTCAATAAAATTTGTTGAATGTCATGAATGATTCTTTATGAGTTGCATACTCTCCCACCCATCGGATCAAGTTGTTTCCTAGACCCATTCTTATATACTTACCCTCTGCAAACAGAGAAGTTGGGTGACTGAAAACGATCAGAAGAATTCACATATGCTCCACACTTAGAGTGTACATGCTATAATATATCTGAGAAAGTGGATTTCTCGAATCTAGAAAATCAAAATAAAAAATTGAGAAATTACGACCTTTTGTTACAATATGTGACTTCGTGTCTCTGGTCAATTAAGAATACCACAGTGTAATCGGTTTTCGCGTGTTATACAATCGCGTTACATCGAACACGCTCGTCCATACTTACGGTAACAGAAACAGTTTTCTTCGTGGACAGCACAACACAATACATTTTGATTTCAACTTTTACTTTCACCGATCTTAACTCTTGGAAGTTCATATACTTTCATTCGCAAGATGTACACATATAAGTATTGTATTTGTAACCGCCGGCAGGTAGTATTATACGTGTGGTCCTGACAAACTATAGAGACCGACGATACGAACGATTATTTACTTTAGATGTGTTATATGACGTAAATTTATTAATAAATTTACGTCCTATAACACATCTTTTCGCAAAATGAATAAAGATCATTATTCTAGTGTACGTCTGTCATCTAACGAAAACGGATAATATAAAAAAGTGTGGACTGTAGATGGAGTAAAGCAGGTGATAGACAATAGACAGATGGCAATACATTCACATTATGTGGCGTCGAATAAAACCAATTTTTGGTGTAAAATCAGGCGACGCATTTAAATAGGATATTCAAATTGGCCACGACGTAACGGTTAGACCTGAGCCGTAAGATTATACATCTCAATCGTTTTCAGATAACTTGATTGTGATATCTTATCAATTGCCTTCTTTCTTTGATTTACAGATTCAAATTAAAATCAATTTTTGTCTGCTATGTTTCCCACGATGATAGCTTTTTTTACCGGATCAAAATTTTATTGAAAAATTCAGCAACGAAATTTTCCACAACATAAACTTGAAATTGATAGCTTTGTAAATCCACTGATTGTTTCGCATAGTTAAAATTTTTCTTTCGTAGTTTTATACTACAAATATAAATGCGTTTCAATCAGATAAATCAAGACAAATAAATGTTATTACATGTTTCAAAAAAAAGTGCAAAGCACTTAGTTCGACAATAATATGTAATTGAGTTGGTAGCTATTTCGACATCACACCATTGTTAGAACTTTTAGAAATAAGTATCGAGTATGTCACTTTTTAGCTTAATCTTGGCTTGAAGCTTTGATCATTTTCCCTTTTAACTACAGCCTTCAAAAAAACGGTTGAATAATCTGGCACAATTAATTGTTAAACTAATAACACTTTTTCCGGACTCAAAAATCACAATTATCACTTTCTTGCTGATAAAAACTTCATTAGAACAAGAAGTGGGCGTGAACTGAATGACATCGTAAATAGCTTTCACTTGAAAAAATAATTATGCCAGATTTAGCTAATGCTTTAATACAGTTCATCTAAAGTACCTATCGCTTAGTAACAATATTTCATATTGGCATTTGACGGCAAATCGAAATAGAATATTCCTTGATAAAAAACATACTGAATATGATTTGGCTATAATCAATGAGTGTTTATATCGGAAGTTCTTATATATATAAGAGATAGCTTAACTGGTAAAATATATCAATATTTGTATTCCCAGAGACTATTATCATAATTGTGGTCAATTGGCATTGAAATACCGGGCGGATAAATCAATAATTTCATATTAAAATATGATATCATAAATACCTTTAATTTATTATTGCTTTACTCTCAATTAAAATATGACGATAAAAAACCTAGTCCTTCAATGCTGGAATCTGTCATTCTTGACCGGACCCTCTCAGATTAGATCTCCCATTTTAGTCTCAATTTTCAAAGATCCAAAGTGTTTTCGATTCTACTAATTTGGCAATTATCGTAATACATATTGATTCCAAAATCATTATCTTTAGTATTCTTTCTTATCGATATTTATTTTATCCAGCACAAATATTTATATAATGCATAATAAAGAAAATATTTAATAACGGGTGTAATATCTCATTGGAAATAAAATGATGGTAAATAAATATTGTTTTATTAATATAAATTCAAAGCAGTGTCTCTTACTACACCGATTAAAATAATTATAAAATTGCCAAAAAAGACTGTTTGAGTATGGTTTAATTATCTGAAAAATTTCGATACTTCATAAGAAAATGGATTTCAAAACTGGAGGTATTATAAATGACACAAAAAATAATATTCACCATCAGTTTGAATAATAGGGATAAGAAATACTTGTACACTTTAATATTTCGTTTATAAGTAACGTCTTTTTAAAATTATAGAAAAGTATACGATAATTCTATGAATTTACCAAAGTTGAACAATGTGAAAACAGAAAAATAATTACGGACATTTTTCACTGGATAATTAAATGACAACACAGAGGCCTGATTGTTTCGCGAGCAAACTTCAAAGCTAATTCCGACTAACGAAATTGAAATGAAAATTATGGCGTGTGAAGCAATTAATAACCGTGCTTACAATTATTTAAATTGCATATCCGGTGAATGTTCTTTGTACAACCTACAAAACGTATTCGAAATTTCCCGCTACAATTAACCCAAAAGTACGGCAATTAAATATATTTGTTATTTATTTACCGAAATATCATTGCTATGACTTTTGATAAACGAGTGTCATTAATTTATAACAGATTTATTGCTAACATTTAAACATGTTTTCTGCCAAGGCGCAGTATTTTAAAATACTTCAAGAGTCATCCTATGTAAAACAATAATTCAGTTGAACTCGCCCGGAATTCATTTAATGTCATAACACAGGTTGTCATTATAATAGGATGATAATCCTGGGTATTGCGAAATAGTAATTTATAATAAACCTTTTCTTTTCTTGTTAATTATATTGAGTAACCCAATTATTATTTTAGTAATAAAAGAAGGTAGGTTGTTTTATGTTGAAGGCATAGCAAGTTCATATTCAGAAAGTTTATTCTGTCTTACCTTGTAGAACATGAATGGCTAGTGACGTTTGATCTGAAGATCTTGTGATTGCGAATCTGGTGAGAATCTCATGTTGAAAAAATCACATTGGGTTTAGGGGAATGGGTATTGCAGGATCAACATACACACATGTGTATGGATACAAATTAATACGTTCTACACAAAGAGCTTAATTAATTAACAACACTTTTTAAGTAGCTTGTAATTGTTTCATACAAAACTTCTCAAATATTAATTAATTTATTGAGTTCGTTAAACAACTTTAAAAAATATCTTGCCAATTGTTTATTTATGTTTCTCAGGCTATTGTTCCAAAAAAACAAATTAAAATACCTGGTGAATTTACTCAAACCTTCTTTACCTTTATTACTTTAACAATGGAAAACCAATTTGATATCGTATAATTTAGAAGAATGCGATAAAATTGTTCATCACAATGGAGATTGTTGTTCAATTATATGTGAATAATCTTTAAATATTTGATATACAACTTCTTTACAAAATATGATATTTAAATACGCGATGCGGAGTATTATACATAATCGATATTATTTATTTTATTTTAATAATAATTAAACCTTGTGTAGTATATATTTTCTAAGCATCTTGGCTGTTTTTGTGTCGCATGTTTTATGTGCACATAACATATTGTTTTACATGATAATCGTATACCTCCTTACTAATTATGGCACCCTGATACCTCTGCTAGAAATATAATAATAATTTCCCTGGGACTCGCGAATGACGTGACGTCATGGTAAAAATTGTATCATTGTTTTGCTGCTTGTGTCACAACTCTAGTAGAAATTAAAATATGTAAATAACTACTTTGACATATTTCAGTCCATTTTAAAGGTGTAATTGATATATTATTAAAACTTTTTCGGTGTTTTTCCACTATGTCCATCACCAAAGTTGGGCATATTTTTTAGTAAAGATAGAAGGATGGGGCCAGGACAGGGCAAGTTGTTAACTGATTGCTCCCGCTATGCCTCGTTTTTAGAATCTGATGGGTGGCAGGGAATTTTAGACATCACAGACATTCACGTCTTGGAATACAAATTCATAAAAAAATATTTGAAACTCGAGCTCGACACCACCTGATCCGAAGCAAACCACATTGACCACTTACTTATACAAAGGCCCGACATTGTAATTGTAAATTCTATCACATATTTTCCATTTGGTTCTATTCGATTCAATCTATTATTGAATTTAATGGTTTCCCATACACATTTTCTCTAGGTGATTAATTATTATACTATTGTTTCGTTTGTTGGCTCTTTATTGCTTCAAACAAAACATTTGAGAAAGATTTCGCGTCTTGAATACGCACGTTAAAATCATTTACAATGTGGTCCAAAAGATAATTAGACCAAAAATTTATTAACAAGAAATATGGAGAAGTTTAAGTTATTTTGCAAGTACCAGTAAATCGTTACGTATATACTGCCTAATGGCCCAACTTAAAGTTCCATACTTCCGCAATGAAGAGTTTTCGAGAGTGTTTTCTTTTTCCTTATTTAACAATCTTCTGTCAATCATCAACTATTTATTTACAATGGAGAAAACAAATGGAGGACTCCTGGAGGACTATAAAAATAAATAGACTATCGAGCATTTTGGAATTTGCTTAAAACATAATTCTTCATTTCCCTGGATTAATTTTCTAGATGTATTGAAATGAAATAACCGAAGAAAAAAATTAGGTCTAAGGACATACTTTTAAGAGGAGTGCAAATTTCATCCCAAAAATATTTTTTCCCTTTTTATTAATTCTCTTTCGCCATTTCTATTTGATTTATCGAAACGTATATTTAAATTTGCACTTTATGTTTTCTTTCGTAAACTAAATTCGCGTCACATAACTTTGCTATTAAAAGAATTATAAAATGTTGAATCGCAATCAAAAAGCGGTATGGTTTTTTTTTAAATAAAACATTTTTATTCCTTTTCGCCATTTTATCAAGTGGTCAGGAACTGACGAAAGGTGTACAGTTAAACATGCTTGTGTTGAGGGAAACCAGTCCTGGTCATTTGATAAAGATCCATCAATAATTGACAGTGTACACCATATTTGTCTATTTATTTTAAACAAAGCAATTTTTGTACCACGGTGTAAAACTTAAGTGTACCCACACTATTTATACGCACACTTAAGTAGCATTGGCAATTTAAATCCAAGTCTTACCTTCACTTTCTTCCTGCATGGTCAATAACCTGGTGAATGAAATATTATGGCTTATGCGGTCAATCGTGAACCCTACATTGTGAGATTATTACGGAGTACAGCACTCCGGATATCACCAAATATAATAATATTTAAAGAAGAGATTATTATGCAATTGTTATACCTGAAATTTCTTACAATGATTGAATGAGGCTTATAAAATTTGTAGTACCGAATAAATTATTCAAAAATACACTAAACTGTTTTTCTGGCCATCCTGATACATATATATCAGGCGAGTGCCGTGGCTTTATCTCTTTCTCGCTCAATCACATAAAAAGTAAAAGTGTAAGCGAGATGCAAGGGCATGCGGCGCATGCTCTTGTAACCTACTTGCTCATACCCAAATGAGGTTTTGAGATAGAGATAGAGATAAGTCCACTGCACGAAACATTTGCTTGATGCCGACGAAATGTGTCAAAATATAATATATCTGTCTGCACATCATTGACTCAATTATTTGTTTTACTAAATGGCTACGACAATTAGTTGTAACACTTTTGCTTCTAACCATATTTTTACAACCTTCATATAGTTTAATGAAGAACAAAATTTCACAAAGGCGCGAAAATTCCTAACCTCAATAAAGTATACTCTTTCGTGGAATGCATTAGAGTTGTGGTTTAGAAATCTTCTTATTTAATTTATGTCGCTTTGTCATATTATCCGTTAGAAATTATTTTCGTATTATTTTATTTAATAATATCCATTTCTGAATTCAGACAAAATTATATTTTTTTAATGCGCGATAGAGCAGTGAGAGTTTTTTATAAAAGCATTGAATTAATAAAAAAAATATATTTGGCCAAACCGACTAACGGTAGAGTTTTATTTATTAACTTAAGTTCTTTAAAATAACAGTCTTTGTGTGGTTTTATCTGCCGCGCCTTGTGACTGACTTTAGTATAACAAGTTATCAACAAAACCGTAAGGAAAGAGGTACAGGAAAAGATGAGCCGAAATATGTATTACAGTTGAGTGTGGGACGAATATTTCCATTCTATATGTCTAATGCATTCGATTGAAACAAAAAAAATCACAAGTTGAAGTATTAGGACTGCATAAGTGAAAATCGGCGTTAGATGATTAAAAAATACTCATTATTTTGTCAGTAACCGTATTAAGTCAGTAACAGTATTAAGTCAGTTCAACTATAATACAAAGTAGAGAACAATAATATTGTAGACGAGGTATAGCGGAAAATAATATCGTTACTTTATATTGATTACAAAATACCCACTATTTTGTCAAATCTTATCAGTTGAAGTATTAGGGTAACAGAAAATAAAATCGGTAAGCGTTACACATATACATTGGGATTACAAATTATTTTTAATAAGTGTATTCCTTTTGTTAGTATTGAGTACTGTTTACTAAATTAGCGAATCAGTGCAAACAATAAGTATGTGTGTGTAAAATAGTACAGGGTGTCATTTTTCAACACATGCATCTTCCAGTGGCGGCGGCAAACTCAGAACAATGTTCACAAAAGTGTAAATATTATATTTATAAATACGGAATACGGGAACCTTTTTCAAAGTTAGTTTTTGAACTCGTATATAAGGTTTTATTATTAAAAAAAAGTATATGGTAATCTGAAATTTTACGCTATTCTTTTATGAAAATTTTAGTTTTTATTTGTATACGTTTATTTTGCGAATAAAAACAAAAACTTCTTGGAATACCCGTGTATGGATCCATCAATTTTATTTAACTTAATCATTTTGCCATATTGGTTTAAATGCAAAGCATATTACAAGTGTAATATTCTACCAATTCATGTGGTTCTCTGCAAAAGTCGTCGCTTCATCTAAAAATATTCGGACAGAATTCAGATTGTTGAGTGGTGAATCAGAAACGATGTGTGGCACTCTTTTGCGGCATCCTCAAAACGTGCCCAAGACACGTCATGGATATTTTAAGTATGACGATGGTCACCATTAATTTGAAGGATTGTAAGATTTTCAACGCGACCAAACCAATGCAAATCATGAATTGGAATATTATTTGTATTCAAATTTAATATGTTGAATCGGCTTACAAGTAACAAGAGTTCAATACATATTTATTCATTGAACAATATTAATCAATTACTTTTTTTCCACGTGCCGCTATTTGCGCTTACACGTCTTCATATCACTGCGAACTACAATGCTTCTGTTCCCCTAAAACTTGCACTTTGCAATGACTGTCGTCAATTAGTATAATTTGTTTTTTGTAAGACTTAATCAGGGCTTAAAAATTCATAAAAAATAGTTCCCGCTTTATCCACTGGAAAGCATACTAAATACAATAAAAAATTTTGTATTTTACAATATATAACCTGAATGAAGTTTGGTTATTTTTGAATATTTCCACTATGTGTTCTTACTGGAGGAATAGAACTATAAAAACGTTTATTTTGTAGTATGATAAGATAGTATAAGGAAAATAACATGATCAAATATTCAATATATTCAACTGAAAAATGAAAGCTTTATTTCAACCACTGGATTGTGGCGGTGGGTTGAAATAAATTAAACTAAATAGCCAATAATTGCGAAGATTGACAGATTTTAATCAATATAAACGATTCATCACAATACGAAAACTGAAGTTTTGAATCTATCTGATGGAATAAAATAACCAATGATTAATAATATTCTTCTACTTGCCGGTAGTAATTTTAATTTTGAGACTCTTCCCCAGAAAACTGTACACAACACAAATGTCTTATGATTATTGTTCAAATTAAAAGCCATAAAAAACATTGCTAACAGTAGTTTAAATCACCTGAGTATATATGAAAATTTTCGTTAAAGCCTGTTTCATATTTGTTTATGTGCGTTCATAAGTGAGCTGTAAACGATACAATTATTGTCATCACTTTTACTCGATAATCGTATACCTCCTTACTCATTATGATATCCGGATACCTCAGGTAGAAAATAAATAATAGTTTCTCACTTTTGCTGACAGTTTCATAACTATAATATGAATTAAATTACATCATCATTTTTTTATTCATATTATTCCTTAGTAAAGACTTAAATGGTATATTTCACTATTTTGACTAAGAATAATAATTAAATGACCGTTTCTACGTAATTTAAAAAAATTAATTAGTATACTATTAATAGTCTCAAAATGAAATTTATCGATGTCGCGTAATAATTGCATCCGAAGGTTTTAGACATATTTCCGAGCTATAAGAGTCATACCGACCGTCACGCGTGAGGTTAAATTGAAATGAGTGACTAAATTTCATATATCCGGAAAATCATGCAAACAATAAACATAAGAAGTTATTTACCTACTTCGGATTTACTTTACCTTTTTTGAAAACATTTACTTATGTTACTTCATATGAATTCTAAAAAAAGTAGATTAAAATACGTTGGTTAAGTTATCTCACGGGAAAAAGTCTTAAAAATAGATAGATAGATGATTATTAATACTTTCGCTGGTATATTTGACCAATTTGATGACGGGGTAGTATTAATGTATTGTTTTATATCGCATTATTTATTATAGATACTTTTAAAAAACAGATCAAACTATTAGATGTGTGAAACAATTGAAGGAAAGACTTTTTTTTTTTTCCATGTCCGCTCCCAATGTGGAGCATATGGTCTCCTAATGGAGGTATCTTGACAGAATTTTTTCGACGAGAACTGCTTGTCACTCAGTTGCTCAACCTCTCTTTTCTTTTTCGAAGAGAGTAGGGATAGTAGGATAGGGCTATGACAGGACTAGTGGTTAGCTAATCGCTCTCGTTACGCCCCGTGAGGATGGGATTGGTGGGAGGGAGGACTCAGATTACGAACAGAAATCCATAAATCGATTGAAAGATCAATCTATGAAAACCGTCCGCACCGGGAATTAAACCCGAGACATCCGTAACCGTAGCCAGCGACGAAACCAACTGCGCCACGGACGCCCTTAACCATAATATTCTGACACATCGAAATCATCACCACATATTTTTAAATATCTCTTTACAATTGCATACAATAGTTATCAGGTGACACATTGCTGGTTTCGACACAGTCTCATCGCGAATTCTTAATGTAAAATGAAAAGTTTAGTATGAACTTTCAATTTTAATACAATAGATATTATATATTATGTCTCAATAAAGTATTCAACTAAATCCAGGCATGCTCCGAAATGTTCAATTTGAACACCATCAATGATTCGTACGTGATAAGTTTCGAATGTCTTGTCGAATAAATTATATAAGAAAGCACTTGATCACTTTCTACTCACTGAAGAGTCTGTTGTCATAATAGAGGTAATGACATGATGAATCTCCCATTTTAACAGAATATATTTGCTAGCGTCCACATCTGTAGACTTATCAGCAATTTTGATTGACAGCATAATAACATATTTAGAAAATCTCTACTGATTTTCCTTTAATAAATCGGTAATTGAAGTAAACAAAATTATTTTCTCACTCAGAAGTAAACGTAGTGCTTGGAAAATATGTTTTAATAGTAAATAAGACGATGCATTTTGATTTAAAAACGAATCTCTAAATAGTGTATCGAGTCTGATCGTCGTTTTACTTCTTACTTAGTTAGAAATCAGTATTTCTGACGCTCGAGGAGAAATATCGAACGTATTGTTATATCCCTCGCTGTCGTTTTACTTCTTACTTAGTTTCGGTAATTATGTCAGGCTAATTACCAGGGTTTTGTTCAGTAGAACAGGTGATGTGTGAAATTATAATACTCGTGATTTATTAAACTGTTTATTCAATTGAGAATAATTTTTATTACAGAGACAATATTTTGTATATTATTCGGTAGGGTGATACAAAATACGTGATAACCAAATTATGTTGTAATAGATATTATATAATACACATTTGAGTGGGTTTCTATATGATAACAATTATAGTCAAGAAGAAATGCAGCTGAATGCATTCATAGTCAATGCTCAAATTCGTAGATAAGATGTATTGTTTTAACGATCATTTTTGGCTAAGTGATAATATTATTAAGTATTGTTCAATTGCTAACTATTACATGGTAGTTCAATAACTACTTAATATTAAAATAAGGTAGCATACCAAATCCTTAACAGTATCAGTGACTTTAGTGATGTATTATTAAATGTAGTTTTTTTCAAAATATGGGCTAATTTGAAATGTTTGCAGAAAGCTCTTCAAATTCCTGTAATATTTTTCCATATTTTATATATATGAGCTATCAAACTTGCAAGATTTTTATTTCAGTGTTTGTATGTCTTACAGTAAAGCTATACTATCAAATAGTGAAGTATGGAGACTAAAATAATTAATTTCTCGCTGACCAAAAAGTTTTAACAGTATAACAGTAGAAATCGCATTATATACAATATGCGAAAGGAAAAGATCATTATTATTCAAATAGTCAATCGTCCGTGTTCCTATTATTTTTTGTAGAATTAAAATCTTCTTTTGAGCAAGATTTTGAGAAAATTTCACATCAATCTGAAAATATTGATGTTTAAAATTCTATATTTTTATTGAGACGAATAATTTAAATAAATTCCACTTTTTTGTTCGTTCCAAATGAGGAGCATATGAAAATATATATAAAATCCTAATAAACCATTTTATAGCCACAAGTTTTAAGCGAGGAATAATTCTAAATTATTCTCTGAACTTTTCTTTTCAGAAGAGATAATGATATAAGGGAAAGAAGAGGAAACGTAGCTCTCTGCAAAACTCGTTGTTAGGGTTAGATAGATTGTGAGGGAGGAATTGAAGGGGAATAAATAAGCATATAATATGTACATTTTTTAAAAAGTAGTGTCCATTCTGAAATTCGAACCCTTGACCACGCAACAAAGTATAATAAAAGACCAGAAGCATTACCACTAGATTACAGGAATGAGAATGCTACATATAGGTGGAGATAGATACGATCATACTATGTCTGTATTATATTTGTCTTGTCCATATTATACAAGCTAAAAAGTCTTAATATAATAACTAATATCTAAGTAATAAGCTCAGAATGAATAAGTTAATGGGTATAAATATGTCTTTATTAATATTGCACCTATAACATTTAAACTTAAATTCTTTTAATTTTATTCAGTACGCATAATACAAAGTATATAACGTCACACGATTTTGCTATCTTTAACCTCCTCCCCCATCATCACATTATATCTAAACACCTCCCTAGAGCGTGACGTCATATTATTAGACGTCTTAGTGCAAGTTATTACTTTTTAAATCTCAGATGCGATCAAAAACCTTGCGGTGCATTTATTAACTACGTTGTTACACATTCTGCAATCAGAATTAGAAAGTAATTGCAGAAATCTGCAGTGATACGATGTTATTAGAGCACAATAATATTCTTGATTTTACAAAGAATTTGCAAGTTTTTAATTGTCAACACTAAAGTGCATATATGATTCACAGATGGCGTCATAAAAAGGGACTTTAAAATAAAATTTTGACAATAATAAATTATTCGTTTCCACATTGATTTTATTGTAATAATTGGAGTTTTGTAAGAAATTGCATAAATTTAGATAAATATTTTATAATTAAAATAATATTTCTATACGAGACATTCGTAATTTTTTGTTGTGGTAAAAAAACGTAAACTCGCCGAAATTAACTTTTAGCATAGTTATGTTGAATATTTTTATGCTTGAATGTGAATCGATGAATAAAATTCTTAAGTATCGTAAAAATAAAAACTTCTGATGTTATATTCAGATATACAGCTCAAATTCCATACGTATTTTAATTCGCTACATTTATTTCAGCATGCTTTTTGACGTATGTGCTTTTTAAGCACAAGAAGTAAAAAATATAATAAACATATTTTAAAGCTGTAATCAAAAATTATATTTAGCTCAGATTACGACCAATACATTTGAATTCAATATATAATTTCATCGTATTACGGCTTACGTAAAATTATTCAATTATATATTTCATTAGTTTCTACGTATTACAATACTTGTAAAGAGTAAAACTATAATCCTACGTCAAGTACTTAAAACTATAAAATTAATTAATGCACAGTAAATATTCGAAAAAATTTCTCTTTTATAATTTACAACTTCAACGAAAATTTATATAATGTAAAAATGCCAATCATTACTCTTGCTTAGATAAATATGTTTAAAGTTTAATAAAGGCAATTAAAAATACCTCGTAAACTGGCCAATTATAAGAGCAAATATACCCAAATTATAATTATCCATCACCGTATAGCAATATTACATTAGATACATTTGCATAACAGTAATAAACAGCATAACGTATTGCTCAGAGATTCATTAACCAATAGTATTCATTGAATCACAGAGCAAATTGTCCCAATACCCGATCTAAAAATAGCAATTTTAGATTTTATAGATAGTAGAAATCTTAATCCCTTTTTAACTAGAGATTTAAAATCCATAATCAATTGTTGCATAGATCAAATTTTTTTCAAATTCAATGAAAAAATATATCAGCAGGTATATTTATGCAGGTATGTTTGGCGATGGGCAGTCCCTTGTCCCTAATTTTGGCTGATTTTTTCATGAATTTTATAGAATCAAAAATTAGTAATTTAGACCTTTTCAAGAATGTCGTGTATTGGTTCAGATACGTAGATAACATCTTAGTACTATGGGGAGGGAGTTGGAGGAGTTTTTTTAATAGCATTAATAGTGTTCATCAAGCAATTCAATTTACAATGGAGCTCGGTAATAGTAAAATTAACTTTTTGGACCTAACTATAGAAATAATTAATAAACACCATACTTTCAGTATTTATAGAAAGGAGAAGTTTAGCGACAATATTATTAATAATTCCTCGAGACATATCATATTTCACATAAGCACTCAGTTTTCCACTCTTTTATTCATCGTCTCTTAACGATTCCGATGTCTAAAGAGAATTTTAATTTAGAAATAAACACAATTAAGTAAATTGCACGTAACAACGGTTATGATATAGATTTAATTGATCGGATTATTTTTAAGAAAACTAAAAAAATTGCTTTATTAAATGTTAGCTCTGGCTTGATTGTTGATTGTTATCAAAAAACGGTTGGTCAAATTAAGTTTCTTAGGTAGAATCTCAGAGATTATTTCTAGAAAAATAGATAAAAAAACTTTATAATGTCACTTTTTATAATACTCAAAACTTAAGCAGGATGTTAGTAAATACTAAAGATAAAGTTAATAACCAAAGTGGTATTTATCAATTAAATTGTAATTCCTGCGAAGCTAGATATATCGGACAAACAGGAAGGTCTTTTAATATTAGAATCAAGGAACATCTAGCTTGTGCTTAAAAAGGAGATGATTTGTCTACATTTGGTAACCATTTGTTTCTAAATAAAAATACGTTTGACATAACACAAAATTTCAAAATCCTGCACTTAAATAACAAATCTTTAAAATTAGATAAACAAGAGATTTTAGAAATAAATAGATATAAATTTTTGCCCAATTCAAATTTATTGAATGAGCAAACCGTCTTTGCATCTTCACCTTTGTTATATCCGATTCATTAATTTATATTATACCTGTAAGGTTATTTTTAACTTTTTTTATTTTTAACTTTTAAGAATTGATTATGTCTCTGTAATTTTTGTTTTTCAGATATTAAAATTTATTGGATACTCAGAGCTGCTCTGCTTTCTCCACTTAAGATGGCTGTTTATTATTCATATTAATTACATACTTAATATTTGATTATTTTTAAATGGTTCAATAATTTTTTCTTATAATTTCCCTGATTCATTATTTTATATTATATTAGTAACGTCATTAATAATTTTGTTCAGCTAAATGGACTTTTAATGTAGCTATATTTGGGATTTCAGATTAGTATTTAATGATTTGCAAGAGGTCCAAAACATTTTAATTGTAGACTCTTTCATTTGATTTATGTATAATTTTTTTGTTAATCAGTATTTTAAAAAAAAACACATTTATCCAATAAAAAAATTTTTGATCAAGAAACCGTGTTCTCTATAAAATTACTCAAATCATCTTAATTCATCAAAGGTAAATATTTTCGACAAAGGGTATCTCCACGACAGTCAACTGCTATTATCTCTCAACAATGCTTGGGACAACGCTGTTTTTCCGTAACGCAGCGACACTACCAAAAACATACACACTCTCTCTTAATATAAACTATCATATTTAACAGTTACTTTTAAGGTGTTAGCTGTCAATTTTTGGTGGAAACGCATTATATCTTTAAAATAAAACACAATTTGTTTGTATTACTTCCACATGTTTATAATCATCAGGACCGTTTTCGCTCATCACGAACATTATCATACTTCAAAGGCTTCACATAATTTTCAGTAACTAAATACGGGTACAAAAATATAAATATTAAAGAATCAATAGACGAGGATTTGGTCAAGTTCGTTGGGCTCAGTTGTGGCGTAAAGGCGTTTTACTAACCAGACACTGTTAGTGTCTGGACACTAATAAATCTGAGAATAAGACCGCTGGTATACAGCAACGTATCTCAGACAGACGGAATTGAGTTAAGTGTGACCACCTATTCCTAAGCGAATAACGAGTCCTTTCTTTGTGCTCAATTAAAGCAATGTTTATAATTTTTCATAAATTCTTAGAAATAAGTGCACACAGCATCCGGGACAAAGGCGTGATTGAATCAATGCAGCTCCGGAATAACATAAAATCAATACTTGGTTTCCGTGGTTACATGATGCACCTGGGATAGGGTAACCTGCAGGATATTTAGGGCACGACACATATCTATAATGTAATTCACCTATGTCTCGGCGAAGCGCACGCATATCTCAATACATTCAAATTTATTTTATAATCAATACTGATATTTACTAGCCAGCTTCGCCTGGGATAGAAGTGCTTACACTGCTAACATTTGGACATTAACGTTATGGCTTATTGGCTTATTTAAAGATGAATGTTTAAAATATCCCCAAGGACCGTACCTCATGTAACACCCACAAAATGTAGTCCAACAATTAATAATAATGTTAACCAGTTCTCTTAGAAAACTCGTTGTTGAGCATATGGAATCCTAATACGAATATCTCAACAGAATTTGCTTTACGTGAACTGATTTTCACTCGTGACTTTTAAGGACACCTGGACTGTCAATTCTTGGTGAAAAGACATTATATTTTTATAATAAAACAAAACTTGATAATTCAGTCGCTAATGCTCGCGATCACTAAATCTGAATTATAGTCCATCGTAATCCCTACATGACTGTGGCATCATTTCTTGCAAGGCAATTCGTATTTTATTGAGGTATCACTTGCTGTCCTTATTTTGACTTGAGCCCTGTCTGTCGTCATAGCAACGCCTTGGCAACCCCAGTGCCACCCACATGCAACCAGCCATATTCAATGTGCACGGTTGTTATGGTGATTTTCAAATTAGGTCTGCGAGGGGTATAAAGCGCCTGGCAACGCAACCCGATGTTTTAACACTCATTGACCTCTATTTCGTTCCAATAAAGTAAAAAATAAATTTCAGTAAGTAAAACAAAAATCCAGGACTTCCCAGCAAGGACGCATTCAAATATTGATTTTTCAATTATCATGGATGTCTGATCCACATACATTATTCCTTATATTATCCTTATATTTTTATAATTTAAGTATGATTATATAAATCCCTACCAACATGGCACAGTGTTAATGAATGTCCGAATTCGTATTTTGCCTAGGTTTTTATCGTATTCAAATATTTAAATTTATTTTCATCTGTGTTCTTAGTAATAATCTATTTTAAATGGTCAAATCAAAACGTTAACGGTCATTTTATTTTTCCCGTCACAAAATAATGATCGATTAAAGTATTTATTACATTTATAATAATACTAGACGAAATAACCACAATTTCTTTCTTGATATTGAAAACAAATCCTATAACCATCCAATTTTTATAGGTTTCCTAAGAATTTAATAACTTTAAGCGTAGTATGTTGTTTTTGGGTAGCCTACGATGGATGAAAAACATAACAAAGGTACTTTCGATTTACAGCGTTAGTAAAATCCATCAATTTCATTCTCCTGTGACATCAATAATAATTATTAAGTTTTTGTCTACTATCGCAACTGTATATGCACCAATTTATCAGAATTAAAATTATAATACGATGAATTCTGTATTCCTTATTTGAAATATAAATAAATGAAGTTCAGAAGTGTTCAAAAGTTGTTAAAACTTTTTTGTATTAATATAATAAAGATTTATTTATCATACACAAATAATGAAAGTTTCCCAACACATCTGTAGTGTCCTTTTTTCCATTGGACACCAGGGTTGATTCTCGATTTTAAAACAGGGTTCTGCTTCTGTAATCAACTTTTAAAACTTTTCATAATTGGCACCCGACAAGGGAATTACTATATGATAAAAATAAGAAGCTTCTTCTCCTAAACGGCTTACCACCAACAATCACATCTTTCTTAGTTCTATCTTCATATATATAAAACCAGTAGTTTTACAAAATTAATGACTGATAGAGGATGATAAGGCCTGAATATTTGAGAAAAATTGCTATAAACAAGATAGATTAAAGAGTGACAAAGTGAAAATTTAAGTGGCTACAATTTATTCTACCATTGTTGTTATCATGTCCAAAGTCACTCTCTTTATTCTGCTACAATTATAACATAAGTGAAAATCAGCAAATATTATCATATGATACAGTTAATATTAAACCATTAATTATACATTTCTTTGTAAAGCATAGCCCCCTAATTTATTTTTCTCACAAGGCGTAACAGAATTCTATGAAAAGAATGGACAAGTAATGATATATCGATGCGTAACGAATATAATGGAATAAAATCATACACTATGTGCGAGCTCGTGGGAAAATTGGACTTCGACCATTGTGCAATTGCGTCGCGTCGCCTGTGCATAATATTCCAACGAACCCACGGTTTCACCTAGCTGCATCTTTCGCTATTATACGTAATTACTGAATTTCACAGTAGTGTTCTTCATAGAGTTTACATAAAGAATGAAAGTGCTATTGTGTAAAATCGATTACATGATTAGGGCTATTTACATAAATATACTGCAGTCACATCACATTATGAATAATAATTAACCTGAACATTATACAAATGCATGCCCGAAACCATGATGCATACTAATAACAATTTTATTTTATTGTTTCAAAGTTAAATTGGATCAATAATCAAAACAAAAAATACTTCTGCGGTAAACCTCTCTTCTGCGTAGTATTTTTTTTGTATAGAATAAACAAATTCGATTATGAAATCGGAAAAAACAGTAATGTATTCAAGAAAACAATTAATATCTTAGAACTATTCATGAGTAGTTTATTAATAGTAATTTAGTAGAAAACATTAAGTCAACTTACTTTCATATTAAATTAATGTTCATCTAATATTATAATTATATGTCAAGCCGTTTTAGAGGAATTATTTGGTAACGTTTATAAAATTAACTTTTCATTATTAGGTATAATAATGAAAGAATTTTTACCTTTTCTTAAACTTTTGTTAAAAATAATATTTATGAACGAATTCTAAAGCTAACAGAATCATGTGTTAATAAAAAATAAAACAATTTATAGAAAATATTTAATGTGGTAGTGGACAATCTCCTGAGTCACAAAAATATCATTGTTACGAATGCGACAACTTAGGGAGAGTCTATAGATGCCTGCAAAAACTCTCTCTGTCTATAAAATCTAAGAAATGTTGAGGTTTTGAAGTTAACAGTCCTCCTACGCCCTACCGGATTGACCCAGATATAATGCATAACTCAGCCTACGCAATACAAATCGTAATGATTATGCGTACTGATGTATAAAGTTTTCAACTGACAGAAGGTTTAAGCAAATCAATATTAGGCTAGAACCTATGCAGGAAAGAGATACAAGAAATTAATCGATACACACTAAAGCAATAAAATAAGACAAGGGACAAAGTACACGTTTTCCGAACTTCACTGTAGTTACAGTAGGAAAAAATGTTTCATGTGTGGAATGTAGCATTTTTTTGATGGTGTATTTATTTTTATGACTTCTTCAGCGATTTCATTTCATCTTTTGACAATAGGGCTTCCAATCTCGGGATCCAGGATCCCGGTCAATTATTCAATCCCTTAATCCTCGGATTGATCTTCAGACAATCCCGCGATTTCGGAATTCACTATAAATGCTAAAAAATAATTCATATATCAAATTAAAACTCCCTGATTATCTATAACCTGTACCTCAGTTTGTTGATTAACATAGTTTTTTTTATAATAACTATAAAATTAATATGAATTTGGATTATTGAGATTTTGTACACTTCCATGTATTTTGTCACTAACGACCCGGGTTTCGCCTTTCGGCATCTTCAGGCATTCGAGCACACGAATGGACTGACTCGTTCAGTTCGAGTCCATTCGTGTGCTCGAATGCCTGAAGATGCCGAAAGGCGAAACCCGGGTCGTTAGTGACAAAATACATGGAAGTGTACAAAATCTCAATAATCCAAATTTGATATTGAAATTCCATCAAGCACCCTCAGTCGATGTCTTAAATTATATAATATGAATTTACTGTAGCGTTCCCTCCTTCTCACATTTCGTAACAGCCTCGTTTAACCACTTTGAAATGGAGGACAAATTAGGACCGCTGTTTAAATAAATGGAGGACAATATTTTAAAGTCAAATTGAAGGACATGTCCTCTTTTTGGATACCATTTGGTAAAGCAATAAATAAAATAAAATAAAAACTACTTTAAGCATTGTTTTTTTTAAATATTTTTCTCTTTTTATATAAATAGCTGTCTGATTTTAAATTAACAAAAACACCATTCCAACGCAAAAAAAAAATTTAAACATATATACATTTGAATTGAAGCAATGATGGACACAAATTAAATTTTAAATGTACAATTTAGCACATGAAATTACACTTAATGCCCTATCCCGGGCGTTTCTGAATTCCGAAATCGTAAAAAGGGTCCGGGATTGGATGCTCTAGTTGACAAGATAACCAAGATATACGAAACTGCCAACTAAGGCACTACACTATTTGTTCAATCAAATCGTGGCATGATAGAAAACTTAGTAAATAAATGTGCATGGAAATCTCACATAGTGTTCTGGCATATTTAAAAAAATACCAGCCGTTATGCCAATTGCTGTTAATTTTTTTTCTAATTTACGATTCAGAAACAATTATCAATGTAGTTGTAAATTGTATTGTAATTCTGTGTTTTATTCAAGCTCCTTGAAACTAAATTCTCCCATTTTCTCACAGAAGATTTCTTCTTTATTCACAACGGGTACAATAAGTAAGCGTCGGTGATTAATCATTTGTATGTGGACCATTATTTGTGAGAATATTTTTCATTGTAATTTCTTATGCATAGTGTCTCAACGAAATACATTCCAACGTTTCTTTATCGCGTTTACTTATTTTAATGGTGGCAACAGCGAATTGATGCGTGGAAAATTAAAAAATAGTTATTTCAGAGTAATAATTGATTTTAGACTAATATGTTTATTATCACTATATATTATACCACAGAATAAAAGCGCTTTTCGATATTAAAATTTGACATACATATCATTAAAATTTGACCTGTTTACATTAATTATATTGTTATGTTAAGCAAAGTAACAGAATCTGAAAATAAATTGATTTTGTATAAACTTTAAATTAAAAATAATTTTATCTATCATAATAGAATATACGCCATACAACTTTGCACTTTTTACTTCACTGATACGCATTCTATATACTACACAGAGCGTGTCAGTGTATTAGTATGTATGGATCCCGTGCCCATAAATCCTAGAGCGGGAGTGCCAAGTTATATGGTGTACTCTACCTTCGTATCTGGGAAACATTACGAACTAGTAAGGCAGTGCTACCTGTCAACATTCATGCTCTCTATCTTTTTCTTTCATGCGTCGTGGGCAAACGCAGTGTTGTGATGTGCGTTACAGACGGACAGATAATTCAAGACAAATATTATTATATAGTAGTACATTATGGAAATTTTCTGCATAAAAATAAATTCTAACTAGTAAAATCTTATGTGTGTATATACTTCAACGTAATAAAAACTCATTTACTATTCACCATTTCAATATTAAATTCAACAAAAATCTTACAATCTTCGCCCGATATACATAATTCATGGTATGATATACAAATCTTTCGAATTGAACAATTTTGATAATTTGAAATAAAAATAGTTAATACTACAATAATTAGCAATGTACCAATTTACCTAAAGTGATCTCAATGAGGATTTGAGAAAGTCGATTAAAAACTTACCGCGGTGGCATGTGCTAAGCTAAATTCCTAATTCATATATAGAAGTTTGAAAAGCATTGACTAGAACTATCTGCGTTCTTTTCACAAATTGCGTTTGAGAAAGATTAATTTGATTATCAAGGTCGTTTTCTAAACTGGATTTGATTTCATAAAAAAAATATAGTGAAACAGATTCCATTTCAAATAATTTAAGTGGTAACCTGTTTACTTTGTTAATGCATTACTTGACACAAAAGTACTAACACATGGAGAATTCGCATTGAATATTCATAGACTTTTTCATTCAGCGTACCTACATAATGAACCTCCTATCTTTAAGCATTTTTTTTCAGTTAATTATATCAAAAGTGTTACAGTTTATTCATGTATTAAATTTAGTACCATATTTCCACCCATCGCTTAAAACTGAAAAGCTTGTTTACAAATGAGCCTACGTCAAAAAGTCTTTAGATAATAAAATTATAATCAATATTAAGTGTTTATTTCACGTTTCTTTGACGCGCAAAAATACACCACATTTCGTTATATCGCATCCTCGGTACAATACAGCGATAAGTCTTAACTTGTCCTTTTGTAAAAAAGCCATTGTACAATTTGTAATAAAAAAAAAGAATTATAGGTGTGTATAATATCTACTTTTAAAATTAATTAGTTATTTTTAAAATTAGTTTAATTTTCCTTTAAATTCAATTAAGACTGACAGAGAGTGCGTGTATGTTTAGTATCAATTTCACTGTTTTTTTTTAAATGTGATCAAATGAATAAAGTGGAATTTTTAATGACACTATTTGAATTCAAGATAAGAAAATATTTTATAAAAATAGAGTGAAAAACACGAACACATAACTAAAAAATGACAATTTCGGACTTGCAACACTATTGTACTGAGGGTGTGATTTATAACATGGCAAATATATTGCAAAAACGTGATCAGTGGAAATAAATAGGTAGGAGAAGGATGTATAATTAAATCTAAAAAAAGAAACTGTAATAGTTTAGGTTAAAAAAATGGTTTTCTTTTTCCAATAAATTAATAAATAAATAATTTTAACGTCGTACTTTTTGATACGAAATGATAACGAACAAAAATAAAATACAAAAGTAAAATAAATTCTAGTTACAACAGACGCCAGCACAGTAAACAATATGATTGACAAAACTTTTTTCCACGGACTGCGAGGATCTCACACGTATTTTAAAAATAATATTTCATTCAACTTTTACTTTACCGATTGATTATAATGTTTCGACAACTCAAAAGCAGACGAGCTGCGATGCACAATAATGGCAACAGCCATCCTTTGTTCGGAGAGGAATCACTTTCATCGGTGAATACATAAAAATTGCGATTTTTATGATAGTAAGCGAAAATGCGTATTCTAAGTGCTTCGTCATTACTAGATATACCGGAAATACCGAAACCAGTAACCCGGAATTTCCACTACTTTAAAAAATAATTTTTGTATTACAATATCGACTATAGAAAGTCAAAAGGACTTAACCCACACTCGAAGCGTGTATTAAATTGTATACATTGTGATTATCGAGAAATAAACATTTTAGAAAGACGGAATGATACGTACTTTTGCTTTTCTACAGTCGATATATTATTTATATGTATATATATAGTGTATTAACAAGTTTTGTGTGAGTTACGTTCTTTTGCCTTTCCAGCGTTGATATGTAATACAGTCGATTCTGCTTAGTTATGACAACTTGGGTCCAATCTTTTGGCCCAAATAAGGGGCTTGTTCTAGTAAGCGAAGTTAAAGGAAAAAACAGTATTTTTTATACTTTATGTACGTATTTAATTATTGGAAAAACATTTAATTGCGTAAAACAATAAGTTATTAGTAAGTTTCAACAAAATAATCAATAATACAAATAAAAATAATTAAGTTTTTCTCTTGTTTTTGTAGGGTTAAAATTGCACAAAATCAGCACAGTTATTCAGTATGAATGTTTAGTTCCCATCATTGCCTTCTTGCAAAAAATAACTCTGTTGTATTTTTTTACCTCCTGGTTTGTCACATGAATAAGGGATGTTCACCATCACTGTCGTCGCCTTCACTTAATTTAACATCTTCATAACATACTAAATTCTTATCTATTGTTATAATAATTTTCTTTCTTTGTCCCAATCAAACGAAATTGTATCCTGGATAACTGAAGTAAATTACTATTGGTTTTTTCATTTAGTTTCTGTTCCTACGGATTTGTCCTAATTATCCAGTGTACACAAGCGTTGAATCTGAGACTGCTTTTTGATGCAGCCTGACCAATTTGAACGAATATTTGATCAGATTGTCAAATTCCAGTATTGATTTACTAGCATATGTGTAATATTTAAATTAAAAGAATATTAAAGGTATTTTTGAAAATTAGCCTTTTATATATATAGGTATTTTTAATATTGATTTTGATTTTTTCGATCAGTATTACGCTTCCAATTAGACGTCAATATTTGTTTTTCTATTTTTGGAATACCAGTATTGATATAATATATTCGTCCGATATTGCAATCCCTAATCGTTACACGTTACTCTCTTACAAATATTGTAGGTTTAATGGCTGTAATTTTGTATACCGATTTCGGTATCACCTTAGGTAATACCCAACATAGCGTCTTCTGTGAAATAACATAAATAGTTTAATTGGAATTTATGCTTAGATATACTAAAATGATAAGATTTATATGGCTCACTTTTTACCGCTAATTATAGCACTTGCAATCTTAAAAAGAGAAAGACGGAGAGAGTAATGAATAACGGCAGACATTTTGAATCATAAATTAACAAATAAATCAATCATAGGTGGGGATAAGCCTATCTGATAATCTTGCTGCAATGAGACGTAAACCCATTAATACTAAGAATACACGTTTAATTCAGTAAATATTTATTCTATGACAGTGGTACGCACAATTATTTTTGATGGAACATTGCGGATGTAATTGCTCAAACGTTTTTGAATTAAATGTAAAACAAAAAAGTGCCTATTAATATTCTATTATTGTAATTACATAATATCTACAATACAAATATGTGTATTCATATTTACCATTCAATTATAGCACAGTTGAAGAGTAATATATCGTTAAAAGTTTGTGAAATCTTAAATTTGCAAATTTATTAAAACTTAATGTGACTTTTCTTATAAAATTATTTACTAGGAAGACATGCTTCGAAGTAATAATGTTCCCTTCTGGCAGACAGATGTGCATTTTGCGTCTGAATGGTTTTTCAATTGCGTAGAGTCGTAGTCTCGGCTGTGATTCCTCGATTTTGTTTCAATTTAAAACTATTCTTGTTATCGCACCAATCATTAATGCTTGGATAGAAGTTTCTGAAAACATTGATGAAAATTGATAATTTAAATTTGTCTATATCGCCTATGGAATCGAATATGAAATATTTCTTTCGTTTTCTAATTAATTTTTCCAATTCACAACAATTTTTTGGCATATATTTTCCCTCTTTTTTACCATATCCGCTCCCAATGTGGAGAATATGGACTCCTTATGGAGGTATCTCAACAGATTTTTTCGAAGAGAGTAGGGATAGAATGATAGGGTAGGAATAGTGGCTAGCTAATCACTCTCGTTTCGTCCTGTTTTTAGGATGAGATGATATTATAGACATCATAAAATTTATGAAGCTGTACGTACCGGGATTTGAACCCGAGACTTCCGTAACTGGAGCCAAAGAATTGAAGTAACCTTTTCCTATGCATTTCCAAAGGAAAAGGTTACTCCACTTCTTTGGCTCTTTTG
The DNA here is from genome assembly GCA_022494535.1 of Himalopsyche phryganea. Classification (NCBI taxonomy): domain Eukaryota; kingdom Metazoa; phylum Arthropoda; class Insecta; order Trichoptera; family Rhyacophilidae; genus Himalopsyche; species Himalopsyche phryganea. The sequence continues at coordinate 1,393,332 of JAGVSL010000072.1, forward strand.
CAACGGTCCACAACTCATCCATAAAAAATCCTTTAGTATGTAAAACTCTGTAACGTTGTATGGTCTGGCGGTAACCACGACGATGGTTTCCGGGTGTTGTAATCAAACGTTACAGATTATCAAACGCTCAGGCGACAGGCTTAAAGCGTGCCCAACCGTGCGTCTCTTCAGTATGGTTATCAAAGTCTCTCTAGGGCTCACTATAAAATAATACAATTACTATCTGTACAAAGTTCTACTTTGAATCAAGTAAGAGTCTGCCATGCTCAGTCGTCGAAGACTGTAGCGCTAAAATTTTGCAAATAAACCAATGGTCCAGCCAGATGAACAGTTATATTGCTCTCAAAATAATTTGAAGATCAAGCAAAATAACTCAATTCAATGTGGTTCAATCAGCGAAAAGACTGGCTTCTATACAGCCCTTAAAAATTCAAGGACCATTTATGCAATAATATAATTGTCCACCTCAGAGCTCGGACCTGGTTACCATAGATAAACCGTCTGGAGTCTTTCAGCCAGCGCTGTAACTAGATAACGAAACATGTTCAAGTTAAATGTGACCACGCTCATCAGTGATAGAATCTTCACATGTAGCACTGCATATTATATACTCCTATACGTCGTCAAATAATATCTTTTAAATTACTCGCTTAAGATAATTAATAATAATATATTATTCCTCATTTCATGCGAGTATGGTTTAAACAGTTCCATTTATGTTTATGTGGTATTACTTTTCGTTTGAAGATTCTATGAAATGTTCCAGAGTAAACACGTAAAAACTCGCAAACCACGATATTCCAATTTCACTGCATTGTAGAATTAATTTAGTAATAAAGTAGAAGTACTCTAATAGCCGTTTTCTTAGTTGCAAAATAGTCATACTAAATCACTGTTTTTAAATGATACTATAACTATTCAAACAGTGCGTTGTCTCATATAAACGATTCTGTTGTGTAGCATAAAAATTAAGTTACGCAAAAACAAGTGAATGAGACACGCGTGGAAAATAAATAGTGATAGATACATACAAATATTCATTTGGCACAGTTGCTCGCCGGTCCACGACATTATAAAGAAAACTAAAGAAATTTTCAAGTTCAGCTACTTACTTACTCAAGACTCAAGATGTAATAAATTAACTTTTTTGTGGAAAAGTTACTATGCGGGGCGATTTCGATTTGATAACAATTTAACACAGAAACTCTTTATTTTGCTTTATTTAACTCTATCTATCTGACCAATTCAGCAATACTGCTAGTGGAAAATTTAGACTACAAAGGAAGACTGCAAAAAATGTTCGTATTTAAATTTACTTGAATTGTATAAACTGTAAACAATCAACTCTTAGTGGAAAGCGTTATTTTTTATAGTTCTTTCGGCATCATGTTAACTAAGAAATGGGACTTTGTTCTGTTAAACTTATTATACTAGTTTCAAGTAACACTACAACTGTAGGTTTACATATAATTCTATTGTAATTTAAAATAAACTATATATCTGTCATCTAAAATTGTGATACTGGTCGAAGCATTTAAAAACTGTTAGTATTTAATTAGATTCATACGTGAACTAATTTGCCTATTAATAATAATATTAATTCGATAGTATTTTAATTCTATGATAAATGTTTCTGCAGCCTCTTCTCCTGTTTTTGAACGGTTACATTCTATCCGTGCTGGTACATTAGCGACTCATGACTGCAGACAAATAGGAGAAAAGAAAAACCGTGTTTTCTTGCGTCGGAATCGGGCTAGTGAGGTGATTTAGTTTCGTGGAGAATTTTGAGATTAAGGAATGGACCAGACAACTCCATGTTAAGTCAGTTGTCAACGAGAGATGTTGAGACAAGGTTTTCATCTTATTCCGAGAATATTGTTAGTTTTCCTGGTTGGATCTGAAGAATTCCGGCATGACATGTGAGAAAGCAGGTAATGACAGGCAATTTTGGATAGTAATTATAAAAAAAGACTGAATACAGTCAACGAAGAAAAATTTCGATACTTGGTATTAGTAGTATTTATTTATTCAACTAAACATCTTTATCTTAATCATTGCTTCTGAAATAACTGTCTCTCCATCCACCACGGTCGGTTGAAAATCTCTTCTCTTAATTGTTTGTTGAAAAGTGGTCATTAATATGACTGAATAACATAAAGATTTATATGACAGTAGATAGCATCCACTGTCATATTTCGTTACTGAAGTTCAGTGTTTTAAACCACTTTACAAACAAGATCCGTTTATAGCAGCATTCTGCCAGTAGCACTCAAAGAAAATAAGCATGATTGTTGTATGCAAATGCAATATAAGACGTAGAAAGTATTAGATAAAAAAACCCCTGTCATTAAAACATTTTAAAAAGTTTCATATTAGATTTTTATTGCTAATAGTATGTTGTATCGTATAAGTTATGCTGGTCAGTAAAAACATACATATCAAATTGTTATATGTAACTATTTTATGTATTAAAATAATAAATATACTGTTGGTTTTAAAATTACTGGAAAAACCCGATTATCAGGCAAGACAAGAAAGTCGAAACTAGTTGTTCAGTAACTTAGAGTGTCAGTATGTAGTTGTTATGATATTTATTTTAACTAGAGCCAACTACAACTAATTATTAGTACACGTTCAAAATAGAGATGGCTCAACATATGAGAATATAGGATATATATAATAATATGATTTACCTTTTAAATAAAATAATGCCCAAAACCAATTCAGTTGTATTTTCTTACTTTTCCAATATGTTTAAAGTTGGACATGAATACGGTATAATTTTTTAGCTATATCTGCTCCAATTTTTGATGGTTGATCATATACAGGTTCACCACCAGTGAGTAAGAAAAGTTGCCAACACTATTTATAAATGGTTTCGCATTTCTCTCGTGATATCAGTACTGGTGTCGTAAATGTGTACTATCTTTCCGAAAATACGATTAAATAAAAATGCAAAACACATCAGTATTATACGATAGACAAAATAGTAGTGAATTGTTTAAAGAGTTCGTTGACTTACGGGCTAATAGTGTGGTATTTTATTATATGTGCGCAGGATAAATTACCCAAATGACGCTTGGAATAAACCCTGCTGACTGAAGTTGTGTAGAGATGTTCAGATTTTGGAGGTTGGATGTTGAATGGTATGGTAAAGTATGCACACAGTATTGGTGTTAATGATTGGAGGCAGATTTAAGACGATCAATCGGCATGACAAATAATTTTTGAAGACATCTAAGAGATGTCAGAGAAAACGAAGAATTAAATAATGAAAGCTTCTTAAATTCAGCCTCCACTTTTTCACTGCATACATTTGCCATATTATGCGTACGTGAGCATATGAATGGAATATTAATGTAATCAGTAAGTTTTATTAATGTTAAAAATAACCTTTGCATCCTATTTCTTCTAAGAATCGGAAGATAAAATAATGAGCTTAGTAAGCCGGATCTTTTGATCGCTTTGTGTCCTTATTTTGGGAGTGGGAAATGTAGGGAAAAATAATTACACATTATTGTCATCTATACCCTTGAATAATAATTCGTACATTAATTACAAGTAGATACGCATAAAATTACAGCTTGTCGATGAGGTAAACACTTTTGTTAGAATATATTTTTTTGTAAAAAACTTAATAACTTCTATAAAATGTAAAAGTATTGTATTGAAAAACCCTTGAATCAGTTTAAAATATAAAATAGTTCATTTTAATTTTACAAAATGGAAGGATAGTATTAGAATTCAAAAATAAAATGATCATTTAAAAGCCATTAAATTCACTTCCTTCGTAAATAATTTAATCTTCGGTCCACTCAAGATAACTCTGTATAATCATATCAAATGAACGGTCAAAGGACTGATTTTTACACGCGTGCCTAAAAATAAATATGAACGTTTTATCGATCGATAAAAAATATCGAGTAAGTTTAGAATTATCAATAAACGTCAAAAAATCGAAAAGAATAGAAGGAAGGAATTAGAATCCAAAAGTAAAAGGCCCGTTCACCCAACGCGATCGTGATATCAAGGGCCGGCTATTATCTGAGAAAGGGACTACGTATTCTTTTTGGTCCGAAAAGGTGAGTCCACATCGGAGCTCGCAAATAAATATTGGATGGAAAAAAAACCGGACAGTCCACCCGGCGGTATGCAAGTAAAGAGATTGTTTTTTTAATACATCGGATATGAGATCACGCCGCGCCGCATTTCATGTGAAAGGGAAATTATTATTAAAACAGCTCGGTGTACGACAGGGTTACACAAACTTAAGCACTCGTACCCGGTATTTCATAGTATATGATAGAATCGATTTTGCGAAAATATTTTAACCTTGAATAATAATATCAGGGGATCTATCGCTTTGACAGCAATTTCATGTTTTGGCGTGATACATTCGGTAACCGGACTAAACAGAACATGATGAAACAAAACAATTTTAAGACAATATTTTTATCGTATCTATTACTTATTAAACAAATATGATTATAGACATGAGTGACTTCTCATCGAGTTTATCTCGTATGATTTTCCGATTTTCAAAATTTTACAAAATATTTTTTTTTTAAAAAGTGCGTTGTATTATATGAAATAAACAGTTTGGTCATTTCCAAATATTTTTGTTTAATATCTATAGTTTATTATACGTTTTTGTTTTTATAAATTACTAAATATTGTATGAATTAATAAATATATTATTTATTTCTTACGTGTTCAATAAATAATACATACGACAATAATATTATTTCAATTTGTTCTGTTTTTTCCTGTTATGTTTAGTAACCGATAAATTCATAGCCATCGAGCATTGGTCCAGTTAGGAATAGAAAATAAGCCAAAGTATGCAACGTGAACATATCAAATACGAAGAGAACGTTTCATTGATTGGATTGGTAGAACTCTATTATAGTAAAGTAAAAATATCAAAGTATATAGTTTTACAAGAATTCTAATATACAATTGATAACTATTGCGGCGTTACGTCATCGTCAGAACTATTTGACAAAATAGCTCTTGAAGTAAATAATTTGATATTTGTACCTTATTACCGTTTACACAGGAAAATATCGTTTACGAACAAATTTAATATTTTAAATATTTAACAACAGTATTTTTTTTTACTACAATATAAACAGTTAAATTATTGATGTTAAGTGATCTAGTATGTAAATTTTAATGGTATGCTGCCACATTTATCGTCACCGTACTGACAGAAGTTGGTAAGGAACAAAATTGTCGAAAATGAGTGTAAAATGAATTTGTTGGATGTCAATTCCTTGTCCTACATAACTCAGTAGGTGCATTTATTATACTAGTTTAGAAAAAAACAGCAATTTACAGTATTGGTAAGTATTATTAATGCCAATTTATAGGCAGGCAATTATCCCACTCTATCCATATATAATTTGATATTTTAATTATCATAAAATATCGAGGGCGAAAGCTATATCCTAAAAGCTAAATAAATTCTTTTTCTGTTTACTCAGAACTGTCAACTTTTTCTAGTATGGTATCGTTACATATTCTATTAGTGGTAAATTTATTAAAAATGTTTCCAATCACTGCTGTGGATTTTAACTTTCGTACGTTCGAGGCATCTGCTGAAATCATATTATTCGTCACTATAATATGTACACCTATGTCACAAACTAGCCGCACCTTACATAGTATCAATTGAACTGAACCAAGCTGCAACTTCGAACGCCAGGTCCCGTTACATTAAATTATAATATCAAAAAAACTAGTCAATGCCACATAACCGTGTCAAAAATAACGACACGTGGTTCTTCTAATATGTATCACTTTTATACAAAATTAACGTATTAGATATTATGATTATGACCCAATAACTACAGGCCTTATTATTAATTGATTCTACTTACTAAATAAGGAAAGGATAGCATAAATTAATCAGACATTATGTATAGGGACTGGTGTTAATTATCTACAAAAATAACGTTAAAACAAGGAGAAATTATTTTTATTTTTGTAGTTTAACGGTTTTGTAGTCGGCGTCCGTGGCGCAGTTGGTTTCGTCGCTGGCTACGGTTACGGATGTCTCGGGTTCAATTCCCGGTGCGGACGGTTTTCATAGATTGATCTTTCAATCGATTTATGGATTTCTGTTCGTAGTCTGAGTCCTCCCTCCCACCAATCCCATCCTCACGGGGCGTAACGAGAGCGATTAGCTAGCCACTAGTCCTGTCATAGCCCTATCCTACTATCCCTACTCTCTTCGAAAAAGAAAAGAGAGGTTGAGCAACTGAGTGACAAGCAGTTCTCGTAGAAAAAATTCTGTCAAGATACCTCCATTAGGAGACCATATGCTCCACATTGGGAGCGGACATGGAAAAAAAAGTTTAACGGACATGCCTCATTTCTTCTTTTCCTTCTTCATTTACAGCTCAATAATACACATTATGCATCATTGGAAAGAGATTTTCATTATAGGTTTTTATTATAAACGGTTAATGACAAGGGAAGAAAACACTAAATTGAAAAACTTACATATTGAGTCAGTTATACAGAAATGTTCCTCATTTCAAACTCTACCGCATGGAAGATTAATCTTATCTTTATAAATTATGGTTTTACTTAAAAACAGTTTTACACAAATAAACAAAATGAAAAAGGTATAGTATTTCAGTCCAATTACTCAAAACTAGTATTTTCAGTTCCAACAATAGTTAATTCCAGAACAACAATAATTAATTTATCCTATACAATTTTATTTAAAAAAAAAAAACACTATTTCTCAACTAATGAGTATTTTCAATTGATATTTAATACTAAAAATAGATTTAAAAAGACATATATTTTAAAATGTGTAAATAAATAAATATCGACGATGTTTTGGCCAATTAATGTAACCCTCAAAATTGAAATTGTTCAGGAGAGAGTAAAAACTGTCTCCATCGAAAATATTATAGGGTGAGTTGCGTTAAGAATCTTTCAAATGCACTTCTGTGAATTCTCATGTTTGTAGATACGGGACTATACGTAAGGAATGTCGATATAATAATGGCTTATATCAAGGAAAAGGGTCAGAATGTTGAATCCTAAAACCAATGTAAAATGATATTTCCCTTTCAAAAAGTGGTCAATTTATTTTTTTAATTTACATCATTCGGCCGAGACCAGCTCTGTCGTCTTTAAAATGAGATCCAATCATTATTTCATTTTCGTATTTTTTGAGGATTTTTTGATCAATTGGCCAAAACACCATCGATATTATGACTATTTTTTCACTATGTGTTTCTTATAATGTTTATAAAAATAACGTATCTGCTTGCGACGCTCTTTTACAATTAGTAGGCAATAAATATTATTGATTTAAAATGTGTTTCAATTATTGCATGCAATAATATTTAAGCAGCTTTCTTTTGCAATCCCAAATATGCACTATTATGAAATTGCCAACCAGACTCGCCGTATCATCCTTTTGTTGTGCAGGTGAATTTGGATGTCTCAATGGCCTGGGTAACAGCTTGAAAAATATGAGAGAAAAATTCATTCATGCATTATTAATACGAGTAATATAATACCTGATTAAGTGATATGTCAACTTTGATATTTTGATTCAGACCAAATTAATCAGTTATACCTACAGCCTGTATTTATTCGGTCAGTATTTATTTACGACTATAGTTATTTAAATTAAACAGTGAGTAATTATTGTACACAAAACGGTAAGATACAGTAATAATCAGCAATAAGGAGATATTAGCAGTATTTTTGCCATGCTCCCAATGTGGAGCACATGGACTCCTAATGGAAGTGTCTCAACAGAAGTTTTTCCACACAACAGAGTAGATATAGAAGGATAGGGCTAGAACAGAACTAGTGGTTAACCAATCGCTCTCTCTACGCCCAGTTTTTTTTTAAATTGGAAGGGTGGGATGAAATTTTTATAACGATCAGCACCGGTTTCACCCATTGCGAGCATCATCAACAATCTATGCTGATCAAAGCTGGTCCTGATCATCATACAAATGTGGAAGTAATACAATACATATTGATTGTGTTTTATTTAAAAAAAAAAGTAAACTTAACGAAATATTACAGGATAATTTGCTCGGTGTCTTACATCGCGTATGAGTTACCGAGGCTAGGACCCGGTCGTGTGGAACTGCCGTCTTTGAATGGTGTTGGATGAAGCGGTAAAATCTTGAGGGTGGTAGCACCGATCGGTGAATTTACAGTTGAAAGGCCTCTGGGTGTATTGTGTATTCTCTTCCTTCCAAAACTAAAATTACTCATCTGAAAGTTTTATTCACGCATCATGAAATCAAATTCCATTATTTTTAACATTTGATACTCCATCGACACTAATAAATGAGCAATTGGTTGAAAGAATACAAACGCTTTTGAAATTTAGTTTATACGCTCTGGGGACCCAACTAATTCAGGGGCCTTACACAATATCACCTTTAGTCGTATGGTAAATCCGACCCGTGCACTGGAATCGTATTTGCGATGTACTAACCTTAAATAATTATATCCTTCTATATCAAGTCTTTCTTCTCAAACAACTATCTCCTCGTTTATTTTGCATATTTTAACAGTTAGAAATGTTATTAAGAGTTACAAACGCTCATGCGTAAATTCTTTACGAGATTATAAAAAAAACATTGCCTTTTATCTCTTTATCTTAATGAGTACCCAAGTTAATTTTATTTTTTTTATTCCTATTTTCAACATTAAATTTGCAATTTTGACATATTTTGTGTAGTATTTAAAACATAATACAATATAAATAATTTTCATTATTTTATTTTATATTAACTTGTAGCTGACTACAAAATAAGATTTATTCTTACGCAATCGATTTAGATAAATTTAAAAAAAACACTTTTATTAGTCTATAAAACAATTTGATTTTTTAAATTAATTAACCGGTGAATTGATTGAAAATAAATAATAGAAATGAGCTATTTTAAAAAAGCGATTCTACTATAAAAAAATGTTATTTTAAAACAAAGCATTGAAATTTAGATATCAGTAGAGTCAATGATACTTTTTCCGTACAACTTAAAAATGTAAATACTCAATAATTTTCGATAATCTTAAATTAAGCTCCAATGGAAATAAAAATAATTACCGTATTTGAAACAGGGAATTCCAGAGATTTTCAATAAACTAAATATAATGGAGTAATTATTATGGGCTTAAAACATTAATCTATTTTTAAATATCATTTACCAAATCAATAATTATAAACAGTAATTATTTAATAATTGTAATCACGAGACGTACAGATATTTGAAATTTATCAATAATGCATATTTGCCGTATTCATATAATAATTGTAAATGGCTTTGTGATCCATGTGCGATTTTGCTATTTGCGACTCGTTAATATTTAACTTTTCTTTTTGAATGTCGATAAAAAAAATGCCCGTCAATATAATTTCGCGCTGGGAAATACAAGTTCATGTTCGAACGCAACAGAACTAACAACGTGACCATTCAAAATATAATATATACACTAACATTATTTATAACATCCGGTCATTCACTTTTCGATAGATAGTTGTAGAAATGGCGAGCGTCTTACTTGCAAATGAAATTTAGAATGTATTTAATTCGCAATACCCGATCGTTTATTGATATAGTTATTATAAAATATCAAGAAAAGAAATGTTATTTAAATTCTATTTATGAAAATCTACTGTTACACAATTAAGCATTCTGGCAAGTTCACCGTATTTATTGTGTCCTTTTCTTTGGCCATGTCCGCTCGCTATTCATAGTATATGACCACTCCATGGCACTCTTCAAGATTCTCTGTCTTCCGCGTGTAGATACTGTGGATAGTCGGACTAATGACATGCTTCAAACTCACCTTGAGCAAGCAACATACATCTTCACTGCATAATTGTGGGCGTTCATTTTATATTTTAATAATTTGCACTTATGTATTGTTTGTATAACTTCATGGATATGATTTAATATTATGTGTGAAAACACTTTTTATTATATTATATTTACTCTTAAATATCTCAATTATTCTTTTCTGTAAAATGCTTTTATTGAATATTTATCCTTTCTGCAACAAAATGTACTATTTAGAAACAACACAAATACGTTTATCTTGTTGTATTGGTTCAGTAGTAAAGCACTGAAAGTGCTTGATTTTCATCGCGGGAGCCTAAGGTCATATATGGACACTGACAACAAAACATACAATTAGACTGACGTTCACTGTATATATATATAATATATATTATGCACGTGGTTGACTGCTATGTATCTTGTCACACTTTACCAATGGATAAATGTAACTTCGTTTATTTAAGTCAAACAAAATTGCACGACTTTTCATTGTCACATAATGCCAGCGCTGGCTTCTTATTACGTATTTCATAGTTTAGCTATTCTCCTAACTTCAGTATGAATACATTTTTGAAACAATGTTTGCTTCCTTATTACTTTACTCCATTCAATCAACCTTTCTTTCAGACAATTTAAAGCTATAAGGATAATGTTTGAAGAGGAATAGATTTTATATTAACATCTTGTCTTCGATTCATTTTCAGTGTTTAAGAAGGTGAGTAGAAAGGAATAAAAACATTAACCGCATACTAAGAAAAAAATCATAAAATCGTTTTATACTACTTTCATGTCGAGCAATAAAATCCTTGATCGCGAAACGGCACTGCAACCAAAGCTATCAGCAGTGTTACCAATCAGCAACAGGGCTTGGATAAATAAACACTGATATTAAAATATAATTCTAAATATGTATATGCTGAAAAGTTGTATTTTTGAATAAGATACTGTTAAAATTTTTTCGAACCATTAAAAACACATAACCAAGTCAGGTCCACTGTGGTGTCTTCATTTTACTGAAGACAAAAGGCAGCAAGGTTTATTCAATTATGACTTATTTCACCTGTAGCCATACCAACATACATATGTAACTATTTTCCAGGCTCTTTATTAAATGTCAAATTTCGTTACAGTAAAGCACCAGTAAACTTTAATATTTTTTTGATCAAATTAAGCTGTCAAATTTGGATTATTGAGATTTATTACACTTCCATGTATTTTGTCACTAATGACCCGGGTTTCGGAAAGGCGAAACATGGAAAAATACATGGAAGTGCACAAAATCTCAATAATCCAAATTTGATATTGAAATTCCATCAAGCACCGTCAGTCGATGTCTTAAATTATACTTAAACTTAAATTAAATTATAAAATAAAGCTGTGTATAAATAACTACACAATGTGCCAAATATTTCTATATCGCTTGAGATAAGCTAAAGGAAATTAAGAAAATTCGCTTACACTTGATGTCATCAAAAGAGTAACAAATATTCAAACATAAGATTATATATATAAAAATAGACGTTCAATATTAACATTTAGGTTTTACCTCTAGACATGCTAAAGCTAAAGATCCAAATTGAAACCGTTTTATTACGAGCGTCTGACAGATTTCCGAGAATGCCGTCAGTATCAGATACCTGGGAGTTCACATCACGGGAGATGGTACTTCGCAAAAGAGCTAGAGAAGAGTAAAAATATTACATACTTTCTTTTTCACACCCATTCACCATCTGGAAATTTGGTAAATCTTTTGTTTTACTTTTTTTATATTCTAAAATTAGTTGCCAAAAAGTTTGGACCGCAAAATTGTTGTGGTGGTAATGATTTTATTTGTTTTATTTTTTTTAAATATCTAATGTGACATTATCAGATGTCTAGAACCCAAAGTAAGCATACCAACAAATGGCTCTAAGTCACATATTATGAATCTCACGTAGGCGTGTGGTCAAGATTCAACCATATGATATTGTTTTCAATCAACTAAAAAAATATTTTTAAGCTGATAAAATGATCGTTGTAATATCATTTTATGATATTACAACGATATCACACGACACCGTGTTATAATTGAGTGTCTTACTTAAAGGTTGTAATCAAACAATGAGAATATGTTAATGAAACCTGCAATGGTTTCGAACATCACGATTATGCCACCAATATATAAACACAGTGTCTTCCCAAAATAATATGTTATAGACACAAAGCGTGGAAGCCTAAAAATACATTGAAATAACGTTCATTAGTATTTTTTATACTACTATATAAACAGATTGTCCGATAGAGCAATTTATATAATATTATTATCGTACATGTTTTCAACTATGTACGTATCCAATGTGGAGTATATGGAGACCTTATATAGCATTTCAACAGAATGTATAGAAGGATGTGACTTGGAAACGATTAATATTTGGCAAATCACCCGTTTCTACAATTAGATAATGCAGAAGTAACGGGATAAAAAATTCCATTCATATACTGATCCATAAAGCAAATGGAAAATAAATTGTTGAAAATTTAATAGGAAAAAATACCAAACAGCATTTATTGCCACCAATGTAGTCTCTATACTTACTTTTTATTAAATTTGAATTATTGAGATTTTGTACACTTCCATGTATTTTGTCACTAACGACCCGGGTTTCGCCTTTCGGCATCTTCAGGCATTCGAGCACACGAATGGACTCGAACTGAGAGACAGTAAACAGTGTCTACTACAGTTTACTGTCTCTCAGTTCGAGTCCATTCGTGTGCTCGAATGCCTGAAGATGCCGAAAGGCGAAACCCGGGTCGTTAGTGACAAAATACATGGAAGTGTACAAAATCTCAATAATCCAAATTTGATATTGAAATTCCATCAAGCACCCTCAGTCGATGTCTTAAATTACTTTTTATTATATTTTCTGACTAATTTTACGTAAATTACCATCATATTTTCATTTTTTTAAAAGCATATCCTGCCCCAATATGTAGCATAGGGCATCCTAATCGAGATATCTACGAGAACTGCGTGTTACTAAGTTTCCCAACCTCTCTTTTTCGAAGAGAGTGAGAATATTATTACGCGTCTAAAAAATAGTTTGTATCTTATGTCCTGTATGAGACAGATAATTGCTAGTCGTCGAAATAAAATGAGCAATGATGCCAATTTGAATAGTTGTCGACATAAACCGTTTTTGTGCATTCGATTTGGCAAAAAAAAAAATACATTTTTATATACCCTTGAAATACATCGATCAAATTCTGAAACAGTTTTGAATGTTTAAATATACATAATGAAGATTTTCCTTGCATATCACAAGATGACATAAATAAGGCAACCACAACCATGTTGGAAGTTATGAGCGAGCAGAAAGTTCTGTTGCAAGAAAGTTGTCTTAGATAAAAATTAAGATGCAATACAAAGTTCAAGTCCGCTATCAAAGTGAAGGCAAATCGTAAATAATAATAATTCCAAGCGGTCAATGTTTTTCTCGGTCAAGTTGACGGCTATCTAACTTGTTAACCCGCTAACGATCTTTTATTTACCAGTTAATGTTTTTTTATTTTGAATATGGCAACACAAGAATTGCATACCAATAATAAAAATGGTTTATGCAGTCAGTTTTGAAGACTCGCATTCTGTGCTTACGTCAAACCTGACGCAAAGCAAATTTAACAATTCGTACGGATCGGTCTTTTGCTTACAACGATAACGTAAAAAAATGTGATTTCTGTTCATGTGCAATTGTAGCTACGTGTTAGACAATTTGTAAACATCATAACTGTGCGATGTCAATGGCAAAACATTAGTTCGTAACCATTAAAACTGAATGCTATTTGAAAACTGCTACAATTTAGGCATAAACTGCAAATTTTATGGTGGCGCCTTTCGATAAATAAATATTTTGTTTTTGGCTCATAAATTTCATAACGCAAAGAAATATTTAAAATCAATGTCGTTACATTGAAATTAACTTAATAATTAAGTTAAAAAAATAGTCTCTACGCCAGATGTGACTTTGAATGAAACAATTTTTTAAACAGAAAAAAATAGAAACTAAACTTATTTAGGTGTTCGTCTAAAACCAGTTCTCAAATAAAGTCAAAATTGAAGTCAAGATTGCGCAACGATTGAATCAAACATACTTGATCACATAATCAATGGTTATTTCTTTTTAACATTTTTCTTATCTCTAACTGCTTATTTATTTCTTTGTAGGTGGCCCAAATATGACAAAGATTATTTTCTATTGTCGAATTTTCTACAATCACTTTCAGTGCTCTGGACACAAGGTTAAATGTAAAATAACAAAATAGTATTTTTCCGTCTTCTTATCTGGAGATGCTGGAAAGTACAAAACCAAATTATTTAATATTCAATTGACCTGTCAATAACGTATAAATTATTATAAATAAGACAAATGTTTTGGTTTATCTAAAAAAATACTTATTTTGGATTATTGTTATTCGCTCGCTTTTATGGTGTTACTATAATACTTAAGAAATAAATCCTGTCATACCCAGCACATTATGGATCTGAAAAGCTTTATATTATTCAATTGTAAGTATCTATATAGTATATTTAAAATTTTATAATATGTGAGGTGAGATTCGAAGCGTTCTAAACGCATGAATTACAAATTTAAATTTATAAATTTAGTATGTAGGTATATACAATTAAAACGGAGGCCTTATTTATAAGTCTTTTCCTCTTTCATTCAATGGTGCTTTAATTTCATAATAATGAAACATAACAGTAAATGTATGGCTTAACCAAAAATCTTTCGCGTTCATTAAAACTGAAAATTTGATCACAAGTTATGTCAAAGTTATTTTTCGAACACTAATTCAGTTCGATCTCTCTTCTATTACCATCTGTGCTAAGCATTATTAATATTTAACATATAATCTATATGTATAAATTCAACAATAAAAATGAAGAAAATTAAATGAAAATAAAACAGAATCTTAAAAACATCAAATGTGTATGAAACGACAGGAAGTATGTCCTACAGACTTGTTTCTGATTGGTATTTTTATTGATTTCCGATTTTTTTCCTAACTTATGGAATATATCAACATCAATCTAAGCTTTCGAAATAGTACCCCCTTAAGTCCAGTTCCCGTGAATTCTCCGGCGATTCCTTCGGCACGTCCAATAGATTTCTAGGGGCTGATATAATGTTAATAAATTAATTCTGTAAGGTTTCTAACATTAATAGATACAGAACGTTTTTTGATAACATTAATTTTCTAACGCCGAGTTTGTTTTTCTGTTTCTATTTCTGTTGTGCGGACACCATGTATAACTTTCGTTAGCGTTGAATGTAATAATATAATGAACTTGTAATAAGCTGCTAATGCCAACATTCACTTTTTGTCCAATAAAAAACGGTCTGTCTTCATATTTGAGTCTGGCATATGAGTTTGATTTCATTTTTGAAACTATTTTGGAACGCTCTTCTAACAAGATACAGAATTTTTACGACAATACAATAATTATACTTCATCAAAAATGGATTAAAGCTAATAGCAAGCTTCAATTAAGACAATTTTATACACAAACAAAAAAAATATTAATCTTGTATATATATACCTATGACTATTTTATCATTAAAAAAAATTGACAATGTTTGTTAAATATATTTAACGCGATGAACGCGCTGGACATGTTTACATGTTCAAGATTTTATCGCATGTTTCCGGCCAAACAGGAATGAAACACTTGTGGATATATGCTTTAAAAAATAATTCAAACCTTTCGGTACAGAAATTAGGCAACAGATCATCAAAATGTCAAGTAGAACACAAGGAAATATATTTTTGAAAAGAGCTCTCGATATTCAGTGTTTCGAATTCCAGCTTTGAACTGCCGATGCGAAACATTAATCATCGGCCCTTTGTATTACGCATACTTATGCGGCTATGCGCGTGCGTGTAGCGGTGTATATGAAGACATACCGTAACCATTTTGCTTGCAAAGTCGTAGACTTAATATTTTTCAGCTTCTTCATCTTCTTCGATTTATTCTGTGACGACTTTAATTTACTACTTGATGAATTTGAGATAAATAATATATACTTCACACAATTCGGCTCGCACTGTAGGGGTTAAGAAAAGAATGTCACTTTTTGAATAATAACGCTTCCTAAAACATAAGAATATATTGAATGAATAATATTTTCAATATAAAATTGAACTTAATAAACGTCTGAGACGTACTGTCAATGAAGCGAAACAGGTGATATAAGAAGTGGTACTTAAAGTATGCTTGCTCCCGATTTCTAGCATACGGGCTTATATTGGAGTATTTTAATCGAATGTGATTAAAATGACAAATGATCAACCTTTTTTTTTGGAGAAAACAACATTACAGGGAAGGGGTATAAAAAATATGTACCAATATTTAAGTATCTAATCAATCTCTATACGCCCGATTTCGGGACTGGAAAGGGATGAAAACAATCCTCAGTGTACAGACTGTAAATTATAATCATATGAAATATGCAGTAAACGCACTGTCGTTTTCAATAATTATCTAAAAACTATTCTGTTTGTGAATGTTTGCTTGCAAATATTACTTACAACTTTTTAATATATATTCAACGCTTAACTTCTATTAACTTTCACAGCCACAGTTGAATATAAAATCAAACGGTAGTATTACGAAGTGAGTTGGGTGACGATAGATGCAAGTCATCGATTCACGATTATTTATTATGGCATGGTGCATAACTTTTTATAACTTCATATATCCGACTCATCGTTTATACTAGCCAAGTATTTAATTGAGTTTATTGAAAATGATTTATAAGTGAACAAGTAAAGGCTCTAAATTACGTTATTCAAGATACCGACAAAAAGTACGTGCTTCCAATTGTTGTCTGTTCGAATTCAATGCCATTCCTTTATTAACTGAATTCCATATGAAAGCTCTTCTCTCTATGCTTTGCAAAAATAAAAACAACAGTTGAATAACGTATTCTAATTGATTCTACAATTTTTTGTATACTGTAACAAATATTACTAGTTTAAATAGCCAATTTTTATCTGCTTACCTACCAATGAAGGCTAAAATTTCTATCGATGAATTCATAGTAAAACATATTATGCAGCATTCTAAACAAAATTCATGTATGGATTTATATAATTGCATATAACCATCCAGATTATGAACTTGACGCAGTAGACGAAGAGACTTCTAGCACCTATCAATATATTGAAGAGGGTTTGGATTTGGGTCTGATGACGCCATTATTATCCTTTCTCTGTTGTTGTCCCTTCCGCGATCCACTGTCGTAGTCGGCATCGAATATATAGCGCTAATATAAAAATGTCGATGCAGAAATCTCGGATTGCTCACCGCGGGAAGCAGCGTGACCTTGTGATTGTGCCAAGAATAATACACTTCATTAAAGTTTTATGAAGAAGCCGTAGATACGGGACTTTTCCTTTAAATTTATTTTCCAATAATTCTGTGGCAAAGAGCTAAATCTTGATATGTATATTTGCCTTTTTCGGAGTCAATTGATATGTTACGGTTAACATCGACAGTGTTTCACATCGACCAATTGATGTAACCCTAAAAATTGAAATTGTTCAGGAGAGAGTAAAAACTGTTTCTATCGAAAAAAATATATGGTGAATTGCGTTATGAGTCTTTGAAATGCACTCCTGTAAATTCTCATGTTTGCAGATACAGTTATACGTACGGAGTGTCGATATAATAGTGGCTCACAATCACATGTTTCCCTTCCAAAAAGCGGTCAATTTATTTTTCTAATTTACATCATTTGGCCGAGACCTACTCTGTCGCCTTTAAAATGAAATCCAATCATTAACTAATTTTCGTATTTTTTGAGGGTTACATCAATTTACCAAAACACAGTTGATATGATATTTTTTAATTATCAAAATCTGACATATCTATCATAACTAATGCCATCTCTGATTTACTGAGACCAAACATAATATTTCACATTACTAAAAAATCTGAGATTTTGGACATTCTGGCTCTTTGCCACAAAATTACTATAACTTATAATTTAGTTAGATATATTATAAAGAGAATTCTGCAATGTATTCAAACGAATATATACATAAATCCTATAAAATCAAAAATGAATCGGTCTTAGCACCAACTATATTATTAAAAGCTTACATTAGCGCAACCAATGATTATTTCAATATCATATTAATAATTTATTATTAAGCTATCTGAGTCATTTTGATTCCGTCGCCTCGTTTCCAATACCTATAATATTAGATCCATCATACCGCCTATGAATGACCGTTTATTTTATTTCATTTACTTTCACTTACTTGGAAACTTGTGCATTTATGCTTTCGCTGAAGGACATTCAGCTGTTCGCTTAGCTAATATGAAGGCCAAATAATGTAATACATGTTTATTAATTCAGTTTACATTATTATTTTAATCCCATCTTAGGTTCGTTTATCTCCAGATGTTTCATCAATTTTACGAAACGAAAATTGACGTCTTTTGCTATTGGCATATAATAGAAATAGAGCATAGGGCTAGTAAATAAACTAGTTCTATATGGTATATGTGAAAATTCCAAAACCCAAAATGTTTATGAATAATTATGAAGAAGATATATTAAAAATGTTTTTTATACTATTTCTACAATTTTTTCAAATCGTTGATAGCATCAGGTCGCAACTAGCGGTAGCATAAGAGATCTCGTTGCACAGTGTCCAGTTCACAATTGTGTCACTTAGAATAGTAATGGTGTAACTGCAAAATTACTAAAAATGAGTTTATACCTCAAACACGTTCAAAAGATGTTATTCTATTAGTTTAATAATGGTGCCCTTCCATATATATACTCCTAATTTCCTTAAAAAACTGTTTTTTGTTTTTATATTCCCATATTTAACGATATTTTTCAGAATAATAGTGAAGTACCTGCAATATCAGAATAAGTGTCCGGATAGAGTTCACTACTAAACTAACGTTTAAGTTCTTCAGTTGATTGACAAACAGTTATTAATGCTAGTTATTTGATCATAAGAACATTTTATAAAAACTTGATTTTCTCAAAACTTCAAAACTGGAGTTACACCATTACTATTCTAAGTGACACAATTATTTGACGGCTTTCGTATTTAAAGTATTTTTATTCATTATTTAATCATTTTAAAGGTAGTCAATTGATTGAATATGAATTTTCTTGCTAAAACTCAATTACAATAAAGTGAAAAGAGCAAATATAACTACTGATTTTGACGACGGTGCGATGCCGAAATAGCCATCTTGTTAATTTTATAATTCTTATGAAACTAAATACTTTGTTAGTTTTACCTTACAATTTGTAGTACCATGTCCGCTCCTAGTGTGGAACATATTTCTTTCTAACGGAGGTATCTGAACTGAAGTTTTTTACGAGAACTGCTTGTTCAGTTGTTCAACTAATGGTTTTTAAGAATAAAAAAAAAAGATATGATGATTTCGCTTGATATTTGAATAAAAAGTTTACAAGCCAAAAATTGATAATTGCATCATTAATCTATCTACCATATTGTACTGTAATTTGATTTGCAATGTATACATAAGTTCATACTAGTCAATAATTTTGACACGTATTCTATACTCTCATAGTGAATTCAACGCACGTACATCAATACAATTTAAAAAATTGCGAAAATACGCACCGCGTAATAATGACGCGACATGTGTAATGTACAGTGTATATACATACCGTATGCATCCTAATGCAAATTATTCATCAAGATGAACCGTTGAATGTCAACTATACATTTATTTTTGAATAGCTCTTGTTTATCGGCAGCCATAGGTAATCAAACCAGTTTTGAATACTTCCTTCCTATGTTCTATAAGCACACTCAAAGAAAGTGAAAATAATCTCGAACAAGCATGTTTATTATATCTTGCATCCAGACTATCGCGCAATGCAGCAATTACTATTTCAAGCGCACTAGCATTTCATTGCGTTTTATCAAATAACTAAACAATGTTTCGTTTCGCTTGGTATTTTACACTTACTTCTAACAGATAGACAGCACGGCTCAGCAAATGATGTTAGTGTATTTCAATGTTACTGATTGAATGTCGAGACAAACTGGTTCCTATTTATGTCTGTATCTTAGGCGATATGTATCCGATTTTCTCGGAAAGGAGAAAAATTTTCTTTATAGCACCTGTATCTTCACTCGCATTCAATAAATTAAATCAATCGTAATTTTAATATTATTTACTTCGGTCAAGCGAATAAGTGAGTTTTTGGTGTAAAATTAAAATTGGTAACATAGTTATTTCACTAGCTTTGTTACTAACGTAACACGTTTCGCTTCCTTAAAAAGAGTCTCCAGACTGAATTTTGACAAAGTTACCACCGAATCTATAGCAAATATATGAGATTTGAAACAAATGTTTGTGCAAAGGTTGCTTGAGGATGGCAGGATCACCCCTATCAGAACAACCCTCAAGAAAAAAGCCAATTCCGTCTTGTTTATTTTCATATTAAATTGGTTTACAATACGAAGAATTTACAATTATTTACAGTTAATTGTTAAAAGATAAAATAATTACACGGCAAACGAGCGATTGGCAATCAAAATATGACCAACCGTACATTTGGATGAGAGTGACGCGCTTCACCCCCGCCCTTGGCGGAGAGCAGCAAGACACCAACATGTTAACGAAGCGATGTTAATTAATCGATTAATTGATTTTCATGGGTCATTGCCTGCCCAAGCTTTGTCAGAGTTCTAAAAAACAGCTCAAATATGATTTTTATGTTTGCTTTATAGCTTCCATTGAATAATAATATAAACCGAAACATATATTGAAATAAAAAGATACATGTCTTATTATGTCCCATGTTTTATTGCAGGAAAAGGAACAATTAGAACGTGATTTTTTTTAAATAGAATATCTATAAATTCTGAGTAGATTATATTATAATCTTAAAACATTATTTTTATTTTATTTCCTAATCATTCAAAGGTATTGGTTATTGCCAATTATTTCACTTTTGCAATGATGATATTTAGACATATACATAGATAAAAATTGGTTAATGAAGATACAGTAGAAAGTATTTTCAGTCGATCATAACAGGAAATTGAACTACTTCTGGTATATTATCGCATAAATTCCTTATGTTGAAATTGATCAAAAAATTGATTGTAGACAGATTACCGATCGAATTATTGTTTCACCGAAGAACACCGATCATGTGACCATCCTTCTTATATAATATAAAGTACGTATGGTAACTTTTGCTTGTACGTGTTATCTACTAGAAGTATTGTGAAACAACGAAATTACTTTTATATTTACTTTATCACAATGCTTATAAACATCGTATTATAAGTTAAAACGCAATCTACAAAACATTTATTTAGTTTTTAAATCGAATATCTGACCACGTTACGTACGATCTGTTATAAAAGTTATCTGATGAAATTTAAAGCTAAAGTTTCTGAGTTTATATTTAGTTTAAGTGACGGTTGCGCCGTTGCAATCACTATAATCGACAACGAGCCGATATCACATATATTTGTCTAACATCGCAAGATGTCATTTTTATCAAACTATCTACTAACTAGTCAGTTAAGTCTTTGTTAATTTCATTGTTAACGTCATCCTTCTTGTCTTACCATTTCCAATGATGAGGCTGTTCTTAGTTATTTTAAAAATAAGTTATCTTAAGCTGCTCTATTATGGACTCATATGATCTACCGTTGGGAGCAGCCATATACATGAATAATTAAATATTATTTTGAATAGGCTTATTATTCTCATATAGTCGAATCAATTCGACAGGAAAATAACACATGCAACGCTATGTTGTTCATTTTTCTTCTCCATTGACACATGTAAGAATAGATTATACTTTTATTTTTCGCAGTGTACACCAAACAACACAGTCAGTTTTATATTTTATTCTTTTTATTACACTTTACTACAGAACTAGTCACGTAAAGAAAGCCATTATTTAAATATATACTTCTAAAGTTATAAACTTCTTCTCTTCCATTGTTTTCCTCCTATAATTGATGTCACTCACGACTCACGAAATACATATATTCTTTATATTTTTAGCATCTACTTTACATCAATATATAACGTGAATTGGGTGTTCCCCCAAAACCTGGAATGATGTTATATGCTGCTACGGTTGCAACAAATTTAAACATATTTGAATTCATATTAGTGTTACATACTCAACAACATAAACAATGTGTTAAAATTTTAGTATTCGGGAAGTGTTCCATCGCAGAAAAGTGTGAGAAACTGTGACTTACACTTATGGCTAAGAAATCAATACCGTATAACTAACAATATTATAAAGTACTAAGTCGTACATACAAAACATGTTTTTAACATGTTCGCTCCCAATGTGGAGCATATGGCCTTCTTATGGGAGGTATCGCAACACAAGTTTTCTACGAGAAAGTAAAAGTTCAAATTTGACATTATTATCGATCTAGCATATCACATTCGACGATTAATACGCTTTCATATTCATACATATTACCTACATTCGGCAAAATGAGGGGCGGCAAACAAAAAGTTAGTTATCACACTGACCCAATAAGGTGACTCGAATGAATGAATCTTTCCGAGCGAATCGCCGTGGCCAATTCGCCATTAATGGACAAATTTCCATGCCTTATGCAATGGAATGGTTTTATCTGCTGCTACGGCTGCAACAAAGTCATACATTTTTGAATTCATATTAATATTACCCTACATACACCATAAATAACGTGTTTCATTAAAATTTCTGTATTTGCGAAGTGTTCCATCGCAGGAAAAGTTTGGGAAACCCTAATTTAGTTAATATAATAAATACAGTGAATGGTTGTAATAAAGTTACGCATTCGTATAAACTATAATTAATACACGTGGAAAAAAAAAACAGAATCGTTAAATGTCGAATTAAGTAAACAACCGCATCGGTCTTCCGTTCTTCACTTTCTTCTTTTTAGCAGTCTTTGTTCACATTGATTGACACAGTGAATGACTAGTAAAAAGTGTTAAGTAATTTCTGCAATTGAATTTAAAAGTATTTCGTAGAATCTCGGTACGCTTTGAATATATTATATTTAACTGTTATGTATGATTTAATGTCTAATGCAGTGACTCTCAAACTCAACAAATACGGCAACTTATTGTGGCACTCAAATTATTTACACACATTGTAAACAAAGAGCAACAGGAGAAGGGTAGGCGTTGATTAAATGTTTTTTTTACCATGTCCGCTCCTAACGTGGAGAATATGGCCTCCTAATTTTCTACGATAACTGCTTGTTACTCAGTTGCTCAACCTCTGTTTTTTCGAAGAGAGTAGGAATAGAAGGCTAGGACAGGACTAGTGGTTAGCTAATCGCTCCCGTTTTTGAGGAACGGATGGGTGGGACGGAGGAGTTTTCGACATCACAAACATGCATGATTACAAACATAAATCAATAAATCGATTTATGAAACTGTCCGCACTGGGAATTGAGTCCGAGACATTCGTAAGCGTAGCCGACGACGCTACCAACTGCGCCACAGACGCCGACTAATGTTTATTTACTATTTCAAAAATCTCCATGCACATTGCGTTTAAGGATCAATTGTTTATAATATCATTAATATGTAGTATCACAATTTTTATTCGTGGCGGGTAATTTTATCCGTTTTTTTTTTCAAATATTTTTAGTACACTTTGTAGACCTTCTGACAATTGGTTTTAAGTTGTACATTTAACACAGAGTAATATCTAACTTAAAATGTGACTTAGTGAAAAGAACGGCGTTTCCCTTCCATACACATTATTTTATGTTAATGTAATGCACAAGCTGCTGAAACTATCACCGCGAAAGATTCATTGAGAACCACTGCTCTAATATAACGTTACGTCCGAAAATGATAATATATGTGTTTTTTTACTACCGGTCAATTATACTTCCAGATATTTAATTGCTATCAAATATTTTGTTCACTTTCACGCTTTTCAAAAAATTATTAAGATATCCATGTAGAGTAACGCATATTTATGGTTAATAATTATTGTATACCGAAGTATAGTTCTATAATTTGTTTATTTTAAAACCATTCTACATATCAACAATCTTAATTTTTTATGTATGCATCTAAAATAAATACTTTTTGTCTTTAGTTGCTTAAATATACTGGAAATCATCCGACGTTGAATTGCAGTGGTTCCCAAGATGCTTTCATTGTCATGATCGTGAATATAAAAAAGGATAAATTATCACTTTTAAGGTGTTAACTGTCAATTCTTGGTCGAAAGACATTATATTTTAAAAAATAAAACACAATTCATTTGTACTATTTCCACATATTTATAACGATCAGGACCAGTTGATAATGCTCGTGATGAGCGAAACCGGTCCTGATCATTATAATTATGTGTAAGTAGTAAAAATGAATTGTTTTAAAAAAAAAAAAAAGGATAAACTATCGCTAAATAATATGATTTAAAACTGCCCGTTTTCATAATCTTTTTTTATAATAGTATTTTTACAAGACTGACGATGAAATAAATATAACGGTAATCATAAAATATGCAAATAAATTTATTGTATACCTTACAATGATGGTTTTATTTAACTAAAACATTAATTGTTGAGTAGATGGCGTGAACTCTTTTTGTGAACCTGTTTTTTATGAGCACGTTGCATTTATACGTTGCATGACACTGGTCTGACAGCAGTCCATAGTTATTTAACTAATCTTATTGTATTGTGCGATACTAAATAGATATTACGATACTGAGTGCAATAAAATAATATTTATATTTTTCATATTTGCATCAGTGCGGTAAACGATATTAGGAAGTCTGTCAAATTAACAGCAATCTACAACAAAAATAAATTGTATGAAATGATTATAATAATAATTACTTTTGGATAAATTACAATTTCGGTTCTATTTAAGTATGTGTTTACTCATTAACCATGCAATATCAACAGAAAAACAACAGTCCTATCCTTCTATTCATACTTTCTTCGAATAAGAGAGGTTGAACAACAGAATAGAATAGAATAGAACAGTTCGCATAGAAAAATTGTGTTGAAATACCTCCATTAGATCATATGCTCCACGTTGGGAGCGAACATGTTAAAATAAATCAACAGTATCATTTGTCACCATGTATACAACAAATTTAAATGTTTCACACAATATTACTCATCATTTTGAATTTTTGACATCAGTGTGGTGAAGTAGAGTCGATATAAATAAATTATTGATCGTCAGATTAATGGAAAATAAAACTCTTCTAAAGAATTAATATGTCAATAAAAATTTATAATCAATTACTTGCTCTGTTGATTTCGATTTTATACAGCTTGTGTATACTTTTAACATCAATATAAACGCTAATAACATTTAATCTCTGGCAATTATATTTAATTTATAGATGCATTTATATAAGATTAATTTCTGCAAAAATTAGCTTTATTTTTAATGTATATGGACTGGAAAACACATTATTATTCTACAAAAATATTAAATCTCCAAATTTTCTAGTAAAAATATATAAGTCTTGTGTATGATTTTGTTATACTTTATGTGAACGAGGTTAATTAAGATGGCTCTAGAAAATTAAATTTTATCATGATGCATGCCAAATTTTTACATTTCAATTTGTATTGTACTATTCATAATAAATATATATCTTTCACCTGTCAGTCTGACTGCATTTTATTCGCATGTGTAAACTCACTGTTAGGACTTGCAGCATCTCTAAATCTACTTTTCTAATAGTCTTAATTACTCATGATGGTGCATTTTTCTTAATATAAAAGAAACTATAATTTTCTTATCCAATGAATATCGTTTAACTACAACAAAACGAATTATAATATTCATTTTCTGACATTAAAATTCAACCCATTTTGCACATGGTAAAAACTGTTTATTTTATACCACTCGACTTTTACATGTTAATTAAATGAGTATATAATCAATCTCATTTAATTCCCTCTAAGATAAAAAAAAAAATATGCTTAATTTTTGTAGCGTCTTGATTTAAACATTTGTTCGTTTCGTTTGGTTTTGTAACACCTCATTCATTCTGACTACTAAGTTGTAAAAAATATTTATTAACAAAATCCTTAATTTCAAATATCATTTTAAAAGTTGATACATTGAAATGAGGTGCCTGATAAAAATTAAATTCAACGCTTTAATCGTCTTTTAATTATTGTTTTTTTTTTGTCTTTCCATAATTTATGTTACGTCTTATCTGGCATTCGCCTTTCAACATCTTCATGCTTCCAAGAACACCGATTCAAAGAACCATCACATTTATATGTTATCAGAGGTTGATTGACATCTATTACGAACCTTGTGATACTTTCAAAATATAATAGTCATGCGAAGGAAAGGAACAACAACGTAAGACTAGATTAATAGATAATGTATAACCACCAAACTTAGCTGATTAGTAAAATTTCTATATGTAGTAAAAAATGGATAACATGAAACCTAGTGCGATACATGAATGATATAATAAGGATTTAATTAGAAATAATCAAAAAAATCGTTATTAAAAATTTTTTTGTCGAGTTACAAAAAAAAAGAAATATTATGAAGATATCAAAAAAAGTTATAGATATAAATAAAAACAAAAATTAATCGATTTGACTTTACTAGGGTGTGTGAAGTCTTGCAATTATATGTTATGTAATATAATGTATTTCTAATTCAATTACTAGTTTCCTTGTAATGTTTTGCAGTAGGTTTTTAGTATTTTATAAATTGACAATGTCTTTTTTTTTAATTAAGTATATCAAAAATTCATTTTTTTCACTTTACAAAAATCGCATTGAATTCACTTCGCATTGAATTACTTTCTTAATTAGATCAATGTATGAAATTCAAAATGGCAATCGATAATTCCACGTTGTCATAATAAAATAATATGGGGGTAATATAAAATAATGTTTCTATTATAATGTTATTAACATTACTTGGTCGCCGCCGAATGTGGAACTATAATTAATTATCAGTCTAGAATAAATTTCTCCAATTGCCATTTTATGCAAAATAAATATCTTGTCTACTTTTAATAACCGTCGCTAAAATAGCAGTTTTGAAATTTATTGAAATTTCAGTTCTGGTTGAATATGGCAACATTCCTAACGTGACGGTGGCACCCTCACTAGCGGCCAAGTTAAATTGGTACATCAATACAAAGCAATGCTGAAAGTTTTGTAATTGATTTCATTTATAACTGAACCTGTTGTTCCCGATCAGGAGTTGGAATCTGCAAATCGACACATTTATCCACTGATGTTTCAATCGAATTATGGAATATAATCCGATGGCATGTATAGCTGTGAGGTATCTCATCCTATCAAACTTTCAAATGCTGAAAATAATGCTTAGATAAGATGAGCTAGCTAAAAACCAGTTCTTCTCCAACTCTGTTTTTCAGCCCTTAAGTTTTCCAAAAATGTTGATTGAGCAACTGGTTTAGCTGCCCAGTTAGCGTTAAACGTTTTCTAATAACATGCTCCATTGTGAGATAATATGGTTCACATCGGAAACGGACGCGATTTGAAAATAATTGTATCGATAACTTTAAGTGTACATTGGCCTGATCTGGTGGGGTCTCCAAGGAGACCAATGTTTAAATAAATAGACTTACAGTCCAGGATATGACCAGATACTAATTTTAAATTATTAATCATAAGTGAGGGTTCAACAATTGAATAATAAGCAAATATTATGGCATGATTATTAACCGCATCATCTTAAAATATGTAAGGATATTCATAGGTTTTGCCACATGTTAATAATATCACATAATATTTATAACATACCAAAAAATTGTTTTGTGAGTAAACTTAATCAACTCTTCATAATCAGATTTAACAATAATCCTTTGCTATAGGAAATTTGCCTTTACCACCAATACTTTGAATTATAAAACTTGTTTAGTTATTTTATCATAGTGTACTTCAACAAGGATGAACAGTAAACGATAATATGATATTTTATGCTAAAAAACCCAAATACATATATATCTAAAGTAAAAACGGGAAAAAGAGTTATTTCGAGGGACATAACGTCGCTGTTCTGAAAGAAGACACTAACTGAAAAATACTGGTTTCGTGTAGTTGGACTTTGAAGTTTGTCAAATGTTTGAAATGCTATACTTTTTTCATTTTGTTTGTTTGAACAAAACTATTGTTAAGTAAAAGTATAATTTACAAAAATAAGTGTGGACTCTTTGGTATAACTAACTCAATATGTAATTCTTTCGGTTTAGTGTTTTCTTCCAGAACAACAACGAATTATGTTTAGTAAAGTTTTTTGCGTACGAAAGCCTTCCTAGGCTTCAAATAAATTGTTTCGTTTCTCAGAAGCGTTTTTAAACATTTTATATGTCAATAAGTATTCGTAGGTTATGTGTAACAACTAATTTTCAAGATAACTAAATTTAAATCAACCCTTGGCGTCGTAGCTCTTCTACGCGGCGTAGCAACCGCAACCCCACTACATTACATAATAAAATGTATACATTAAACAGAAGTTTTTAATCGATATCTTTCGTAGGTACACATAACAATATTGCAATACCGAACCGATTCCGATTAATAACTATTTAATAATTTTACAAATATAAAACTTTTAATATATTTCAATTCTATTAGTTATCAAAATATCCGACATTTCATGACCGTCTGGTGGTGTCTTGGTAATAAATAATATGACGGATAATAAATATTAAACGATCATCAGAACCGGATTTGCTTAGTGACTAAACATTTTAAGTTGATGAAAGTTTAAGAGATAATTGTTCTAAATCGCTTATGAAACTAGTCAAAATAAATTTTGTAATGTGTTTTCACTATATTATAAGAAGTCAATTTTATATTCAAATAAAAATTTTAGATAATTTTATAAGTATTATATATCGACGGTGTTTTGGCCAATTGATGTAAACCTCAGAATTGAAATTGTTCAGGATAGAGGAAAAACTGTTTCTATCGAAAACATTATATGGTGAAATTTGGATTTTTGAGATTTTGTACACTTCCATGTATTTTGTCACTAACGACCCGGGTTTCGCCTTTCGGCATCTTCAGGCATTCGAGCACACGAATGGACTCGAACTGACAAATCAAACAACCACATCGAACAATCCAAATTTGATATTGAAATTCCATCAAGCACCCTCAGTCGATGTCTTAAATTATATTATATGGTGAGTTGCGTTATGAATCTTTGAAATGCACTCCTGTAAATTATTATGTTTGCAGATACGTGATTATACGTAGGGTGTGTCGATATAAAAGTGGCTTACATGAAGTGGTCGGGTCAAAATTTGTAAACCTAAAACCAATATAAAATGATGTTTCCCTTCCAAAAACATCATTTGGCCGAGACCCACTCTGTCATCTTTAAAATGAGATCCAATCATTAAATTATTTTCGTGTTTTTAAGGGTTACATCAATTGGTGAAAACACAGTCGATATGTATTAAATGTAACCAAATGCTCTAATAGCCATCTACGCAAGTTAGCATTGTAAATTTTGCTTTTTACTTTCTTTTGAAAGTGATAACCTAAAATCTGCGCTATTAAAATAATGGCGACATAATTAATAGCAAAAATTATTATTGTTATAGAAATATTAAAGCGTTGATATCTGATACTCGCCGAAAAACAAAGCCGCGTTCAAAATAATTGCTCTTGGTGAGAAAAAGTTGCAATGCGAGAACAGAGACTACGCTCGGTTCATTATCACGAGCGAAGATAACTGCAAAAAGAAAACAGACGCGGGGTCAGGTGTTCCTCTCCCCACTATGTATCTGCAGAGTTAGGGCGCCCCAGCAGTTACCCCCCACAATTTACTCAGTTACTCTCGCTAAGTATAAATTGGGCCCGTTACTTAGTTTAAGCATCACAACCAACTCGAAAGAGATTCGGGGAAGTGCGTCCAATAAACACATTTAAGACAGTTCAGTCACACGTTCACTAGAACAACTGCGCAAGAAGACAACTTTTTATATTTGTGAGGAAGTCAAGATAAACGATGGCTTCCCTTTTGAAAGTGAGTAAATTCATTTCAATCTTAAAATAACTTCCAAAAAACAAAACAATTTGTTTAAAAAAAAAAACAAAAATGCTATTCAAATCTAAACATATACATAGTTCTCTTTGGTATAAAAACAACTTGTTCCATTTTCAAAATAATTTAATTCGGTACCCACCTTAGCCCTAGAGAAGCAAAGTATAAATTTGCTCTATGTTTATTCAATTATTGTTCTTTCAAAATTCTTCTTTTTTCGCCAGTGAATTTTCCCCTATTTGATTAAAAGTATTGCCCTGTTTGAGTGTGGTATCCGAATATAAAATTATAATAAAAAATAACGTTGTCATCAAGAATAATTCGACGGCTAGATAATAAAAAGCTATAGTAGTAGAAAAATATTTAGTTTCTTATACAATCGCTAAATCTTATCGCGAATTATAAAAGTTTTTTTTTTTATGAAAGTTTATTCGAGCGAGTGTTACTAATTATTATGAGTATAAGGTTTTCTGTGATTACAATTAAAAAATATTGTGTAGCATTGGTCTCACGACCAATGCAATATAATCGTATATTATAATATGTCTAATTATATTTTTAACGATATGTTGGATTTTGAATATTATTATAATTGCGTAGACGCCGCAATCAATTTCCACGCAATATTCTAATGGTCTTTTTACATGTGATTAATTTCAATAATACTTTTTCTTATAATTATACGCAGCGTTGCATTATGTTTTAGCTGTTGATGGGATTAAAATTGAAAATAAAACCAAATATCTGTTTAAATTAAAACATACAAAAAAGTACTTTACTTTGAACTTTATTCAAAAATTTCAACTTTCCAAATTCAAAATTATTAAGTGCTGTCAATTTCATTGTTTTATAATATAATACAACACATATGTACATCATGATTATTGAATACTATAAAAATGGATTATTGGTATTTAATTTCAGCTGACCTGTGCAGTACTTGCGACAATTGCGGTTAGCGAAGCAACATTTGGACATGAGCAGTTAGTATTTAAAATATATCTATTGTTTTCATATATTTCCAATCCCTCTTTCAATCCAATCACTTTCCTCGTGCAAAATTGGACCTGCTTGAATAAATCTACATTATTTTGCCTATGTTTTCTGTGAGTTTGTAATGCGTCGTTTTGTGTAATAGTATATAGTATGTGTAGTGATACATTATTATTATTTATTTTATTGCAAGCGATTTATAAAATATTCAGCTGTAACTCATTTTTGCACAAATAAACTTGTCAACTTAAATTTTCCATTATACCAGGTGTGATATAAAAAAATATTCTTCACGATAATTGTAAATGAAAAAGGCATTGTTCTTTTAAAACGACTCGGAGGGATTCACAATGAACACCTTACCTATAAAGCGATATCAATTCGTGTGAATGAAAGTTGAACTTTCACTTTTACATTACGATAAATATTTTTTGTCTTTTTGTTGCAGTGTTCATATTCGAGTACACATACCGGAGGAGCACCACGAAATCCACCACCAGAAAGAGGTCCTAATACATGAAAGTGGTCATGGCGGAGGTCACGGAGGAGGTGACTATGGCGGTGGACACGGAGGAGGTCATGGCGGCGGCGGCGGTGGCGGCGGCGGCGGTGACTACGGCGGTGGCCACGGTGGTGGCGGCGGTTCCTTCGCTGAACACCTCCACGGTGGATTCATCGACCATCTGCATGGAAGCGGCGGAGACGGAGGGTTCAGCGGCGGTCACGGTGGCGGCTTCGGCGGCGGAGACGGAGGGTTCGGCGGCGGCCACGGTGGCGGCTTCGGCGGAGGATTCGGCGGAGGCTTCGGTGGCGGCCACGGAGGATTCGGCGGCGGTCATGGCGGAGGATTTGGAGGTGGATTCGGTGGTGGATTCGGAGGCGGCCATGACATCGAAATCGGTGGAGGACACGGAGGCGGCGGCGGCGGAGGAGGAGGATACGGCGGCGGCCATGGAGGCGGATTTAGTAGTGGAATCAGCAGCGGGCACGGTGGCGGCGGAGGCGGCGGTGGATACGGAGGCGGTCATGATAGCGGTCACGATATCGGAGGTGGATTCGGAGATTCAGGCCATGGAGGATACTCCAGCGGCGGCGGTGGCGGCGGTGGACACTCTTCCGGTGGATTCTCATCTGGTGGATTCGACGGATACAGCGGAGGCGGCGGAGGTGGTGGTGGATCCCACGGTGGAAGCGGAGGATATTCATACGGAGGAGGCGGCCACGATAGTTACAGTGCCGGCGGTGGACATGGAGGCGGCGGCGGCGGCGGCGGATTCTCCTCTTCAGGAGGCGGCGGTGGATACTCCAGCGGTCATGGATTCTCTTCCGGCGGAAGCAGCGGTGGCGGATATGATTACAGCGTCGGAGGAGGACATGGCGGCGGCGGCGGTGGTGGAGGCGGTCACGATTCATACAGTGGCGGCGGCGGCGGGGATCATCATCATAAAAAATAATGACCCCGCGATTGGTCGCGCTCACTAAATCACCGATCGTTGATTATATCTAATGGCCCCTCGGGGTCGCGTGCTAAGTCATTCGTTCATCTCACGGATATAAAAAATATTTAATAACTGTGTGAAAAACTTATCATTATTAATAGTATTATTATTATTATGAAGGTCGTTTGCAGATTCCGTTGATTGTACATAATATGCTTTGTTGAATTTATTTGTTATTTTATTACATTAATAAACTTTTTTGTTAATTTTTTATTTATATTGGATTTCATCTTTACCCCATCACCAAAACAAAACCTCCGCATACATTGTTCAGTAATATTCTATGGTTATTTTTGTTTGTCAACTCGTCTAAATTTTTCAGGTCATTTCCAGTCTTAATTTTGTTTTACATTTTCTATAAATAAATGTTTTTTGCCTTATTTAACATACCTAGGGTCCTCACTATCCGAGTATTCTTTATCCGAATCAATATTTTATACATTGGTATTAACAAGCGCAATACCGCACACATCAACTGTCACTTTAAATCCCACTACCATAGTGCTTTATCTTCCCGCCTCGATCGCCAACTTCTCCATTCACTCATTGTTTTTTCCTTACTTACATCATAATTTTGATCCCTGTTTCCCTGATCCGATTCCCAGTGTCAATAATAACCCGTGGATAAGGAAAACCTCCTGTATGTTAAATAGAAAAATTCTTATTTCATTCATGATGGTTGTAATCCTAGAGGTCTAAATCAAGTTTCAAATCACTGTGTACTGACCTATACAATGTGATTTTTCTACTAACTAAAAACATCTTTCTTCATATCGACGGTGAACATACAATACCTCGGAAACCCGAAAACTAGTTTGTTCAGGAAACACAAAAAACTAAACTTACCTTAGTCTTTATATACGAATAATGTATTCACTTTTCATTTAATTTCTTTAAATTCCTCTAAAAAAATTGTTAGGGAAGATGTTTTGACACTTGATTTGCTGACATGGGATATGATATATTGCTCTCAATTTTAAACATGTCAACACGTTGTATGATAAATAGGCATACGACGAATTTACCAAATGACGTGACAGAAAATACGGGATCAGGAATCACCATAACTCCAAAATCACAAAAGCGTGGGTTCCAAGGTAATGCATGTTCACCGTCGATATAATTATTAATAATGAAGTCTTTCCCAAACCACTTTTTGTTGCAATTAAGCAATTAATATTCAGGGTGAATTCTTTTCCACACCTATAAATTTCCTACGTTCATTGTTTTTTTGAGGGAACCTTAATAAATGATGCATCGGGTTTCACTGTATCTATGATAGTTTATACACTATATATCGTCAGATGTATGTTTGCCTCTGAAAAAATGTCATGATATTTATTCACCATTGTCATCACTGTTATGATAGTCTGGTATAGAACCGTTCTCTTTGCTCAACTGAAAAATGTAGTGTTGAATTGAATTAGTCGTTCCTTTCAATATAACCATATAGATTTAAATGTTAATTAATTGATTCTAATGAGGTAAGGAACAAGAAACGCACAAAGTACTGCTTTAATTTTTAATCAAAACTTTGTAAAAACTAGCATATATAAACATGTAATGATAGAACTCCAATTATTTCATCACAATTTTATTTGGTGCAATATTTAGTTACTCATTTACCCTCAAATACACCTTCATTCATGAACAATATCATTATGAATATTGATCTCAAACCTTAAAAATTATACAAGTGACTCAGGAATACAACATTTAGTCACAACTTATTTTTTATAACACTGAGATATCCATTAAGTTTAATAAATTTGTAACATTTCTGCTCTAAGCATATCACATTTGTGAACTTGTTTTAATGCAAGCTAAAGAAAACACCTCAGAACAAATTCAATTATAAAAAAAACCAATGCTATATTACACAATAACCACCATTTAAACATAATATTAAATAATAAATAATCTTTTGACTGACTACAATTTGTACTACAAGCAGATTATATTTTATCTACAGTTGAATAAAAAATTGCGCACTGGGAAATGTGAATTACAGATTCGACTGTTTTAAGTATCAAATACTGCAAATTATGAGTGATGTTTTTATATTATAAATATTCTAATATGTATCGGAATAAAATTGTTTAAATTTAATAAATTATAATATGCAATAATCTAAAAAGAAAAGGTTCAGTACATTATGTGGTTCAACGATTTTTTGAAGTGATGAAAATTCTTTTGTTAATTTAGTCCATTACGGGAAATCAAATATTATGCATTAATCGTTGACAATTAATCATTGATTAAATCAACTGCTATTTTTTCTTCTTATTTTTCAACGTTCTCAGTCACTTGTGTATTTCTTTTTGTAAGTTTGCCAAAGATCATCAAATATTGGTTTTTATTTTTAATTGGGTTTCATCGAATAGGCAAAAAAGCAACTATTCAATGCTAAGAATACTCTCAACATTTATTTCATTTCATAATCATAGTACAGGAAGGAATGTCCAACCTTAAAAATATAATTTATCATATACTTAGGTACAATATTTCATAATTAAGTATTTTTATGAATAGATGATGTAGCTGCATTCAAATCATTAAAAATAGTTCACCGCTTCTCGAGCTTACATAGACATAGAAATATATTTCGAGTACATTACGGAACACTTTGAAAAATATTTAAGCACTGTTCAAGAAATGCTGCTCTATCTAAAACTCAAGATTCAACATGGACATTTATATAATATATTATCAAAAATTTATAGAAGCCATATAAGTAAATTAATATGATTTAATAACATTTTTGTCATCCATTCTCAATACGCTGTTTCGTTCACAATCCTATTTTATAAATGACACAGGAGTCAATAAGAGATGCTCTGCATCTCTAAGAATTGTCTCCATGGATGAATAATATTAAAATATTCACCATTACAATCGTTGATAGGATGTGTGTATAATATGCCTTATTTTTTTGTTCTTTATTATACGTATCAATAATATTGTCAATAATGCCCAATCATACTATTCACAGGTTCAGATTCCAACTGACATTTAGTAAAAGACTCAAAGTCGATAAGAGCAGGGAATATATTTTAAATAAATGAAGTCTTGCTAACGAAACTGTTTGAAACCGGGATGTCATAACCGGTTTAAAGCAAATAAGATCAAATATTTTAGTGATTTGTTTGTTGTAATAATTATTTATTTACCATGACATCCCCTATTATTATATTATGCATACGGCCATAACATTCACAAAATTTTGCAAAAATATATAATTAAAACAGTTTCTTTCTGACCACAATACTTATATGAGAATAAGTGTCCATAAATTTTCCTATATATTAATTTGTTTTATAGTTTCCAAAGATATACACATATATGGATAAATACCTCAAAGATTCAACATTGTTAATTTTAATCCTCAATGTGATGAAATTGTAGAAATATAATGAAACGCATTTCATAGTAATAGAAATAGTGGTTCTTTATGTTGAAGGATTTAGCTAACTGTATAGAAAGAATACAACTACAATAAATATCTGTATAACAATAAACGAAAAAATTTGTCCTGGAATTTAATTTGATATTGAAAATAGCATCTAGATGGCACAGTATTAACAAAATCTTTATTCAAAAATCCATCAACCTATTGAGAAAGCACGACATGTTTATTTTCAATAATCCATTAAAAGCAATAGCATTCAATAAATATCAAGTAAAACTTTGAGAAGGTTTTTTGTCAAAGTTTATACATACACTTATTATTAATATTCATCACCTCGTTTAACCCTTCAAGTCTGGATGACGAGCACAGCACGTGGATCATAAACTGTTTCCAGGGATGGAACGCACGCAAGGCACGCAAAAACAATGCTGTTTTATCGTTTATTTATAATAGAAAAAGTTCACATATTTCATTTAAATAACGAGTTCTATAAAAATTATATTGAAGTTTTAGTTATGTATACTTTTTATAGTATTTTCTATTGATCCAAAAAAATCTGTTGAATGTTAAAATTATCGTTTTTTTTTTAATACGTAATTTGGAAAAATAAGGTTTTCAAATCTGAGACATTTTAATCCCATAAAGAATTATGTTTATGAAAACTATATGTCTAAGTATTAATTAAAATGGCTCAGTGCTCAGAGCTTTTTAGTGTTAGCGTCGATAATACACTGGTCTGAAAGTGATAATTTTAAATAAAAAGAATTGACAACCAGTTGTGACGTAAAGTTATTTGCTCAGAATCTCACCAGAAATATTTTTAAAAACAAAAAATTCAATTTATCTTTTAATTTATGTGTTCAATAAAACTCCATAGTTTTATTCATTTGAACTGAGAAAAAATACTCCAGCGACTCTCAAAGAGTTGATTAAATAAAATTTTGCTATTAACCCTATTATCTTATATTATAATCAATTCTGCCAATATCTCCATTAAAAAAAATTGATCCGTCCCTGGGACTGAAAATCTATTTCAGGTGGAAGTGCCTGAAGGGTTAAGTCAATCATTATAACAAAAGGTTGATAGGTTGGAAATTATTGAAAAATCTGGGTAATTTTATATAACTAAACATTTAAATATAACCCATATAGGCATTAGATACAAACAGATTATTTTTAAATATACTGGTATAATCAAATTGACAATGTGTAGTTGAATTTTTTTCAAAAATTCCCGCATTTTTATCGGGAAAGTTGAAAGAAATCGAAGTTTCTCGTAACAAGATGGACTTCTTGATATTTTGTTTTTATTAATGTATCATTTGATTATTTAATGTTAAGTTTTATTGAAAATGATTTTTTATTTTGTGTTTTTTTGCGTTCATTTTTCCAATTAAATGGATAAATATTCAGATTTATTTCATATCCTTAACTTTTTTTAAAGCTGTTCTATCTTACACCTATATGGGTTTATTAAACAAAAATGACTACATGTTCCCAATACTGCATTCTACGAGATCATTTTTTGGATTGTCTTGAGTGGCTAATGAGTAACCATCAATTGATCCAAACTAGCCCATACATTTTAAAGCAATAAGATTTTAATTAAATTTCAATTGCCAACAATCAGACTTGTTTTTATTCACATGGTCAACTCTATCAACCTCAAAAAATTTAATATTAAACAAAAATCAAAAAAAAAATATATAAACATAGTTAATAGATAACATAAATATTCTTTTATAAATGAAGCCCTTTCTGAAAATAACCAAATTTATAAAAGTAAAGAAATAATTTAATTTACAATGAAATAATGATAAACTATATTAATATTATTTGTTCGCATTGTGTTTGATTTCAGTAAAATACTTCCTCAACAGCTTGCCTAAATTTAATATAACATGAAAATAGTACAAACCTCTTAAATCGGTAAAAAAATATTTAAAGTAAGCTTCGGTTCAAAGTATTCTTAATTTTAGTGGACTCCCGACAATAATATTGAAGGGAATTACATAACTTATAGAATATTTCATTTGCGTTCAACTCTATAACATTAATACATTATAATAGATCATAGTGAGTATTGTAATATCAGCAATTCAAGAATAATATAAAAGAAGAATGAACATGCCTTTGTACCCTAAAGTGAATTAATAATGCCGGATGAAAGCAAACATGAGGAGCTTTTAATGAATATCTGACTAGGACATCTAAATGTAAGACAGCCCATGAGCCCTTGATTAATATTACCAACAAACACTTAAAATTATTACAATTCATAACTTAATAATAAATCTGGAATATTTACAATAATATCATCATTTGAAGCATAACCACCCTCACTTTTATTACATGTGCTCAGTACTTAAAAAACTAAATAAACATAAAAAAACGTGCATGCTTATTTATGCTCAGGATCATGTCGAAACTAAATAGAAATAATCAAAAAGTGACATTGAATAGTGAATTATTTTTTATTAAATTAGGTTATTTTGTATATTTCCATTATTTTTACTATTACTACAAAAAAAAATATATTCTTTTTGTTATGGGTCAATCTGGGAAGAATATTACTTATTATTGTAAGCAATGAATAAGTTTTTAGACTTCTAAAATGCACATTTAACAATGTAAATGACATAATTCATTATTACTTTCAAATAATTATCTAGAAGCATTTATTTCCAATTTGGCCGTAGATCTTTATTGCGCTCATCTGTGGGCATGTGATTCTCTGTTGGCGTTGATTCCAGGAGAGAAATCGAACCAAAATGGATTTATATGCTCAATATTATATGTCTACAGATTTGTTAACAAATATTAGCTTTTTTCAATTTTGTTTTTGTGAAAAACAATAATGTAACTGCCAAAAATCACAGATGATAGATATGTGTAGTATCCATATCTAAAGAAATAATAATAATACAAAAAAATATGATAATAGATGACACAATACTCAAAGGGTTAAAGTTATATTTGAATCAGAGCAATAAAACTTTACTTTTTTGTAACAAGATATACAAATTTTAAATTCATTTTAATAAACACATCATCCTATTAAAAATTGACAGTTAACATTATTAGTCATTTAAATTTATCTCTAGATTTTCCCAAAACAAGCAATTTATTAACACCATATAATTGATTTAAATAAATTCCTGGTACTCCCGACATCCTTTATGCAGAGCCTAAACAAATGAGAGTATAAACTGCTAATTATACAAAACATATAGAAATATACTGTTATTTAACACATATTGATAAAGTATCACATATAAACTAGACAATAAATAATTGTTCAGTGTTATACATTGAAGATGGCGATTTTGCAGTTTTTTTTTATGAAGGCCAGAAATACTGCAAAT
Source organism: Himalopsyche phryganea (assembly GCA_022494535.1). Classification (NCBI taxonomy): domain Eukaryota; kingdom Metazoa; phylum Arthropoda; class Insecta; order Trichoptera; family Rhyacophilidae; genus Himalopsyche; species Himalopsyche phryganea. The sequence continues at coordinate 1,432,499 of JAGVSL010000072.1, forward strand.
AGCATAGCGACAATATGGTAGAACTTGGTGTGAAGACAAAACAGTATAATTTAGCGCATCCAATATAAGCAGAAAAACTGTCAACGTTTAGAGTGGTGTGTCATGGAAATGTAAAAAAATTGCATCTTAGGAAGACAATACTTAAGAATGAATTATGGTAAATTAGTGGTATTATTTACATACAACATGAAGTGAGTAATGAAATTTAGGAAATAACCCTTTAATAAAAAATAATTCGCCATCATACTCAAACATCAGTAAAAAAATTCAATTTACGATGATTAAATTTTTAAATGAAAGAATTAAATCAACCTTTTATCAAAAATATTTAAATGAGTATTAAATCCTACATATTGTAGGAAAAAAACATGCGTTAGAATTATTGATCTTTCATTTCTATTTAGAATCTAGATACCAAGTATTATATATTATATCTTTGTTTCACAGAAAATAGTACGTTTTTTTAACCGTCTTATTTACATACTTGTGACAACTTATTGAATGAGTAGCATACATTTCATCTTACAATCTCCAGGAAATAAATTTTATTAAAGAGAAGACCATTCGTTTAGTATTTTCGATTTTTAGAGAATATGATTACATATCTCAGTATTCAGGTGCCAGAATATATAAAATACCCACTGTATTTTTTTCCGTTTTCGAGTTTTAAATTACATTAATCCACAATGTGGAAAAAGGATTCAGCAGTCAGTGCTCTACAAGTGGTTGAATTCAAGCAAGAAGCAAAATGCTGTTAAAAGTTTCAAAGCGACATTTTAAAACATTTTCCTTTATAAATCGCAGTAGTTATGAATGAGAAATGATATCTTGATATTCGCTATCCATTTCAATAAGAAACTCTTTAAATCGATGATGGTCAAGCACTTCGGAAATAATCGCTGTCGGTAATCTTAATTACCCACTTTTAAACTATAAAACTCTATTTACTCTATAAAACTAACTTAAATGAAAGTCTTTATTTAAATACTCAATTTTGAAATAAATTGATTTTACTTTTATTTTTACTACCAGTCAGAACACGGCAAAATGAGACATTTGAAAGATATTGATGGTAAAATAGCCCATTTGCATTAAAATATCTTAGAAAGCCGAATATGAATATTTTTTTTGTCAGACTAAACAAACAACACCCAAACAGGTTAAACAATACTGTATCACAAAAAAAAATTGTTTGCTAGTTTCGATTGAAATCTTACTTCCCTTTCAACATCGTTGATATTAACAGTGGGCCCTTCTTCCATCTGACTACCGACGTATGATAAGACCGTAAAACAAATGTGTTTTACAAATACTATTTTGAAACATTGATCTATTTCATACTCTTCTAGCCATCAAAGTATATTGACATAAAATACTGTTTAGAATAATATATATAATAATAATAATGTCCATCTATTTAATTGTGATAAATGTAAACAAAAAGAATATGAAAAACAAACCTTAAACAAATTGCAAACTGTATAAATGCATTGACATACCATAATAAATGACTACCGTTATCAATTAAATTTAACTGAACGATGAAAAGAATATATTGTTAACTTAAAAGAAATGGAAACATGTGAATTAATAATAAAATAAATAGTTTTTTCTTTTGTGATATGTTACTTTTTAATACGAAAAAAAGCTCTAGATTATATTATTTTCACCGCTTTCCGAATCAGTTTTTTGGAAAATCAAGCACTTTAAAGAGAAAAAAAGAATAAAATATCTGAATTTCAAAAATGACTTACAAAAAAATCACTAAATACTCCGAGTGATATCAAAACACTTTGTCCTGTTTCGAACAACGTTTTAAATCCATACAAGAAAGGTACACCTTTCTTTTAATCCCACAGTTTAATAAATACTGTATAATTATACCGCTTTTTCTTAGACTATGCAATCAAGACATAGTGACAGTCCTCATTGATCAACTATAACTTTCACAAAGATTAGTTGTTTCTCTTGTATGGATTTCAGAAAAATGTTAATAAGTCTTGTTTGTGTGTTTGTTTCATGGTAAATGTAACTCAAGAACGTTATTGAATTTTTACACACTATAAAGATGGTTTTGCATTTTATTTGGTGTAGGCTGTGTAAAAGGTGAAAACCACCCAATCGAAAATCTTCCAAACACAGATTGAATGCTTTTCCAGCGAGACTTACGCACCCAGCGGGCTTCTTCTTTCTTAAGTTGCTCTATACCCTGCAATAAAAAAAATTTATATGTAATCACAGCAGATTATCTCATATATCCTTTGTTGGATTGTCACTATATAATCCATTATCATGAGATTAAACAGGTGATAACAAATACATAGGAGACTATCAACAATGCAAAGCTCAAAAGATTGATAACAAATAATATGGTCCATATGATATTGCATAAATACTAGATAACTTATTCAAAAAATAGATCATTATTATCAGTTATCACATGAATTGTTTATTGACCGTATTACTGGAACTGTAATCTGGAACTGAATTGATAATATAAACACATTCCAAGGAAACAGATGCCATTGATAATCAAGTCGATGCCATTAATAAGGAGTGGGCGATTTTTCATGATTTGGTCGAAAATATAACACTTTCATAAAATCAACTAAACTTCTTAACCAGTAGATATTTCCGTTTAGAATTTTGAAAAGAATGACTAACATATTTAATTTTTTGAAACTAGAAAAATGTGATAAATTTATTATATATATATTATATATGCTTTTTTTTTTTTTTTAAAATAAAACACAATTTGTTTGTACTACTTCCACATATTTATAATGATCAGGACCGGTTTCGCTCATCACGAACATTATCAACTGATCAGTTGATAATGCTAGTGATGAGCGAAACCGGTCCTGATCATTATATATATGTGGAAGTAGTACAAACAAATTGTGTTTTATTTTTTTAAATATAATGTCTTTCCACCAAGAATTGACAGTTAACACCTTAAAAGTTATTATATATACACTAGTTATAAATTTAGTAAATGTACTCAGAGGACAATGTTTAAAACAATAATAATTATATTGCAATTACAATAATGCAATATGATAAATAGTGGTTTGAAATATTCTTCAACATATACAATAATGGAGATTGCAAAATACAACTGTAACTATTATGATACTGTTGACAGAAATCAACCCTTATAATCTAGCAAAGCAGTGAGACTGATAATTTATTGTGATATTTCACATTGACATACAAACCTATATGTTTATTATGTCATTTTGCACCCAGTGCACTCTCATTAAACACAATTTTTGACCAACTTTGATTTGTATTGTAACATGTAGGGTGATTTTAGACAATAAATATTCCCATTGCATTCCCGCAGGTTGATTATTTCAAAAATTAAATTATACATACACAAACAAGTGATGTGGATTAATTTATGACATGCCTTTCTCTAAAATGACTATTCGTTTCGGCATATTCTGAATGCGGTGGCAGCATAAGGATTAAAATGAAAACTTTAAGGAAAAGAAATAATTTTACTAGATTTATAAAATTTTTACCAAAAAAAATGATAAAAAAATGGCTCACTAAGATACAGTAAGAATCTATAATATAACTATAAAAACAAAGTAAAAACTATACCGTTTCGTCATTCCATATAGCCTGCAGCTGTGTACCAAGCATCACAGCTGTGAAGACAGCAAATAGAAGCGATTCAAACACAAGAAACAACAAAAGAACTACAGTCGCTGGAGGTGAGTATGATGAACACTCACGCCATTCTCGTGTGATGCATGACGCAAATTGGTAAAGAGACAGGATCAGTGAATGTACAGATATCATAGCTATATATAACTGAAAAGAGAAGAAAGAGTATTGATTAGTTTTTTATAAGAAAATAATTTCAAATATTCTTAAATTCTATGAATAATTCTCATGTAGGTCTTTAGGCTTCCACAGTTATTATATGTATCGATAATCAATATTACAGGTTTTGAAATGTTGGATTATTACCACTAACCACAACACAATGTCTCCCCAATATAATATTCATTCAATAATTTATTATTACTGAATACCTCGAGTTAATTTAGAAGCTGTGTTTGAACGAAACATATTTCTATAATTTTGCAAAGCAAAACTTATTGAAGCTTTTTCTTCTTGAAGACTTTTTTACCATGTTCACTCCCACTGTATGGATCATATGAACTCCTAATGGAGGCAACTCAGCAGAGTTATTCTACGAGACTTCTTTTTATTTAGTCGCTCAACCTCACTTTTTTAAAGTGTAAGGATTGAAGAATGGTCTTAGGACAGGACAGAAATTAGTAGTTTGCTAATTGCTCTCACCACACTCCATTGAATAGCTTGAATAGGTGGGAAGGAATTGTTAGATAACTACGCCATCAACCAATTGATTTATGAAAATGTTTGTACTGGGATTCAAGCCTACTGGCAATACAACCAAAGAGCACAACATTCACCACTCAGCTACTGCCACGGCTATTTAAAGTATATAATTTGCTGGGTTTACACAAATAACTTATTAGTTCACTATGTAATATATTACTTTCAACATCTAACGTTTATTTTATAATTTAAGATGTCGACTGAGGGTGCATGACGGAATTTCAATATCAATTTCAATATCTCGTTCAACTACAGGACTTGAACAATTCAAATATAATGAATTTTAAATTGATAACTTAAGTTTAACACTATGTAAAATGATACTTACAGTAAAAAGCACAAAGTACTTTTGATTGTTCTCTCCGACACAATTATTGACCCAGGGGCAGTGATGATCCATTTTCCGAATGCACCGCTGACAAACAGAACAGTGATGTGCACGTTCCGGCTTTATACTACAGCACTTGGAGCATTTGAAAATAACTTGACCTTCCCGGAATCCCATTTGCTTTATCATCTCCTTAGTGGCATTACCTCTCGGAACAGCGCCCTGAAAAAATGATGAGGTTCATGAATCAAGCAATAGTAACTTTCAATATTAAATAACATATTTTGTAGTGATGTAAATAACATTTGACGAGTTGATTACACAAAAGTCGTGTCACTCTTTATAGCGATCGACACTTGAATGTCATATTGTGAGCATTTACGTATATCCCTGATTCTTGATTGTACAAATACAACATCGATCGGAAGATATCTTTGTCTGAAAAATCGTTGTTTCTACAAATACGTCATTTTCATGGACAGTTTTTTCTCTCTTGAAAAATCAAGTTACCTCTTAAGTCTCAAAACAACCAATGATTCAGGAAAATTGTAAAAGACTTATTTTAATAATGCATGTTTATAAGACTATTTTTAGCATATTATCACTTAGAGAAAAAACAGAATAATATGAGAAATAATAAACACTAACACTGAGAAATTTATTGCATGTGATTACAGAATCTTCACAATGCTTTCAATAAATATTTGCTGATCTATCTATATCACTGGATATTTTGACAATAAACTAATGATAAAAAAAGAAGAATGTGATTAATCAAAAATCAAGACTTCTAGCATCTTATGGAAACGATACATTTCCATGACGCCATATCAAATAATGCCAAATAATCCTGATGTTTATGACAATATAAATTTATATGTTGAGCTGAACTGAGAAAATCTGTCGTAAAGACATAGATAACATTAATGAGATGGAGAAGGCGTGTAAAAGACTTACTGGATCGGTAAACATTGTGCGCAGATGTGATGCGAATGCCAAACAGGCAAATGATTGAAAAATAACTATATTTATGTAGCTATAAATTGGAGAACTAGTAGTTCCTGGTATCAGGATTACCATCATGACAACGAATTCTGCATATAAAATCAGGAACCATGTCATTATGGCACAGATTATCCCGCATATATCCTGAAACAATTTAAAAAATCATTATTATATTTTTGTGTCGACTCGGGGGATTCGAACCCTTGCCTACACCACTAAGTAGTACAAAAATTCTGGAGCGTTACCATTCATCTTCAGTGACCATTATTCAAATAATAAAACAGTTTTTCAATGAACTATCAATATTTTTAGTAATAAGTTACTCAGCAGATATTTCAATGGATTGAAAAAAATATTTGAATAAAAATGAGATATTTATTTGTTAACAAAATCAACTCTCCTGAAGATAATTTAAGCGCAGTTTTTTTTCAATGAAAAATACTGCAAAAAATGCATACTAATTATATTACGATAAAAGTGTCGCAATGATATTTTTTTTAATTCCAAGGTTATTTAGTTAATCTTCAACTTCTGAGAAGCTCTTATCTATTCTGTATTATATTTAATAAGAAATTTAAGTACACACAGGACATTCTAGAAATTTAATATTAAACAGTGTACAGTACTATTTTTGACAGAAGTGAGTTAAACACAACCTCAGTCTAATTATTAATGTTTCAAGTGATATTCCAATGTATTAGACAAATATCTGTGATACTCTTTTCTTAATTACATATTTCAATGTGTACATTATAAAATTTCACTACACTAGAATGGCATTTATCTAAAGCAACAATGGTTTTGTCCAGTCATCGATATGTTAGAGTACAAAGAATGCTGATAAATTAACTCAGTGATATTTAATTAGATTTTAAAGTCACCTTTATACACCATGCAGCACCAACACAGCATCTATTATGCATATCTGCCTCCTTCGGAAATGTTGTATAGCTATAATCCATCTTATATGTTATGTGTATTTTATTCCAAAATGAAGATAGAATACCTGAAAAGAAAATGTATATTTGAGGGTTTGTCAGCAAATTAAAAAATGTATAGAATCAGTTAAAGATTTATTTACAATGAAGACTGGGAAATCTTGCTTAATTTATTGAGAAGATAGGTGATAATATACCAAAATCATTAATTTTTAGAGATTGCCGTTTGAGTGTGCGTTAATTTATTTGGTTTATAATATAAAATAGCAAAATACAGAATTTATTTTTGAAAAAATCTTCCTGAACTTACAAGAAGCTTTTTAGGTAACAGACATAAAATAATGTCCATTCACGGAATGAAGTTAAGATGCCTCGTTTAATATAAAATATTTGCTTTGTAAAGCAAAATATACTGAATTGGGTTATATCACATTATTGGATGAAAAATAAACACTTCAACAATATAGAATAAAAAAAAATACTTGATATTGAGTATACAATAGAAATAAATTAAAAATAAAACCACAAGTCTTTGTGTAGAAGAAGGATTGACATATAATATTTATCTGGTGAAGCCAATTCTAAAAAATATATTACAAGGCAAGTACAAACAAAGCATCGGCACTGTTATCATTCAAGAGATAATATAATTGCACATATTCAATTAAATATTTCAAAAACAAAAAACATTCATTAAAATTAGAAACTAAACAAATCGCCGGTAGGTAGATTTCGTGCCTACTGAAAAGTAAATAATATGTATTGGGTGCAAGTTAATTGCCCACATATTAGTCACAAACATCGAACCACTGTACACAAAATGTATGTAAATACAATAATATATAAATCCAAGAAGCGACAAACAATCCACCTAAATAATTTGACATGTATATGTATGGTTTTCATTTAGATCGTCATCAGTTTGCATCCACACGATGCAGTTTCGCTGCAGAACAAATTATTGACATCAACATAAAATTACCTTTACATCGAGGTTAAAAGAAATTCATAACCAATCCATTGCTAAAATTCACAATTCCAATACATCCTAGCAAAAAAAAACACCAATATATACGCCTCACTCGCTAAAGTCAGCCATACAATTTTAATAGACAACGAAAGATTAAAATTGACAGATACTGAGTACTGCCATTAGCAAAAAAAAACTTCACTCGAAATAATATTAACATTTATTATTTTATGTCGGACCTAAATAACCGTATAAATTAATTTATATCTAATCAAAATGTCTACGTTATAAATATCTAAGGCTCATAAAATGTATTTAATTTATGTCGTAAAGTACATTTTGAATGCATTACATATTATATTTTTAAAATTTAATCTAAATGTATTTTTTGAAAAAATGCATGCACAAATTATTTTTTACTTAGATCCGACATTATATCATATAAATATTTAATAAATTAATTCTAAATGACTGAAACAATATTCAATTTAATTCTCATTTTAATTTTGCTTTTAGAATATTTTATGTACAATTGAAGACTCCCGATATAAAAAATAAAATGGCCAAAACAATAAATTATTATAATTTAAGAAATCGACTGAGGGTGATTGATGGAATTTCAATATCAAATTTGAATTAATGAGATTTTGTACACTTCCATATATTTTGTCACTAACGACCCGGGTTTCGCCTTTCGGCATCTTCAGGCATTCTAGCGCACGAATGGACTCGAACTGAACGTTCGTCAATTCGTCAGTTCGAGTCCATTCATGGGCTCGAATGCCTGAAAATGCTAAAAGGCGAAAACTTGGTCGTTACAAAATCTCAATAATTCAAATTTAATAAATTATTAATATGTACTATTTCTATTTATATATGTCCTCTTACATATTTACCACTCATCAGTATAAGATAAAAGAGAATAATGTAACAATGAAAGTGTACAGCCGTATAACTTTGCACTCCATCTCTAGGATTTGGGATAACGGGATCCATACATATTAATCCACTGATACGCTCTGTATAATATGGGTACAGAAAGGTTATCAGTGTAATAAAAAGTGCAAAGTTATACGGCGTACACTCTAGCCATAACATAATAGGTAGGTATCTATGTTTATATATTTTCTCTGACACTGTGGTATTACAATTATATGTTAATATAAATATGATATTAAATATATCTATTAATGAGCATTAAGTGTTTTGGTTTGATTTAAAAAAAAGTATTACTAAAATGAATGCCGTTTCCGTGTAATTATTGTAATAATTTTGCTTTTACTCACATTTATTATTTTTTATATTAGAGTTATATTTAAATACTTTGAACTGTTAGTATTTAACTTCAATCAATTTATTCTATTCGAATTACGCGTAGAAAAATAGTATGTGACTACCTATTTGTCTCATGTTGTTTTCATCGTTTATTTTAAATTGAAAATAAAAATATTCATCAGATTACGGTATAAATTTCCGTTTATGGCAATTCCAAACCGTTGTCACCTTGGTTACAGAAATGAATACAAACAAAAAAAATATGTGATTTTAGTATCTTTGTAATTAGTCCAATTTGCAATTGTCCAAAGCTGTGGCGAAATTAAATGAATCACAATTTAATACCCTTTAATGTTGCTTCTATGTTGTTAACTTTTTAAGTGAGTTAATTAGTTGTTTTTTTGTTGTAGGTATTGATTTGAATTGCAAACCTCTATAAACTGTTATGTATCTTCCTAATTTTATAATTTCAATAATAAAATGAGAATTGATAAAAATCATCAAAAATATTACGATTGAAGAGACCACCTATCATGGATGAGTAAAAAATACTTTTAATTTGAAAATAAAGTTTAGCTGTCATTAAAGAAATAAGCTACACATCCGGTATTGTATTGTGTATTATTTCTTTTCAAGAAAGTAATCAGTTGAATTAATCAAAATATACAATGCATATTGTAGCTAAATGGATCAATAAAATTCACGATGGAAATAAGAGTGAAGTGTCACCGTAAGTGTGAATATCTAATTTATAAACATTTTATAATAAAGTAATCGATTGTAGAAGTTTTTATTGTTTATAACTGTTAAAATATCATTCCATAGTATTTTTTTTCTTTTCCTTTCAGTGTCACTTGTTTGTCATTTAGTCCTGATGGAACTCGGCTAATAGTCAGTGCTGGTGATGGAGTTATGGTTTATGATCCTAATGACGGTGCCCTTATTAAACTTTTACGTGGTCATAAATCAACTGTTCTATGCGTTGCTTACTCTGGTGATGGCCGTAGATTTGCTTCTGGCGGAGCTGACAAAACTGTTATTGTATGGAATTCAAGATTGGAAGGTGTACTTAAATACTCGTTAGTTTTTTTTATCTTAGTAGTTTTATTGTTATTCCAAAAATTTTATCGAAATAAAAATTTCTGTAATATTTTTTCATTTACTGACAGCAAGATTTCTGTGATTAATTCATTATTTTAATATATTGCTACTCGATTTATTCATCTGTTTCAGACACAATGATGCAATTCAATGCTTGGCTTACAATCCTGTAACATATCAACTCGCCTCGTGTGCCATGACAGATTTTGGATTTTGGTCGTCAAAAGTGTGTGCTGTGCAAAAGTTTAAAATAGAAATTGGAAGAGCAACTTCATGTTCCTGGTCTGTTGATGGACTTCTCTTAGCTATTGGTCTCACTAATGGATACATTACCATTAGGAACAGGGTAAAAAAATTGTGTTGAATATTATTAACGACATACGACATACAAAATAGTTATATTTTTATGATAATAACTGTTAATTCTAGCCTTTAAAATCATACATATTTTAAGCTTGTAATTTAGATATTTTTAAACTATAGTAATTAATTTTGATTCAGTTCGGGATGAAACGTCAAAGAAAACACTATATTACAAATTATCAAAAATAATTATTGCACATTTTAGCTTGGAGAAGAAAAGGAACGGATAAATAGACATGGCTACGCAATTTGGTCAGTTTTGTGGACTGAACATAATCTTATAGTTACCGATTGGTCTGAAACTATATCTTTCTATAATTCGTCAGGTCAGCAAGTTATGAAAGAACGACCTCTTGGTATGTCAAAATTTTTGTCTCACAACTATGAAAGAAAAACTACCATATTTATGTAATTTTTGTAAATGTAACATCTCTGATAAATGAATTATTTCTGAACCGTTTTCAGGTATATTACCAATGAGTATAAGCCGAATAGGAGAACTTATTTTGGTATCCGGTGCTGGGGGTTGGATAATCATGACTTCAGAAGGAATTCCAATAAATAGGATGAAGCAGAAATGGGTATCAAGCATTCAGAGCAACAATGAATCGAACACAATAGTTAGTTACCTTTGTAACACAATAATTTTATTACAAAATACACAATGTGTATTATATCAAGCATTAATACTTAGGTTTTTTTGTGAAGTCAATCTTTTTGAAACATAGATATTATTAGCACGTATTCACAGATTGATAATTTGTTCAAATCAACAAGTTACCAAAATATTTATCAGAAACCTTTGTAACAATGTAAATATTTATTATTTTAGGCAATTGGTTGTGAAGATGGCACGTTATGCAGTCACCAAGCAGTTTTTGACACTGTCCATGCACTCTACCGTGATAGATACGCGTTCCGAGAGAATATGACTGATGTGATTATACAGCATCTGACATCCAGTGTTAAAGTGCGAATTAAGTGCCATGATAGGGTGCAAAAGATTGCTATACACAAGCATCGTTTAGCTGTAAGAATGATAATTTTATATATATCTGTTACTTTTTAGTTATATTCTTACCAAATTTATGACAATACGTAATGAATATTTCAATTATTTTATAGGTTCAGCTTCCAGAAAGAATAGTTGTATATGAACAAGGTGTCGGTGATGGAATGCTTTATCAAGTGAAGCAGAAAATTCCTTTGACAACTGACTGCTCATTGTTAGTTGTTACTAGTAAAGTATTATTTTTATGCCAAGGAACCAAGCTAGAAATGATAGGCGGCAAAGGAGTTCGAAGTTGGCAAGGCTCTGCTCCGATAAGATATGTGAAAGTTGCTCCGATAGATAATACGGAAGTTCTTCTAGTTGGTCTCTCAAATGGAAAGGTGATCGTGATTTTTTTTTTTTATTTTGTATTCATTCTTGAAATACTTATTTATACAGTTTTTCTTTATTCTCTTTCACAGATATGGAAAGTCAGTATTCAAACACCTGCCTCAGAAATATTTATAAGCACACCAGAAGCAGTCAGATGTTTTGATTTAAGTGCTGCTAAGTCATCAATATCTGTTGTTGACGAAAATTCCATTTGCCGTACTTATAATGTAACCACAGGAGAACTTGTATTCACTGTAAGTTTAAATCTTTATAATATACTGTTATTGTTTATCCTTGACACTTCTGTTATAGATATCATCTTTATTTTGTATATTAAGTGTTAATTTTTATGATTTAATGGGAGTTGCATCTAAAAAAAAAGAAGCCATCATTATGTTAGTCCATGGTGGAAGGAGAGAACTACAAGGTGAGCTGTAAAACAATTGACAATTGCCATTTTTATTTTTAAAGACGTCATAACGTGCCAATATTTAAAAGTCAAAAGAACTTTGTTTGCGACACTGTTTTGAAGAGGTAACAAATATTTGATTCAGGTTTTAAAGAGTTACACATATATAATAAATATTGTGATAGAGTTTACAACAAATAAAACATTTAGACATTCTTGTCAAAGCAAAACTATTATTTTAAATATTTTAAAGATAAAAAATTAATAGCAATGCCGAAATGTGCAATGAAAAGTTGTAAGTGCTGAAACATAAAAACAAATCAACAAAAATGTGAAGTTTTTACTTTTCCTAAGGGTCGGATTCGTGGTCGAGTGGTCTACGTCGTTGGCTTCGGTTGCAGTGCTTATGGGTTCAAATCCCAGTACGGACAGAATTGAATTCATTTCATGAATTGATTTTTCAATCTATTTATTGATTTCTGTTGGAAGGCATGGGTGTTTGTGATGTCTTAATTAAATTTCCTCTCATCCATGCCATCCCTAAAACCGGGAAGTAGCGAGACTTATAAGCTAACCACTAGTCCTCTCCTATCCATATATCTATGATCTTTCTGAAAAAACAAGACGTTGTCCATCTGAGTAACAAGCAGTTGTCATAGAAAGACGTTTTTTGAGATATCTTTATTGAGAGTCCATATGCTCTACATTGGGAGTGGACATGACACATAAAAAAAACTTTATTTATATTGAGCGAGTAAAGTGAGATTAAGAAAAATCCAACATCAGTATTATTTGGATTTTATTTTGGTAAATATTCTTTACAACACGGTACTCTTTTTCTGCTTGACAAAACAATGTCATTCTCTGGGAAATTTAATTGCGGATAAGAAATTGGCAAAAAGTCCAACACTGGAATCAATGAAACCAATTAATTATGCGAAAAACGAAGTATTATTATGAAAATTCATCGCCATATTTCAAATATGCTGTATGGTTTGTTTTAAGAAATTCCATTTGTCAGAATATTATGGTGGCTTTTTCATACTGATATTGTATTCGTATTTTGCGTAAATCATCGGTTTCCCAAAATATTAATAATTCTTATCCAATATTTTAGAATTAGAAAAAGTATTTTTCAAAATAATTGTAAAACTTTCACTGCAGATCATTTTTTAAAATATCATTTAAACTTTAAACGAAAGCAATAATATCTTAGTTCCTGTAAATGTAAAAGTATTACTTTTTAGATCTAGGATATATGTTAGAATTAAGATTTAAATAAGGGATTGAAACTAGAAAAAGTTTGCAAAAAAAAATAAAAATAACTGTTACATAAACTATAATCTTAATATATATTTTTTAATAGAATCCAAAAATATTTCAATTTTGATCACTAAGCAAATCATGCCTTTCGATAAATTTCCAAACAACTCAAAATCACGATGCGCCCGTTGTGATGTCACATATTTTCCATAGCAACGATGCAGCTCACCTGTAGGTCTTTCCTTCCACCATGCTGTTAGTCTATTTTTGTATTGAATAGGAAGAAAACGTGTCATCAGTATCATGGCATATATCATGCGAAGAGCTTCTTGCATTTTCTGGTGGAGGCAGAATATCTATTAAGCCTGGACGATTCCCCGCATCAGCACAGCCATTGGGCGGTTCTGTTGTTGGTTTTCAGGGAGGTCAGGTATTTTGTTTACAATCGAATGTGATGCAGTCGGTCAATGTTCCCCTATTCCAAGCGATGTATCAATATGTTAAAAATAAAATGTTTGGGTAAGCATTTGTTATTTTTTCGTTGCCATTATTTACATTTAAAACATTTCTTCTTTCTGGTATTATTATTTTGTCAATTCTTTAATGAAATATTTGAATATGATATACTTGATTGAACATTGATATACTATATATTTATTATTTTAGCCAAGCTTACTCAATAGCCTGTCTAGGTGTCACAACATCTGATTGGGAAAAATTAGGGGCAGCTGCTTTAGATGAACTTTCTCTTGATATCGCAAGGAAGGCTTTCCAACATACAGAAAATATTTCACTTTTACAGTTAGTTGATCTACTACAGGTATTTTTTACATGTTATACGTATAATCTTCTTATCACTCAATAAATCACTTGTGTTGTATTTTTGATTATAAACCGTTGTTATTTAATAGGAAATATTGAGTTCAAATACTAATAATACTGAAGCGATGGCGAGAGCCGAGTTATTTGCACAGCGTAATTATTTTGTTGAAGCAGCCAGGATCTACCAAGCTAACTCTTGTGAGGACAAAGCCTTAGAAATGTATGCAGATCTTAGAATGTTTCATAGAGCACAGGTAATTCATAAAAATTTCCGAAACTTATATGATACTAGTGTTTTTTACCTGACTTCGCCCAAGATAGAGGACGCTTAAATTAGGTTTAGGTTTAGATGTTGAAATTTGGTTGAATATTAAAAATGTTACCGTGGACCGTACCTCTTGTAACACCGAAAAAATATACTCCGACAATTAATAATATTGTTAAAAGTTTAAAATTATCCCACCTTCAATCTTGTGCATGCTGTTGTGAAGAACTTATGCCAATCTCCGAGAAAGATTTTTCAATCATATGTTCAAGCTTCGATGAGTGCCTTGTGTAGATGCCATAAGAATGATCAATTTAATTCAAAATAATATGTCTTCAGACATGTAGTCCTTATTGTTCTCCCACAGCGCTTTTGGGTTGGAAGGTTTACAAAATGAGAGGATTACTGCAAAGAGTGTAGCACAGTTGACCTAGAAATGGCAGCCAGAATGAAATGTGCAAATTTCACATCACTACTGTACACCGTCTGGGAGGACTTCTTCTGACCGACAGACATACAGAATGATAGACTGACTGACATATGTGTATATATTCTCTGCTACATAGTAGAGATAATTCTACTCTTGACTTTTTGACTAAATTGAATGTTGAATAATATTTTATTTTAAAGCAATATCATACTTCTGGGAATACAATGTCCATAACAAAAAAGAAAGCTGAATGGTCGAGGCATATTCAGGATTTACATACGGCTGCAGAAATGTTTTTAGCTGCAGGAGAAGTAGAGAAGGCAGTAGAAATCATGGCTGAAAAGGGTTGGGTGGAAATGTAAGTTTATTTTTATCAACAAGTGCATGGATATGATTTTTAACATTGTTTTTCAGAATTAATGTGTAATGAATATTTCATTCTTTAGGTTAGTGGAGACAGGACGATCAATGGACAAAGGTGACCAAGTTGCTTTGCGGGCTGTTGGTGATGCTTTGAAAAGTCTGGGATACCTTGAACCAGCATCAGAAATTTATCAGAAACTTGGTGATGAGTTAGCTGTCATAAATATGCTTGTTGAATCTGAAAATTGGACACGAGCATTTCAACTTGTGAAACAGTATCCTCAGTATAAAGAAAATGTTTACATTCCATATGCGCATGTTATGGCTCGACAAAATCAATTCATTGAAGCTCAGAAAGGTTAGTTACTGTTGCTGATATCTGCAATGTTTGGGCTTTAAATAAAATAAAAACTTATTCAATGGTCAAGAGTGTAAAAATTGTTTCCGAAAACTGACATTATTTAAAATATGACACTAAAAAAGTGGTCTATATCGGTTGCCGGACAGATTTATAACTTTTTGTTCATAATTTTAACCGCATGCGACAATGAAACACTGAGTCTAATGTGTAACCGTTTTCATTTTCTTTTAATGTACGTTTGTATATATATTTTACAGCATACCTGTTAGGAGGCAAAGATAAATCTGCTACAAAACTATTAGAAATTTTGATTAACAGTGCAATAACCGAAGAAAGATTTAGCGATGCTGCATATCTACATTGGTTATTTGCATCACAGTGCTTAGATATAGCAAATGCTGCTGATAATGAAAGGTAAAAAACGCAAAATATAATAATGTCTGTTTTATTCATCTGTATTCAAAGTAATCAACTTATTTTATATATTATATTCAATTCGTAATCACTCATATTTCACATGCTGATATTTATTTGTTTCAGTGAACGGTATAAATGGGTTGAAAAATATTCACAAAAAGAAAAAATGGCCTGTCTGTATCATGCTTTTGAGAGTGTACACAAATCGATCAATGATCCATTTTCACTTTACCAACCAGATACACTCTTTAATGCTGCTAAGGTTGCCCTTTCGTTAGTTGAAAAACTATCGGTTCGTGCTAAAGGGATTTCTTTGTTGTATCCTTTTTATTTTTGAAATTGCTTACAATTTTTTATTATTGTGTAGTTTTATTATCAAAATTAGAATAAAGGTACATCACATGGTGGTTTAATTACAAAATAATCAGTAGAATGTTTAATAATTGCTGGAATTGCAAAAAAAAAATGTATTGTAAATTTCATCCTATCAATATTTGCCTAACTCTAATGCAGTAGCATATATTTATGTCTGGCAAAACAGGGAAAGTCAATTGGTGCAAATAAAGTTGCCAGTCAAATGATAGATAGAATCCAAGCATTGAAGATTCCGACGAGGTTTCAGGTATAATAATATTTGAAATTCAGTTGTAAGTTACATTGCATATTTAAGGAAAATTTTCTTTTAATCCTTATCTTCGTTTTCTAGGAGGCAGTCGAAGTTTTGACTCTCATTTTGTGGGGTACTGGATGCAACGACGGTAGTGAAGTTGTACCCCTTTGTTACAGGTGTTCACATCATCTTCAACCCTTAGATACTGTGTGTCGACGCTGTGGGCAGTCTTCATACTATTCGTGTCTTACATTTGGTAAAATAGTTATTCTTAGTTACATAAATATTCTCTACGATTTCGGAAATCTTAAATGAACAACCCCT
Source organism: Himalopsyche phryganea (assembly GCA_022494535.1). Classification (NCBI taxonomy): domain Eukaryota; kingdom Metazoa; phylum Arthropoda; class Insecta; order Trichoptera; family Rhyacophilidae; genus Himalopsyche; species Himalopsyche phryganea. The sequence goes on from JAGVSL010000072.1 coordinate 1,449,504, forward strand.
TAATGAGAATAACTCATAAAACAATTTCAGAATCAATGCCATTGGTAGCATTTATGCCTGAAATGGATATACCACTTGAAGAAGTATACCAACTTATAGAATCAGTCCCATCGTCGTTTGATAGCGATCAAGAAACGGATGGAGCACAAGTTTTGAAAATTGGTGGAAATAAAGATGCACATGATGTTTTTGCTAAGAAGCCCATTGAGGTAAATATTGTGGTTTTGTATTTTATTTGACAAATTATAATAGGGAAAATATTCATAAGTATGTAATCTATTCACATTGTTTTATATTGATTATATTGTCTGCTGTATAAAATGATACACAATCATCATAATCTATTATCACTTAAATCAAAAACTAAACATCTGCTTGAATTTCTAATAGTAATTATGTTTTTTTTGCAATCTTTACAGGAAGACCAGTATGGAAAAGTTGTTTGCTCACGTGAAGATCTAAGATGTTTACAACCAACATCAGTAGTTATTGTGAAAAAACAAGCTCCCCTTCAACCATTATTCTTCAGAAACCTAATGCCTGATCTACATGTTCACGCTTGCCCACATTGTGCTCAGGTATTTTTTTAAAACTATTAAAATTTGAGAGCATCAAACTTACAGCTTTGTCAAATGGAACTATTAAAAATCATTAATATTCTTTAAATGCTTGAAAAATAATTCACATTTATATTACCCATATCTTATATTAAAATAAATTTAATTTCTCTTTTCATCATTATTTTGATACCGTTAATAATAGTTTTAAACAATTTTTTTTTCAGCTATTCTATGTTGACGACATTGAACAACAATGTGTATTGAAATCTGTGTGCCTATTCTGTAGAAACACAATGTCCGATGATTTGATGGAGCCGATCTTGACACAAACTGACTCCACACAATCTGCTGATAGCTCTATATTTTCATAGTATCTACGAATTATTATTATTTTTATATTGCATTCTTCAGATATTTATTCAAAATGTAAGAGAAATTGTTATTATAAATATACTTGCCTAGTTGTGATGCAACTTTAACAAAGTTTTTTATTCAGTCATGATACCTATTATATTTGACGAATACTTAATAGAATAAATAGAACTTATCTACTCAGTTATGAAATGAAATGTTGGATATATTAAAACTAGAAGTGTTTTGAATAAAATAAATGTTTACTGTTAATATGGCTTGACAAAAAATTTCAGAAAGATTCAGTGGCAAGACTATGTGTATTTTGCATGGTTGTTGTTTTGTATTGAAAGGTTTAATTGTGGGAAGCCCGTTATTGTTGAAATTGGATAACACTACTGCATAGAATGAACACAATAGTTTAATTTTATCTATTAGAATAATTTATGGTTGTTGGCAATTGTAGTTATGATTTTTATAATGTTCATACGGGCAGAATTGGTCAAAAATATATTATTTTTAATTCTCGAAAGCTTATAGTGCTACCGAATGCAAACTCTTGACCGTGTAACCGAGTAGGGCGGATATCCTAGAGTGTTACCACTCAGCTATGAGACCAGCTAGTAACTTAAACTAAAATAAAAACAAAATTTAGTGTTTATAACATTATTTTCTATAGTTTATTTATTCAATCGTTCCTTTTATCGCAAATAATTCCCTACAAATCATTACTGAATGACAATGAATAAAATGAATGAAGATATTGAGAGAGAACCACACTTAAAACATCAATTCAAATGAATCAATGAGAAATATGATTACACTTTTGTATTCTATACAGTCAAAAAATACTATTTATTTTTTTATAATTTATATTAATATATATTTAGGAAGAAAGATACAATTTGATAATTTTTCCCAAAAATATGTAAACATTTCTTATTATTATGATTGCTAATCAATAGCGTTCCATAAAATATTTGACTTAACGAAAGTATTATTATCAATCTATGAATCACCTTCACTACTAATCAACTGTATTAACGTTAATTGAATTACAATAGTTGAAATGGTTCACCTCAAATAATGGGAATATGACTAAAATGTATGGCATAATGAATTACAAAAGAAAACTGACCTATTTTGCGATTATGGTTTATATTGCATTACTATAAATGTTCATGGCAGCTGCTTGCAATCCACCGCACTGAAATATTTTATAGCAAAAAGGAAGAAAAACAATCATCAACGCATGCAAAAATACATGTTTTTCAGTCTATAGACTAATTTACTTTCTGAATAATGTGCATATGATATTCGCTTAGCAAACTATACTCAATTATATTTTTTAACCGCAAGAAGTCTTCAAGTAAAACAAAAATATTCACTTGTTAAAACACCGGACCAAAAATAAAAATTCAAGAATTTGTAATTTTTCCTTGTGGCAAGAAAGCAGAAATATATGAATAAAAATTGTCGACATGGTTTTTGATAGGTAAATTACCAAAAGATAATTTTACAATAATAATGACTCTGGTTTGATCACATTTTAGCAGATATAGCAAATACACGAATTGACCACAAAAATATATGAATTAAATGATTAGTTAAAATTGAGAGCTATCCTTGGGATCTTATTACAAACCTCTACATGTAAAGTGCGAGTTATTTTTCTCTATGTTTACAAAATTGATATATATGTGAGATCATTCTTCTCAATTTTGTCTGATAGAAACATACAATTTAATAATAACAGTGGAATATATAGAATCGTTCGCTTGCATATTTTAAAACTGTTAAACAAAACTGTCATTGTAAGGCCATGCTGAAATATTGTCAAATATCCAGATTTATGAAGATTAAAAGACAAGTAAATGCAAACGGTTGAAAAGGTGATACATATTACATATCATGAAAACTTAAGATTAAATAACATTTTTTCCATTGGAAAAATTTTAACAAGTGCATAAAAACAACATTTTAAATAACTTAGGGACAATAATGCTGAAAAATATTTTGCTCATAAGGATTTATCATTTTTAATTAATTATAATCAAAGGCTTATGAGTTCCGCGCATCTATTTATGGTATTGGAGTAGTGTTACTTTTGTTTTAAAGTCTTGGCAGTATCAATTTATTGATTTGCAAGAAAGTAAATATATTAATCAGCTAATTAATAAATTCACAACATTCATTGAGAGATATATCATAAAAGCCAATAATAAATATTTTCATGAAAAAATGATGAAAAGATGACCTTTGAAATCATTGATAGACTAGTATTATACGTATGATTTAAGAAAAATGATCAGAAATTAAATCAATAAAAAATTAGGTACTTCATAAAAATCAAGTATGGTTGCGGATAGAAAAAGATTGATTTAAATTAGATGGAAAAAAAACAAGATGGGAAAGGAGAAAAATCATAACACGGATTTTTCATGAGATTGATCACTAACAAATAAAACAAAATAGCAATCAAGGTGTGATATTTGGTAATTTAAACTATATGGTAAGCAAAAAATCACCAGAAAATGTAGATATGTAAATACAATCATTGACTTTTTCCCAATCATTGTTTCATATAAGACAAAAACTGCTGGTAAACAAAAAAATTATAATGGTAATAAAATCATGGCAATCAGGTTATTAGGAATAGGTGACAAAAATCACCAATAGAATTATGAAATATTTCAGACATTTTATCAATCAAGTCTCATTTTCAAAGAACTGGTTTGACACAAGTATTAATTCGTAATATAAACTACATGTCTATATATTTTACTTTGAAGTACAAGAGTCATACTAATGACTGCATGGAATATTTTGAAATGTTGTCTATTAATACATTCACTGCTAACAACATGCGTACCGTGTTGTTAGTAATTAGCGACTACGTGGTAATCGATAGGACACTAATATCTAGACGATTAGTGTAGCAGTGAATGGGTTAAAAAACAAAGTACCGAAAACCATATAATCACTATTTTTTGACATATGACATTTTTAGGCCATATGTAAATGTTATAAAAATGCAGAAAAGATTGCTGTTCATCAATCAATCAAATTTGGCTTACCCTTATAAATTTGATCACAATCTTATAATCCGTAAAGGGCACAATTTCATTTTATTTCGAGTACCTCTGTACCATGTTTATAAATAGCATTTTATTTCTAATATTCAACACCATTATCTGATACAATAAAAATGTAAATAATTTAAGCTGTTACAAATTATAATTAACAACTTATAAAATTAAAATGCGATTCGTGTAATAGGAGAATATGTACAGTTATGTTATCTGAATATTTTGAGACTATTACTACTTCAGAAGGCTGCTGTGCTATTTCTTTATGGATATTTTACAAGGGCACTATTAAATGTCATAAAAAATTATACTGATCTATGATGATTGGTACACAAAATCAATTCTTTTGCATTTTCATTTTCCTATCTAACTTTCTTTGCTTTTTCTCATCGAGTACTTGTTGTTGTGGAGACGAGTCTTGGAAAAACCAAGGCGAGAGTACAGACTTCCACAGCATAAACATGGCGCGAATCGGTGCCAACAATATAAGCAGCCAAAAATAATTGGTTACCAAAGAAAGAAGCTGGGTACCTGCAGTAAGAATTATTAAATCCTTCACATGTCTGAAAGAAAAAGAAAAAGTTTTATGTGAGTAAAAGGAAAAAAATTACTACACTAAATTGAGTTGTTTACAAAGATTTTTTCAGAATAAGTCTTCCAAGATATTTTTATTTAATATTATGTGTGTATATAAGTAGAAAATACAGGTCAAATTTCTTTATTATGGATATCAAAGTCCAGACGAACTTTCACACTGAATTAATTAAATTCCGAAAAAAGGAAAGAATAATTTATGTAGATTAGTTCTGACACATTGTCCTGTGATTTATCTAATATTCCTAGGTTTTGGCAAGGGGTGTCAAATGAATTAGTTACCATTTTAAAGAATTACATTATTTTTACTAAATTTAGAAACAATTATCATTTTAAACTAAACAACTGACTAGGGTTGTTTGGTTGTAAATTATTGCTGTGTTCACAGTGATGATGGGTTTCAATGACTTCTTCCCCAAAAGAATATAGCATACGTCACTTTTAGTAAAATGAATATCAGTATTTTCAAATTAAAACAAATCTTACATTTGTAATCGTGTGTATTTTATAAAATAATTCAATGTCCAAATCACATAAAAGAATTCTGATAATTATTTCTTACTCATTTAACATAATCTGATAATAGTAAAACCTTATTATAACGCGCAAACATCTGTAAGCTACTTTTTTCAATATTTACCTTTGACAGTGATTTTCACCAAAAAATTGACTCTCCAAGAAATTTTTTTTTTATACTTACTCGGCAATACCTCCTTCCATATTGAGATCAGTCCCAGTGTCTGAAAGTTGTCCACTTTCAGAATATGTAGGTTTGGCTGCAAATCGCATAAGATGGAAACAAATCTGGTATATTGCAGAGGTAAGACAAAACAGGGCCTGTAAATGACAAAACAATCGTTAAAACATGATTACTGTCTTCAATATAACGATAATTAAATATTTACAGCAACATATAACTGCTAATATACATCCTTGTATCTTCTCTTTTTTTTAAAAAAAAATGTATTTCATATTTTATATGTAATGTAAACATATTACAGAATAGCTTGAAAGATGAATAGCTGTAATAAACATTAACCCTTAACCGGGCTAGGGGATATATTTTTCCTTCGTGAATCTTGCTTGATTTTAAAGTTCCCGCTAAATGTTTTTTTGACAATAAATGTAATTTTATCAATATGTTTTATTTCTAAACTTTTCGTAAGCACAAATCACCCCTCGGAATAACTTTAACATGGTTGATAGTTAATATCGTAATAAATATCAAGTAATTGATTATACACTACGTAAATTATTAATATCAATGACTTTTTAACTGCTTTACCTTAAATTAAACTTTACAAATGATTATTAATGCATGAAATTCATTATACTCACAATAATACCGCCCGTTATACTTTCAAAGAAAAATATAAACATTATCAAACAATATATTGCTGTAGCTCCAAGGCCCATGTTTCTATAAAATATAAGGGTTGCAGCATTTTCATCCACTATTTGTTTTGCCCCTTTAGTGGCGGGCTTTCCTTTTGGCGCCTGTGGAAAATATTCTTTATTACTGTACCATTCAATAGTTAGATAATAATCATATAATCAAAATGGTTTCAAGCTCAACTAAGCAATCGAAAGAAATCACCTTTTTTATCTTTATCTATGGATACCTAATGGGGTACTTTAAAGCTTCTTTTTTCAGATAGGGTGGAGGAAGAAAGATGAGATTAATCACACACACTTTTTCAAAACATGGTGTACAGTGAGTGACAAACAAACGGTTCTCCAAAGCTCATGCTTGTACCCTCACCCTATCTGAATAGACACGAATATAAACCAGTCAAATTAAGCATGCACTATTGAAATACTATTTTTACGTTCATATTTTTTTGCATCTCATTTGTAAACAAACAATAGGCTTGAAAACATATTCATTGCAAATGTACAAATCAAATATTTCAAATGTAAAATAATTGTTATATTTATTTATCATAAATTACAACAAACATTTGACGAGGAATATATTTAATAGAAATGATAATAGCTATCACTTTAGAGCTGTTATTATGTTATGCACAAGTGTCTGTTATATTGAGTGCCACCACCACGATACAAGTTTACTGAATAGAAACAGTGTATATTGTATACAAGGCAATATCAAAAGCAATTGCTTTTATTGTGACACAATTGAGAACTTAACTTAACAGTCTACCTTTACAGCTGACATGTTAGCAGAATTAGCAGTGAAGATTTTCCTTTGATAGCATTTTACTATTAATGCACTATTTAGTAATAATACATCAAACTGACATTTGAATATTTAGGGATATATAGTCTAATCTAAGCTTCTGCAGATACGATAGAACTCAGTGTATTTTTAATACATGAATAATAATTTATACAGATATTAAACATGTTAAGTATTCAAATGCTTGGTTGCACATATTAATTTTTTAATCAGTATACTATTAATTGGTATCTAAGACGACGGTGTATGTGATATTTCTTACTTTTCTAACAATCTTCACTTCAGTATTGTCCAAAACGGAATATTCATACACTATCTGAAAGCGCAGACTGAGCAGCTAACGAACAGCCAATAGATATTAAAAAAACTTTGATTGTAAACAAGGTGGGTAAATAATTTAAAAAATAGTGAAATAGGTATGAAAATATTGATATTTCATTTATAAATATATCTTTTAAATTATTAATATTGTATGCACAGTCAATACAAATGCAAAGAACACTGTGTGAAGTCATGGCCAATGGTTAACCAAAAAGAAGAAAATGTGAAATATTTCAAGCTGTTTTTTAACAAAATGAAAATACAAAAACCTATTCACACTACAGTGAGCTTTGAAACAATCAGATAGATAACTAAAACTATGATCCTACAAGAGTGACTATTATGTTGAAACGACAAATAATGGTACATCATCAAATCAAACAAATTTGTTGAATTACTTTGTAGTGCATGTGACACTCAATGATCCGACTGATTTCAAGATTTGTTAAAAAAAAAATGTCACATACATAAACATCGCTTTTATAATATTCTTTAATATTCAAGTTTTTCCATAGTATACATTATTGATGGATATCTTGATTATAAGGAAATAAATGAAAATAGTGCATGCGCCCGGAGATATAAGATCTATGAAATATTTCATGAATTTGAATTATTCTACAAAAGGGTTTCGATATACCCTGTCAGGCCACCTCATCACGATAGTGTATTAAAACTGAGTGTCAATTAAAATAGCTTGTTATGAAGAGATGAATGGAAAGGTGGTGTTGTTCATTGTGTTAATATTTTTGGTAAAATTAGGCAAATTCATATCAAAGTAACTGCGAAATGTACTTACCACCATATTTATTGAGAATACTCCGGGTTTACGTACACCAAACAGCTGGAGTGCGGTTTGATATGGTTTCAATAAATTTTAAGGAAAATATTTTTTGTTTTGATCAACTATCCTTTATTTATCTTCTTAGTCATAAACTTATGAGAAAAAATGCTGAGGATACGTAAAAAAATAAAATTGGCTTAGAAAGACAGCGGTGCCTATAAGTTCTCTCTAGGCATTTGACAACTGTAGTGATGACTATAACTTTTTAGTGATGGCTTAAAAGTGTAGACTTGATACACTACTAGTGGTATTCATTTGGTATTATATTATTGTATCCTGATGAAATACTTCAAACTATATTTAAATTTAGGGCTTGCGATTTCAGAATCCATTGATTATAAAAAAAATTTGAAGATAATCTATAATAATTATTTTTAAAAGTTGTTCACATCTGTTTAATCATTTATTATCAATAATAATTGTATATACATCTAATTAGCTTTCGAAGCTTTGTCAAAAAGATTCAAGGTTATTTTCAGCCTTTTTTATATAATTTAATTAATTTATACATACATCCATGTCAAAGTTTTATCATTAAATTTTAATTCTTGAATTCTTATTCTTCACTAATATAGTGTGCATATTATTTACGTTATATATTATTTATTATCTATATTGCTATATTTATATAATTTATCTCTTCTTTTTATAAATTATTCGGTCACTACTTTATTGGTTATTTTCTTTGTAAAAAAATAGATTTGTTTGTATTTTGTCGTATCCTGAATTGAAAAAAATTCCAATGCCCACAATGTGTATAAAATCACACAGTCTTTTCAATTGCAGCAATAATGGACACAAACTTAATTTAAAACATTAAATAATACTTCATAAGCAACCCAAAATCTCGGGATTGAAAAAGTCATTCCTGAAATATAATGATCATAAAGAAAGTTCCGTATTGTATGCCCTATTTAAAATAATAAGTGCATACTAAAGTAGCAATTACAATTATTATTGTCATTGAAATAAATAATAATAAAAAAATGACATAACATTATTGTAAGCATCTTAGCTTTGTGAGAAATTGGAATAACTTTACAGACGTGAATTTATTCTTTTTACACTAGCTACCATTTTATTATATAAATATACAATATCGACGGTGAACATGCAATACCACGGAACCCACGTTATTGTGATTTTGGGGTCATGATGATTGCTGATCCCATATTTTCTGCCACATTGTTTGGCAACTTCGTGCGTAAATAACTAAAAATGTATTTCTCGTAACCCCGATATTTTTTAAATTGGCAGTAATATATCGTATCCCACGTCAGCAAATAAAGTATCAAAACAACTTCCGTTACCTAACAGTGTTTTTAGAAGAATTTAAATTACATGAAAAGTCTATACATTCTTCGTTATACCTATATAATAATTATCTGTAATAAGGGAAACTTTATACTGACATAGCTGTCAAATACAAAAAATTGCGTGGGTACATCTCTAGTCCACTACCACATAGATACACTTACTTTGACGTTACACGTTTACGCTCTCAAATGCTGCCACTGTATATAAATATATTTTATCGTATAATTTGTATACATAATAAAGGAATACCTACTCATTTTTTATACTAGAATACTATGGCTATCACCCTAACAAATTATAGCAACTTTTTATAATTCAGTTAACGAAGAGAGTTTTTATATAAATTTAACTGAAAAATATACAGACAATATTGAAAAATAAAATAATGCATTTAAAGAAATTGTAAAATTATAAATAAAATGGAAATATTTGAATGTACCTAACATAAATCTAATGTTTTCAAGTTTAGATAAGAAAAATCCAAAAGTTGTTAAATTACTTCATGAAAAACACTCATATTCATTAGTAAGCATGTATCTAAAAATGGCCAAAATATATATATTTTTTAAATTGATTATAAATCTCATTATCTCAAAAAAAGTGAAAAAAAAATACTTCCAAAGAAATGAAATAAAATTAACAGCTGGTTTTTTACCACCAATTTATAGACTCAATTATATTTTTCAAAAGGCGATACCCAAATGTCTGGTCCTCTACATTACCTAGCTACTAGTACCATCAATTGGGATTATTTCACCTACCAAGTATAATGCTGCCTAATAAATAATATTTTGTTTATTTAGCTTTGACTTATTTTAACACTCGGGTAGATAAAATATTTTTGTTTTAAACTTTATTTGAAAGCATTAGTTGATCACACTGAACCTTTTAAACATCTAGAAGTTTTTGAAAAACATTATTTTTGTAATTGGTGTGTGCATATGCACACAAAAATTAAGTTTTACAATAACTTAAAAGATAAATTCTAAATGTTTAAAAGGTTCAGTGTGGTCAATTAATGATTTTTAATAAAGTTGTAAGCAAATATCTTATCTACCCAAGAGTTCAAATAAGTTAAGGTCATATAAACAAAATATTTTTTATTAGGCGGCACTATACTTGGTAGGCGAAATAGGCCTAGTTCACGTTACTTTCCTACATTTCTGCTTAACAATTATTATTTAACCGATTTTTTAGCTCCGTACGTTAAATGAAAGCAAACACAAAGCAAGCAGCTATTTTCAGGTTGTCAATTTTTAGGTAACGTGCTTTTGTTATCTTTCTATTCATTTTATTGAAAACTAATATTACGTGACCGTACGGTGTCTCCAATTGGCTATGTTTCAATTTTGTGAACTATTGTGAGTTTTTCATCCATCAATGAATCGGTATAAATGTTCGCTACTCAAATTCAGACACACTAGTATACCATGCATATATGTCAGTATGTGAGGTATGGGAGAGTTAGGTAGGCGCTTTGCATAATTTTGTTGAGAAAATACGCAAATTTATCATTGTTAACTTTAAATGGAAATCAACTCCGTACCAAATTAAACACATACTCTTCGAATCAAGTTACTTTGAAATCGAACAAATAATTTTATAACTATAAAAGTAGGAATACTATGAGAAGTACAGTTGGTATTAAGTCTATCATTTATCATTGATATTGCAGTTATGTAAAGGTTTGTTTTAATATATTTTTTTAAATAGGTCAATAAATGTAAACTAGGTAGATTTATGACGTTATGAAATTAGTTTCATTTTTGTTACATTTAGACCATACATCATAATTATTTTAACCATTGATACCTTCTAAAGGTCAACACGGGTCGAAATTTTGTAAAAATATCTTGCCCAGCCCGACATCTACAGGCTCGGCCTGGCCTGAGCCCGAGTCTCAATATCACACCTGTTAACCCAACCCGACCCGAAGCAAAGATTTATTTTCTTCAGCCCGAAAAAAACCCTTTCATTCAGTACATAAATTCATTTATACGTTTCAAACAATTTTTCTGGAAATTAACATTAATTAAAATTCCTTAACCGGGCCCGGCCCGAACCCGAATCTGAGTGGTCATTACCCACCCAAACCCGGCTCACGGGCCGGGTTAAGAGTCGTGCCCGTGCAGACCTTTAATACCTACATTATAAATACATGTAATCGACATTTTCTAAAGAAACAAATCACTAAAATATTTTAGTTATCAAGCAAATTACTTGTATATATTACAAACGTTACAGTTTCGGTAAAATATCGAACATTTCGGTACTAGGAATAATTGTCGACAGCTACTCAAAATATCACAATTTTTCATATAAGAAAATGCTATTTTACATTCGATTCTTTGTGAAAAGTCATTTTGAATATTAAACTAAGATTGACAATCGTATTATTCTACTTGTAAAAGAAATATGTCTGACAGAAGCGATATAAAAATATCATTCACTTTACTTTTATATTAGCAATAGATCGCTTAAATCACAGGTTCCTAAATTTTTTTGGATCGCGAACCCTTTTATAGCAGCCTTGTAAATAGCGTCCCCACCACATTTTCAAACACACTTTCAATGGTGTGCCGGTTGAAAGAAGTATAATTATAAACATCGACGGTGTTTTGGGCAATTGATGTAACCCTCAAAATTGAAATTGTTCAGGAGAGAGAAAAAACTGTTTTTAACGAAAACATTATACGGTGAGTTGCGTTATGAATCTTTGAAACGCACTTCTGTTAATTCTCATGTTTGCAGGTACGGGATTACACGTAGGGATTCTGGATATAATAGTGCCTTACATCAAGTGGCCGCGTCAGAATTTTTAAACCTTAAACCAATGTAAAATGATGTTTACCTTACATAAAGAGGTCAATTTATTTTTATAATTTACATCATTTGACCGAGACCTGTTATGTCGTCTTTAAAATGAAATCCAATTATTAACTAATTGTCTTATTATTTGAAAATTACACCTATTGGCCAAAACACAGTCGATATAATTCCCCAATGGATGACCTTGCGTGTGTTTGAGGATGATGCCATAGTGGTCATGCTCTTGGATCCTCGTTCTACTCGATTGCTTAATCTATGGATCAAGACCTCGAACTGACACTTCCATTCATTGATTTTTCAATCGATTAATGGATTTATAGCCAAATGTATGTGATATTGCAATTCCCCCATCATAAATCCATTCGATCTTGTAAGGTGAAGAGAGCAATTAATCGTTTTCTGAGATGCTTCATTAGAAGTACATATCGTCGTCTCAAAAACAAAAGGGCAGCTATGATATTTGAAAATAGAAAAATGATAACTTGTAAATTTGTTAACAGATCTTCAATGGTTTATCTATCGCAAAGTATTTGTTTTAACTTAAAATTATGAGTTGAAACCCATATATATAAATTTAAGTATATTATAATTTGATTTAAAATTATGTTAAATTTTTACATATATGTGACTAAAACATCTTAAAAATCTAAAATTTAAGTCACCTGTGATCCAAAATAGTAATAAATAACCTGCATCCAATTGTTTTTCACTCTAATAACACTTAAAACGGGTTTTTCTCAAAACTCAATTTTTGCAAAAATGTTTTGGGACGACAATAATATGTTCCTCGTTGAAAGTGGACAAGGTAAAAAATCTTGCACAGCACAATATTTTAATACCTTAAAAATCCTTAAATTATTTATTTTGTACTATCCCTAATACATAAAAAAATAATGATTCTCAATTTCGTTCGCTCTCCATTTAAGATTTAATAGTATGTAAAAGTCATATTAAAATTGTATCAAAGATTACGCCACTATATTACGGTATAACTCGTTTGTACAGACGTCTGAAAATCTGTGTGGCGCATCCCGAGAATAAACCTTTAACTTTTTTGTAAAAAATACGAGAAACTTTATTTTAAATGTCAAGACATGATTCAAAAAAATTAAAAAATATAATGTAGCTTAGAGTAAATTAAGTTCTGCATTATTAGATTACAGAGGAAGGGATTGCGCTACGTAATCAGAGATACTCTTGGATTCTTTGGCGCCTATGATGGACATTGCTGTCATAATTAAAAAAATAAACATTAACTGAGATTTCGACCATAGAGTATTTATTCACATTCTAAACAAAATAAATCAATAAAATTATGTGAAAAAAAATGGTATCATTGAAATAACAGTTTATGTTTGTTTATCGAAAATTCCGTTTGCTGTTAGCCGTCTATTTACTTTTGACGACAGTTTTACCGACCCGTGTGGGTGTTGGCATCTGTCCATCCTGATCTAGAGTAAAATAATTATGGATTTCTCAACTCAGCGGCGGACACCCGGGGTGGGGCCGTGAAATTTTTGTGTTTCTCTAGTTTTTTTCAGTTTTCCCAATATTTCTTGCATTTTGGTAGGAGTCTATTTAGCATTGCGTGCACTTCAGAACCCTTAACGACTGACAATTGCGGATAAGTTGAGTATCTCATATTTAATGAAACATAGTCTATAGTCCAAATAATTTACTGAACTATTCTTCATTCGATTCAGGAAAAGTTTTCATTCTGAGATTCATTATTTTGAGATTGTACTATGTTTTCTTAATTATAATAGTTCCTCCTAAATGTCGTCTCCGGTGGATAGCGCAACCAAATAAGAAGAACTCATGGACACTCGTCATATGTCGACCACAGTCCTGAACATTTCATAAAATGATCTTTCAATCGATTCATAGAATTCTGCTCGAAAGCGCAGTTGTCTTTGATGTTTATATTCCCCCTCATCCATCCGATTATAAAAATGGAGCGTAGAGACTGTAGAGAGAGAGAGAGTGCTTAGCTTACTACTAGTAATTTTCTAGCTTCATCACTCTTTACGAAAAGGAGTGACTGAATAACATCCAGTTATCGTAAAAACTTCTTCATTAGGAGTCCAGTGTCTTGAAAATACATTGAAAGTGGACAGGGTTGAAACAAAAGTATTAATTTCAAGATTTTGATAAAATTACAATCTTTAATAAATTGTGTATTAAAGTTAAAACATTATTTTCAATTTATACCTTTGATACACAAGTTCGTTCGTTCGTTATATGTATTCGTTCAACTATCACGCATAACGATTACTATACGCAAAATATGTACGGCCAGTCTGTGAACTTGGAAAATGTACGGCATCAAAATCAATGTCATTCACAGTAAAATTTTCCAGTATAATCATATTTAACCAAATTTTTACTGATTAATCGAGCAATGGCTTAGTAAGAGGTGTCAACTACTGTGAAAAATAAATTATATCTTCTATTTGAAAAAGGTCTGCCCTTATGTTCTGCCCATATTTGAAATAAAATGTCGTCTGCAAATGCATGTAAAGGAATTTATTTGATGCACGTTGGACAACTTAGACACAAATTTATTGATTCATCATCAAATAACTTCTCAGGTTAATAAACAACAGTTGGCATGTTGTTTCGTATTCTATCCAAATCTAACGGGATGTAAATAATTAAGTACTATTTTGTTTACAAAATAAGTGATAACATACATATTCCGCTGCTTTTCTTCTAATTCTTTACTTATTTTAATCCTTTCGTCAATAAATTAAGTCACTAATGGTTGATTCATTATTATATTAATATCAAATCATCAGCTACTTCAACACACGTAGCAATAGGAAATGAATTTCCGCCTTAAAATACATCACCCGATGCACGGATGCATGAAACATAAATATCTTTGAAGCAGAAATATCTTTTGGCCCTCCGCTATCCCCCATCTATATTAATTATTCAATTTATTTCATATGTACACCAAAAATTCAAATTTTAAACCTATTGGGTTGGCCCTCTTTAAGGTTGCAACTGTCAATTCTTGGTGTTAGGCATACTTTTATTTCAATGCTTTCGCAATTTGACTGCGGATACAAATGAACTGTAAATTGCCAAAGAAGTCTACTTATTATAAAAACTCACTCACGTCGAAATCTTAAAGAATACCATTTAACCTAAAGTTCATAATTATTGGTAGGCTGTTTCTACACGTTGGAAGAGGACAACATTCTTTTCCATGACTCACCAGACAATCATTAGGAACATATCATTTAACTAATTTTGGTGAAACATGGACGCTTTGTATAAAATATTAGAGTTGCCAAAAAAAATTTAATCATAGCAAATTTGACAGGATACTTAAACATGCATAATAGTAAACCAAAGTAAATGATTGAAAATCTTTATTATGAAATTGTTACGTAAAACTGCAATAATGATTGTATGGTCGATGAGGTTGTTACTTTTCACATCTTGCATGGTGATAACTTACTGAGAAAGCTGAGGTGGGTTAGTTATTAAATAGGCTGCGTTTTTCAAAAAAGGCTCTCGCGCGCACGATCAGTTAAACATCTGCGACAGGTGATGGCTCTGCGTACACCTTGTCAGTGAACCAACGAGGTACGCCCCTTAGCCCCCCCCCCCACCTTACCTGCTTTATCGAAAACAGCAAGGTGTATGAACACTTTTATGTTTTCACCGATATCTGATCATTAATTCAGCATCTCTTTTATTCTTAATTGGAATTCGCAACAAAAGAGAAAAATAAACCTAAGACATACCGAAAGAGCTCTTTTCAAGGTTATAAATACATGCATAACTATAATAAATACCTTTAATACTACATATAATACATTAAATTTATTTGTAATAAATTACAACAGTTATGTATATACGTAACCAAATAATTCAATGAAATAATATGTTTGGTAATGGCTAAACTAGTAAAAGACACGATGACGCTTTTTATGGCAATATTTGATTGGTTGCATGGTTACATTCTCCAGTGTTGTTGCTAGTATTTTATATATTTCGCTGACCTTGAAATTGTATCATTTTTAAATTGTACAATGTATTATTTGAATGGAATAAACTAAATGCTCAAAAATTATTATAAAACTGCAATCGTTTTAACATTAAATAAAAAAATATGTATTAAATTTGGATTATTGAGATTTTGTACACTTCCATGTATTTTGTCACTAACGACCCGACCAGGCATTCGTGTGCTCGAATGCCTGAAGATGCCGAAAGGCGAAACCCGGGTCGTTAGTGACAAAATACATGGAAGTGTACAAAATCTCAATAATCCAAATTTAATATTGAAATTCCATCAAGCACCCTCAGTCGATGTCTTAAATTATATCTTAAATTATATAAAAAAATATGTAATTAAATAACTTACTCATTCCTATTGGCATTTATAACAATATAATATTATACACAGCGGGTATGTACATACTTCTAATATTTACCGGGATGATTTTTTTGTACTCTAAGCTCTTCGCAGTACACGCGACTGAAAACTATTCTTCAAAATCAACGGCTCTATATTTTTTTCTAAATGAAAAAATAGACTACCTACGATAAAATAGTTGTTTACGTGTTTTTTGAAATACCTACAATATTTTGTATAAAATTACAGCTTCGCAAGAGTGACCTATATAATGTCCTTGTGCATTAGCGTTGTTGTGCATCGACTGTGATAATACTGCCATATCAACAAGCGTTTCGATGAGCCCTCATATTAATTTACCCCGTGGTTTATTCACAATTGGTTTTCGTCGCAAGCAATATACAAAGACTTACTAAAAACAGTGATGAGATGTTAATTAATACTATAAAATTAATATTAATGTATAGAACAAGTTGTACATAATCTTAGAAAACAAAGCACACATTTTTTTTATTTCTTCTATTCAATCCAGGGACCCGAACCGGAACCGTACCGAAAACATAAAAAAAACCGTTATTTTTGCCGGATCGAAAACCGGACCTGAACAGATATTTATTTCGAAGCTTAGTTAAATAATAAGATACATTATTATATATTTCAAATAAAGATGATTTAATGTGATAAAAATATCAATGTACACATTGGCAATCAAAAGTTTGCGATTCAAACACATGTGAACGGAAAAATAAGAGTAAATACACCGATACCTATAAAAAATATATCTACTAGATATAATTTAAGACATCGACTGAGGGTGCTTGATGGAACTTCAATATCAAATTTGGATTATTGAGATTTTGTACACTTCCATGTATTTTGTCACTAACGACCCGGGTTTCGCCTTTCGGCATCTGCAGGCATTCGAGCACACGAATGGACTCGAACTGTCAGTTCAGTCCATTCGTGTGCTCGAATGCCTGCAGATGCCGAAAGGCGAAACCCGGGTCGTTAGTGAGAAAATTCATGGAAGTGTACAAAATCTCAATAATCCAAATTTGATATCTACTAGATTTTTTTTATACTGTTGTCGTACTTTTGTTCCTACAAAGTTGGAAAGCCTAGAGAAACTTAATCAAATATGAATATCCGCAGTGCAGCAGCGGTAAGCCGCACGCGCTAGGAAATATTCTTTCTTGACATTCTAATTATGTATGTGATCACTTTAAGTTATAGCGAAAAGCCGTATAAAGAGAGGTATGGACGGTGTTGGTGTATTTACATTAACTTGCTAATATTTAAATACGAGCTGAATCGAAAACCGGAACTGAAAAGATTTTTTTTCTTACCGAACCGGAACGAAGACCGGAAGGACATATTACTAAATGCGTTGAACTCTTCTTGATATAAATCGATTTAATTATTGATATGAATGCCGCTAAAACTTGTATTTAAAATATTAAATAAAGTAAATTATCCTGCTTTTAGTGTGAAAATTGTAAACCAATCCCAGCACAACACTGTTCATATGTAATTGTAAATAATTTCAAAAGCCATGTCACTGATAAATAGTGTGTCACTCTATATTCAATTATAGCTATCAATAGATCTCCAATAAACAGTGACGTAACAGAAGTGTGAATATTACCGAGGTTACAGTTTTAAAGGAGTTACTGTTACACATGCACTCAATTAACTTTTTGCAAGGTCCAATAAAACGGATCAACTAATTTTAAGCTGATATGATAATTATTGTTATAAATATACAAGAATAATTATCATACTTTGCTATAAACAGAATGCTGAATAAATGCAATTTTTATAATTCATCTAATTGAAATCGAAAACCGTATAATGCCATTTATATAAAGCTTATCAAAATATTAATATGAATAAATTGTTCATTTATTCTATAAAGTAAATTGTATTATAATGAAATTGCTTAGAATAATGGTACTTATTTCTCATTTTTCTATGCTAAGTATTTGTTTTATTTTTGTTTTTGATTTTAATAAGCAAAAAAAATATTTCTTTCACCTCGTATGTCATTGATTTATAACAATCATAGATCGACAACAATTATTTATGCCGTATACAAAAATTTATTGAAGAAAAAAGCTCAATATGTTCTATCATTAAGTAATTATGTGTTATCTGTTTACCGTCGACATTACGTAAAATTATACTTCTTTCGAAATGAAAGCCTTTAGGGATTTTCATTATCTTAAAATGTATCGTTAGTTATTTCTGAACTCAGATGCAGTTCGTACAAGCGTGGATTTTTACCTCTATGGTTTGGACGACACTGTCGCTATTCGAAATATTTGAAATATTCAATACATTCTGATATTCAATGGCTAAATAACTATTGATTGACATTAACTAAGCTCTCAAAGGAAACTAAATTGTGCAATTCAGTTTATAGTACACGTCAGATATCACGCCGCGTTGAGAGCTTTGTGAAAATTTTCTCAGAAAGGGTAGAGGAAATTGCGTCTAAGCATGTCTGATATTCCATATGATCTTGTTAACAAATCCAGAGAAATAATAAATTCTACCAATTACGTTATAGTAGAAAATTGGTTCATAATATCACGACAGCCTTACATAATAATCATGAAATGCATACATTACAAATTACAACTAGCATGATTATCATTAAATGCGATTAAATAAATATATCAGATAAAAAAACAAACATAAAATTTATGTTTGTTTTTAAATGTCATTACCACATCCGCATCTAATGTCAAGTACTTCTAATGAAGCATCTAAACAGAAGTTTGCTTTAAGATACTTGGTTGTTATTCAATCAGGGTTGATCTCTCTTTTTCGGAGATTTCGGAGAGGTGACGATTTTCACACAACTGGAACTTTGTTATGGAAACTTTTTTGCTAATACAATTTTAACAAATTAAAAATCTTTGATGTCTTGGTCTGCAGAAGACTGTATTAGTTTCGTCACTCCATGAAAACGAGAAACATTTTTCAATATTTACATTTTCAATTATTAAAATAAGTTGTTTTGTAAAAATCATTTGAAAAAGCCGGCTTCGTCGACAGTACAATTTTTTTTTCTGTGTAGGGAGGAGATCCTGGTATAATAGGCATTATTTTAAGACAGACATAATAATATTTTCTTCACCGCTTAAAACAACATGTTGGAAGTGTAAGGCAATCAAAGACACCGGAAGGAAATATTTCTTTAAAACAGCGTTTTCCAAATGAAGATCCGCGACACAAAGCTAGGGGTTCCATGAAGAATTGATAAAAAATATATGCATAAAAATAAAAAAATGAATAACCTCAAAACTTGTAATATACAACTTCGGTCACTTTATTATTATGCCACAATATCATTTTTACATTACGTATACCAGTCCTGTAGCTGAGTGGTCAACGTTATCTTTTTTGGTTGCGAAGCCCACGGGTTGGGATCGCACGACACATTCATAAATTGAAATTTCAATCGATTAGCGACTGAACAACTTCTGTTAAGGTACTCCATTATTGGAACATGCTACACATTGGGAGTGGAAATGGTCTAAAAAACTATTTTGTTAGGGTCCTCATGTACCTACCTTGAGCGCATCATTGAAGAGATCTAATCTTAGGTGTTAATATAAAATGTATCAAAGGATTTATGAATACACACGATATAGGTCGGGTTATAAAAGGTTGAGCAATTGAGTAACAAGCAGTTAAAGTAAAAAAAACTTCTCTTGAGATAAACTCCATTGGTAGTCCATATATACTCTACATAGAGAGCGGAGATGGTTAAATAAAAACAGAAGTGTTGATAGCGTCTATATACACTTAAAATATGTATTATACGGGCTTCGCCTGGTTGTACACCTTATAAAAGGTTTCAGTAACTTAATATAATTGAGAAACGCTGCCTTAATGACTTCGTCTGACATAACAGTCTTCCGGAATAATATCAAATAGGAACAAAGTTAACTAGAAACCATGGGTCCATCGGCAAGCTGTTCATGATGGGTAATTTTGTTCTTTTTTACGTTATCTTAATTGTTTTGTTGTCAAACCCCGTACCTGAGTGGTAACGAGTTTGAGCTTTTTGTTATTCGGGTTTCAAAAACCCAGCTGCAAATTTCACAATTAAAAAATGAAATATAACAGGTGTTCGTGGTGCTTTTTAGTCTTCTAACTTCAAGCACTCAAAGAAAAATTTAAGGTATGAAGGAGATAACAATAATTAATTGTCGCAACAACATCCAACATATCTTTACCTTCCGGACAAATAAAATACTCAACTAGGATTTCCTATATTGCACATTTGAAACGGTTATTGTTGGCGGTTGACTCCTTAGACAGGATAAGGGATAGTAAAAAGGAAGGGGGTTACTATTAAATAGTAGTTAGCTGATCACTGTCTGTACGCCATGTTTCCAATATCGAATAGGAATGTTGGTAAGGAAGAAAATATTGCAAATATCAATACCTTTGTATACATATCCATAAGCTGATTGAAACATTAAGACATGAAAGTGTACATTCGGTACAAGTCAAGCCCTTGACCGTGGCGAAACCACCAGAGCCATACCACTCAGCCAGAGAGCAGAAGCCGATATAGTTTTAAAAAAATCTTTTGTTATAATAATATTATTATAATTAAATTTGTAGTAACATAATTAAATATATCATAAGTAATCAATATCAGTTCGCTGAGGGATTAGGGTCTTCCTAGATCCCTCGCAACTACTCCGTCTATCGACATAGTAAGAGATTTCTAAGGAACTTCACAATACCATCAGTCTCCTTCCATTTCTACGATCATTTTTATGCTCATATTGATTTCTAAGAATGAATTAGATAGGATTCATGAAAGCAATATGAACTTTACTATTAGAAAATTCTTAGTAATGTTTGATAAAAAATGAATGAGGCTTTCTCGAACCTACGTTATGGAAACATTTATAAGATAATTCTGCCCGAAATTGCTCCTCGAAGAAAGGAAACACGTGTCATACTTAGTAATGCAAAAAATGGTATATCAAATTCAATTTATGTATTGGTATTATTCTACCATATTTTCAATTTCCACCACGATTATTTGTTTATTATTAAGTTTCTCTTTCTTTCATTTAAGAGAACTTTTATCATCTTTTACATTATTCATCTATCCTAGTCATATCTCAAAAAGAGATTGGTTGACAATTTATCCATCATTCTTATCATTTCGTATTTATTAATTGAAAGTATACTGAAGTTTAACGATTGGCGCACGAATAGTTACTATTAAAATGTTAAGCATTTACTATTTATATTATACTAGCTGTTACCCGACGCGTTGCTGTCGCAGAATAAATAATTATAGAAATATCGTTTAAAATTTGAAAGAGTTATCTTGTTTACTTAAGAGTGATAGAAAGAGTGAAATCAATTTTGTTTCCTATATGGAATACACTTATTGAAATTGAATGATAAATATTATAAAGTAAAAGTATGAGTGATATTTATTTTATTTTGTTGACTTTATTTTTTAAGTGCTTTAGGGTAGACAATATATTTTGGTTTTCCGTCTTCAGCAAAAACAAATAAATTTCTTGGCTGTCCGACTCGTGAGCACGCAACATACAACTGGCCATGTGAAAAACATGGATTTTCAAGATTCAATCCGTACACTTTAAGTGATTGACCTTGTGCCTCGTTTGTTTGAGGATCTCGAATTCGCTTATTTCTACGTGCTGCGCTGATTGATCTACTAAGTGACGAACGTTTGGGAAGCATATTTTTTTAAAAAAGCGATTAAAGAAAATTAGGGCTTGCGATAAATAATTTCGATTTAATTTCACTCACATTGATCGACATCAATGATAATAATGTACGATAAACTGCGAATGACATGTATGCCGTTTGACGTTTGCTGTTTGCCTTTTGTTTTCCAATTGTCTATGGTACGACACGCGGGCCACCGTAAAGCCACGTAAGTTGTCTATAACCTTAGTGCATGGTGGAAGGAGAGAACTACAAGTGCAAGCAATAAGTTGACAAAATGACAGGGCAAAAAATATGAGCAAACATTGATTTTTATATATATTAAGACTTTTTTTTTAGCCATATCCGCTCCCTATTCGGAGCATATGGCCATCACGCGGTTCCTCCAAGCTTCTCTGTCTCCCGCCAGCCTCCTCGCCTCCTCCCAGGTCATCCCAGCGTCCCGTAGCTCCGCCGAATACATCCTATGGATGGTCATCAGCGGCCTTCCAGGGCGACGGAATCCACCTAGTTGGTAGAAGAGACAGGCAAGATTCAGGCTCCACTGGGGCATCCGCAGCACGTGTCCAAGCCAGGTCCATCGTCGCTTTTTTATTTTGGACGTAATAAGAGGCTGGTCCGTCCGCTCTCTTACCTCCGAGTTCCTGACAAAATCAAACCACCGTACCCCTAGTATTCGCCTCAAACATCTGTTTTCAAAGCACAGTATACGGTTACCCTGTGCCTTGGTGAGGTGCCATGACTCGAAACCGTAAAGCAACACTGTCAGGATGCATGCGTTGAATAAGTGGCACTTGGTTCTGACCGAGTACAACCGTGAGTCCCAGACTTTCCGCATTGAGTTAAAAGTTGCGAACTTTAAAGTTGCGACCTAAAAATTAAGACCTACTGTAAGTTAATTGTACTATCCCTATAACCTTCGCGCAAGTGCAAGCAATATTGCCAAAGTTTTATCGGAATCGGATGAACGGTATGGCAGTGCATAAGATACGAACAAACACACATTGATTTTTATATATTAGATGAAATATCCTTCAATGAGAAAGTAATATATTAAATTATAGTAAATATACAATAATTAAAGAATTAGAATCAATGTACAAATAAAAGCTAAAAATCTTACGGTGGTCAGACGATGGTTCTCAAAGAGCGACATACGTGTCACACTTAGTTTCCCAGAAAGTTATCAATTCCAATTCTATATTTTTAAGTGAATCCCAACAAAAGTGGAATATCTAAGCTACCAATTTTAATTCTTATAATAAATATGAATTTCCACAAAGTTACCGCCGAACCCATCTACCATACTCGACAAATTAACTGTCAAAATCATTGAAAATAAGAAATAATAAAATATGTGGTGAATATTCGGAAACATATTTTAAGAAAATAATAAAAACTTTTTTAGACAATCATACCAAATACAAGTACAAGATCATTGCTGGCTTCACTTGTTTGATGAGAATTTTCAAGTTTTTCGCTTAGCTAAGCCGACTTAGATATACATATATAAATATATATATATAATATTCTATTCTGCGTGGACGTGATTGAGTTATGAGTATAATTTCTCGGTAAACTTACTCGGTTGACTTCTTCGCCATTTTCCAATGTTTATTATGTTTTAATCGTTTTTTACATTGTAAAAATATTAAAATTATACATAATTTGTAAGTTCAGTAATGTATATAATTTTTATTTATTGATTGAATTGGCATTTATTTGGTAGAACTCCATCATAATAGGATAAAATAACAAAGTATTTACCATACCATTTAACCATTTAAAATACCAGTTTACCAGTTTGTCAAAAAACAGCAATATATTTTATCGGTAAAAATATTAACGCATACGAAATTTATATGCAGGCTATTGTCTCTTAACTCATAGTTTTAATTGTTTCACATAGACATAAATCCAAATATATTGTGTTATTATAAATATCTATGTGACGTAAAATATCGAAGCTAGAGGAGCTTTAGCCTGGAAGCTCAAATTGTCATTGGTAATTTTATTCAGAACTGTTAATGTGTCACCATTACTACTTACCAACTTCTGCCAGTATGGTGAAGATATAAATATACAATCACTTTTACAAAATAGATTTTGTAGAACTAAATACTTTGTTATTTTATCCTATTTATGTTTATAATGTAGCTTAATCTGGGAATTAATACCTACTTCTAAAATACTGTATGTTTGCATCTTGCTATTTTCTTATATTCTTACCGACAAAATATTTACGTTGTGTGATTTACAATGATAAAAAAAACTTTTTTAATGTAAGCCAGCAGGTGGTATGTGGTGACAGTGAATTTATTTTTGGAGGTATTCAAATAGGTATGCACAGTTATCAAATTACCAAAAAATTTACTCAGTGGAATTTCGCACTTCTTATATTATGAAAAATGCTCCACATTCCGTGTTCAGTGGCTCCTCTTGGACTGATTCAAATATTTTACCTCAAATAGTAGCATATTGAAAATACACTTGCATCGCCGCTGCACCGCGTGTCGAGGTATCTTCAGAAGTATACATATAATGCGCAATATAGTGGTGAAAGACTTGCCTGAAAAGTGATTTGTTTGTTTGCCCTCTATGCATTCCTAAAATCTAAAAAAGAAGAATCAAATACGTACAACTATCTAATCTTTGAACCAGAAGGAAAAACAAAAAATTTTGTACCTATATCCAAGATAGAGGTATGCACGAGCCCGCGGACCTTTATCCGGCCCGGGGTCAATCCTAATTCAGATTCGGGCTCGGGCCAGGCCCGGGCAAGGAATTCAAATTTAAGAAAAATATTTCGTACTATGTTCGGGTCATGAGTCAGCCATAAGGCGATAGTATTCATAACTTAAATAATTTATTTCACATGTGATATGAATATCGTTGGAAATATGGAAACAATAACATATATTAAAAAATAAATCGGGATTTTTTCGGGCTGAGAAAAATAAATCTGGGATTTGGGTCGGATTTGGGTAAAGTGTGATATTGAAACTTGGGCTCGGGCCGGGTCGGGTCTGAAGATGATGGGTTGGGAGCGGGTAATTCTATGAAATTTCGGCATCTAATTAAATTTTGACTTCTAATCCAAAAACACTTCAATAAGCAGAATTAAAACACCAACCCTTTCTTTCTTTGAGTGGCATTGCAACGCATGCCGGGTATTCACTAGTAGTTAATGAAAAAAGCTTCGGTAAGAAATTTGAAAAAAAGATTTTATTGTTCGTTCGTTCATTCCACTTTCTGCATAAATAAACATTTACAAAATCACTAACTTGTGTAGGGTGTTTATATTTCGATCTTCTTCTATTGAAAATTGATGACCAAATAGTAAAATTTTGTTTTATCCTGACCAAATCTTATTAGATGTGAAAATTAAATTACTATATGTGACTCAAAAGATGGCAACGATTATTTTCTATAATCAGGATTTAAAATAATGCGAAAACAGCACGAACACACTGAGAAGCAACACAAAAAGTGTGACACCTTACTGTTAACAATGAAGTAAGTGCACAATGAAATATTATAGATATTAATTCATCGTCTGGAATAACTCAGTAGGTGCATGTTTTATACCAGTTTGTCAAAAAACAGCAATTTATTTTATTGGTAAAAATATTAATGCATACGAAATTTATATGCAGGCTATTGTCTCTTAACTCATAGTTTTAATTGTTTCACATAGACATAAATCTAAATATATTGTGTTATTATAAATATCTATGTGACGTAAAATATCGAAGCTAGAGGCTTTAGCCTGGAAGCTCAAATTGTCATTGGTAATTTTATTCAGAACTGTTAATGTGTCACCATTACTACTTACCAACTTCTGCAAGTATGGTGAAGATATATATATACAATCACTTTTAAGGTGTTAACTGTCAATTCTTGGTGGAAAGACTTTATATTTTAGAAAATAAAACACAATTCATTTGTACTACTTCGACATATTTATAATGATCAGGACCGGTTTCGCTCATCACGAGAATTATCAACTGCTAGCGAAACCGGTCCTGATCATTATAAATATGTCGAAGTAGTACAAATGAATTGTGTTTTATTTTTTAAAATATATATATAACGCAAAAAACCTTTATCATCTGAATATTTATTAGTTTGATGAGCAATTATCAATAATGAAATCTGCATTTTGATATCACAGTCAGTTTGAGACTAAGTAGCGATGAGTTAATCGCTTTCGCCGAGACATGCAATACGATTGCTTCAATAATGATGCTGCCTTCTGCAAGAGTCCATCGCCTGCATGGCATCGGCGACGTGCGCCGGTATACATCTGGCCACTGGCCGGCCCGCGGCGATAGGTGTGTTGTTCGCACCTGCCTGCTTGCCCCTGCTGACTGAACGTTTGTATTTCTCAACACAAATATTAATCCCTTACAAAAACAAATCTAAAATTCTCTTTCCTGTTGATTCTGCGAAATAAATGAATATATATATAGTCAATTGTACTGTAAAATTATTATAATAAATTAATATAAGGATTAACATTAGCTAATAATACTTATATTCTTTCTTTATAAAATACCGGCTGTGCTTAAAATTGATTAATTATTTATAATTAACATTCAACTTGTGTTTCATTATCTATACCAATTTTCGTCGAAAAATAAAATCCTCTTCTCTAATATTACGGAGGATTTTTTTTTCAATACTCTAGGAAGATTGGAGAGTACCAGAGAATCCTCAAATAACATTTAAATATTGTTCATTCTCAATCATTGGTGAAAATATAATGAAAGAATAGCTGAACTAAAAGGTACGAAGTTTGTTTTTATTTAAACTTTTTGACAAAAACTTATGTCTCATTTTTAAATTCAACGCTATATTTTCTTACAAAAAATCTAATGTTGAAAATGAGATATGTAGTTACAAAAATAAATACATATTCAGCACACGATTAGTTAATTGTGATGTCAATGTCAAAAATTACATGAAGAGATTTAATGAATTCCAATTCACTTGGTAGAAATTCACTACAACAGGAAGCAAAATAGCAATGTATTTATTTCTACGAAAAGAATATCAAATATTTCAGCATCACACCATCCACAAAATTATATTTCTATTACGGTTGGTTACCATTTTAAAGCTTGTTGGCGAAATTTTATGACCAGGAAGAAGAAAACAGTTACTAAATAGTGACTTTTATAGCCATTTAATGAGATATAATTTTTTCAAACTGTTTTTCCGATGGTTAAGTTATGTTTGTGCTACATGAAGGAATTAAAAAATCAGGTAAAAAATAAAACTTACATCTACATCATATTAAAAAAAATATCTTTTATGATTTCTTCAAAAAGTTTAATCATTTTGTTAAGGCAGTATAACTAAAAAAACTGGAAAATGTAATAAAAACAAATATATCGCTAGTTACGCTACTGCTAGTGAAATCCGTAAGCACCATAAAATCTCCTATGTTTTTTCGTGAATTATATCTTATATATTATATTAACTTTCATTCGAATCCGAATATTTTGGTTATAATTGCACCACAAAGGCCTCTTATTTTTTATAGATATGGCAATAAAAAAACCTTATTATGTTACCTTGTGATAAATAATAATAAGCATGAGTACATTCTTTGCTTGAAAACTTAAAAGTGGCTGTGGTTTTAAAGCTCTCAGGCTGTAGACATTTCAGTCACCTGCCTTAACTCATATTATAAACTGGGCATGCGCGGGCCCGAGTCCTTAAAAAGGCGCGCAAGGAGTCGGGTAACTCATTGCTTCAAAAGTTCCCGAAGTTAATGTAGCGCTGGAGCTTTCGCATAGAAGAGCTCTCAGTTTGAAAGTCTCGTAAATTTTCTCCAGCTGAGATTATTTTTTTTCAAAACTCGCAATGGATATTCGAGGTGTTCTTTACGGTTTGTCACTCGTGGCAATGTGCTATATATTTGGAGCTTGTTCCGCGGATAACAATTTGATTGATAGTGAATCTTTCGCGATGAAGGAGCTGATGAACATAATCTCCATCCAGCTGAAGAATATCACCATGAAACACAACACTGAAATCAGGAGCTTGAAAAGAGAATTGGAAAATCTAAGGTTAGTGTTTTTTCTTTACTGTCATAATTATTTGTTTATACGAAATTATCATTAATAAATATTTATTTTTTAATTAATTAAAACACAATAACAAGAACTATATGATATATCAATTTCACACACTAAATCAGTTTAAAAACAATAAATGAAACGAATGAATTTATAGTTTTCTGCGCGTTTATTTATACATAAAAATACGTTTTAATTAACTAGTTTTTTTTCGTAATGTGAATAGTAATACTTTTTGTAACAACTGAAAAGAATGTTTTAATTTTTATGTTATGAAAACAATATATTCATGGAAGCTTAATTATAAAATGTAAAGGTTATAATATATAAGTAAATACTTACAATACAATAGTAAAGCTATTATGTGTTTTTTTTTTGCGCGGGTTATAGTTTGAAAGATGCGAAAAAAGTGTGAATCGTTGATAATACGTTATTGAAGCTTCAATTATAATGTAGTGGTTTTATATTATTCAAATTTAAAAATGTTTGGCGCTTATCTAGGTAAGTACTCCTGCAAATTTTGCCAGTTTGGCTTGCGCGTTTCGCTAATAACATGCAAATTTATAAGAAATAAATCGTTAAGTCTTCAGGTTTTTACTCTACAAAACACCTGCAAGCGTCTCTGATATTAATTATGTATTGCAAATCACGTTTTTCTTTGCGAAACAATTTCACACTAATTATTAATTTCTTGCAATGGATTACAAAGAGACGACACGAGATATAAATTGGATTTATTGTATTATCCAATTCACAATTTTGTTAATTGTTCCCATGATTATTTATGTATTTTCAGAAGTTTTATTTATGCAACAAGTTTTCCTTAAAAAACAATCTGTTTGTACATTTTTCTAGGTAATAATTATTCACACTCGCAAAAACTGTGGCGAAATACCTAATAATTATGTTGATTTCGGCTGAAATTCCAGTTTTTGCAACCATGCGCGAAGAATACTATTTTCATTAAAAAATATTCTCTTATCTCGAGTTAAACATCGAAAGAATAATGAATGAATCTTAAAAGGAAGACATACAGAACATTTTCGAAACACTAATTGCACTGTTCGGTCGATCTGAACACAAAATAATTGGTAGGTAACTAAAAATGACTGTCCATTATAAAACTCTTTCACCGAGTGTTTTGCACGACTCGTTTCATTATATTATATTGATGTTTAATACTTAATTATATTATAATGAAGGAATTTTGTTTCGGGCGTATTTGTCACCACAAATGCCCGTTGGTTAATTTTAGCGGTTGCGACATTTATATAAATGAGGTACGAAAATTTACTTGTAATAGATGCCGAGAAAATTTGAGCAGCTACGTGGATAAGTGATAATGTTATCAGCTAAAAATAGTTACTAGTTAAGCGAAACTGGTCCTGACATATTATGAAATCGTGGAATAAATTCTCAAAAGTGTGCTTGATATTTATAAACACAGTTTAATTGGTATTCGTTCTTTTTGCATTTTCTCGATGAATTTTTTTTAATTCGTTATTATTTATATTATAAGTAGCCAATTATGTTTGTTAAAATAACACATTTAAAATAGTAAGTTAGTAAGTTATTTATGAAAATTCGTTAATTAGAAAGTATTAACCGGTACTGAATTATAATTTTACTATTATTATAATTACAATATTCTTTTTTGAATAATAAATAGTAAGTAAAAGCTATAAGTTAAAAAGGTTCCAACTTTGCCCCCCAGTATATCTAATGGTAGCTCTTTCCGGACGTGAGCCTAAAACCCCGTGAATGCCAGCTGAGCTTCCAAATGATTATTGTTTGGCCCGACTCTGTCAAAAGCATCTTTTGTAAACAATTTTTTTTGTACTTCAAAAGCTGCGCTGCAATAAAGCTTTCTTTTTTTTATCAAGCATGCGATCTCCTTCACTTCAATCTGTTGAAATTAATTTACCTTTGAATGAAAGACCATATAAGATCTTTTCACGAGAGAGTACTATAAAGCTTTACATATTTTTAGAGACCTTTTTTAAATAATTTTTGAGAGAAGACCTTGTACTTGGGCTTATTTTGTATGTCATAATTGATTTTGATTTCAATAATTTTCAGTCAATATAAAACACATTTATCGAGGAAAAAAGAAATTGTACGTTATTTTTATCGGAGAAATAATTTTACTCTCAATTTAGGAGTGTAAAAATTCTTCAATAAAATATTGATTGAAATATCTGTCACAAAGGAAAATATTTAAGTTGATTTAAATCAGCAACCTCGTTATTAACACACGATTTTTATCGTTATATTATTATTTTAAATAATATGTAAAACTTGGACTCCAGTGTCATATTTACATCTATCAGGTTCTTAAATGACGTAAAGTTAATCAATATTTATGGCAATTCAAAACTTTACAAAGGAATTATGTTAAAATGACAATCGTGGCTACGCGCAACGCACCATTTTACCATGAATAGTAAAAAAATTAACAAAGTCTGCAGAACAAACAATTAAAATTATAGGTAGTTTTAATACCTACATATATACCTGTTAAGTATATTTATTGAATCGCTATTGTTGGGATTGCACGTGTTATTATTAACTTCGGCCCTTTTATGTTTACCATGCTTCGATGCTTTTTACTTATTCATTTATTCGTTACAATAAAAAAACCGTTGCTGGTTAAATAATCCCATGTAAACAAAGCATTTTAACGTCTTTTGGCACAACGAATCAAAATACTATAAAGTGATCAATTTTGCAAGAATTTGCTCCATACGTGGAGCCAAAGGGAATACTAAAGGAGCTATGTTGTGTCCCTTTGAATTAAATAAATTAAGTAAAAAGATGGAATCAATATTTATTTACGAAATCAAAAGAAGCTATTAAATGTTTGATTTTATATCGTTACTGTGTCTTTTCACTAACCTTTTGTGAATATTTTAGCAATACAATAAAAAAAATACTAAATGATTAATTATAACAGACGAAGCCACTGATCGCCGAAACAGTGTTACATATTATACTTTACTCATGTTAAATGGTAACTGCGAGAATATAAAAAAGCATAAGAGAAACATACAATTAAATAAATATTTTAGAATAATTAATAATGTTAGGGGTAAAGGCAACTTCAATACGTCATACAGTACACTTGGGCTCATTTTATATTTATTGGGTAGATTTTATATTTAAAAATATACTTTATTCAAAAATTTAAAAATAACCCAATTACAAATAATTTGTGAAACAATTGTCATCGTTTTAGTCTTATAATCTTTCGAACACTTGACCCCCTTTCTCATCATTTCACCCTGAACGCAAAAGAGTAAAGTTCTTAAATGGAAGGATTGCACGGCAATTTAAGATATGTAATGTTCACATGTTATGTTGCATTTTTTGTTGCAGTATTTTTATTATGTTCATCATGCGCCACAGCATAAAATGAATTGATGTCTGAGACCATATGTTACACTTCAAATAAAAATGTAAAAATAAATCAAAAAGAAATATTGCAGATTAAATATCATATTGATCGCCTGGAAATTGAAATAGTTAATGTTTCATGGACTGTTTGTCCTTATTAACTATTATTATAATTTATTTGTCAATATTAATTTATCATACATATTATATTTATTAATCATTTGCCTACTTTAGTAATATATACCTGAAATTAATTTATCAGTAATTCTTGGCTTATTTTCAGGCTAATATTTTAAAGACGATTGTCGCTATAATTGTTTTATTTCAAATTTGGTAATCGCGGTATGGCTGTTTATTACTTGATAAGATTTCTTTTTAATATACAATGAAACTGACCGTTATGCATTAAACTAGAAACTACTTTCAGGATCCTGAATAATTATATAACTACCACACTAATTAACCTTCCTCAAGTTCATAAATATGGAAAGTCCAACTGATATTTAAATAGGTTTATATACGTTCTAATAAATAAAAAATAATGGTAAACATTTCCACCCTCTCTATTTATGCAACTTCATCTTTAATGTTAGTACTTATAATATGTAGTCGAAAAGTGGACTGGTTTACTTACATGGTGATGGTAAAAAGATGTTTTCATTAGCGATGAGCTATGATAATTAGGTAGTCTAGAATTACATTATATTTAAAAAAAAATAATTATACCATAACACAAAATTTCTATTTTCATATCGTCAAGATATAAGCAAACATTGTGAATGCAATACACAAGAATTAAAAGCTAAGAAATCTGTTTTTTATTTTTGAACCAATAGCAATTATCTAGTTTTTATATGAACACATAATATAGCACAGTGTAATTATTATCAGTTATAATATAAATAAATAATAAAAAGAATCCATTTTAGCATAATAATTGAAATCTGACGATAGAGTTAATGTGGAACTGATTTAATTTCGTATTGGCACAGACTTAATTGAAGAATTTCTTTTTGATCAATTTAATATACTATAGTTTACAGTTGATCCTTGGTATAATTACATGCTGTATGAAAACCAGATGATAATATTTATTTTTATAAATACTTATTTGTTTTTATAAATATTTGTTTGTTTTTATAAATATTTATTTGTTTGTTCATGTGTTCCTATACCATCCATCCGATTGCGATGAAACTTTTATGAATTTTTGTGCGCATACCCTCGAAGGTTTCTGAAAAAAAATTTAAAAAATAATCAAATAGGTACAAACAGCGGCATTTCGGATAAAAACAAAAAATATTGTATATCCAAAAACGCTTCAATAAACAGAATTGAAACACAAACACTTTCTTTGAGTGGTATTGCAACGCATGCCGGGTACTCGCTAGTATTCGATAAATTATTATTTAAGGAATATTCAGGAGTTTATGTTAAAACATTGATGAAAAAATATAAAACAGGGTCGGCAAATTAGAATCGATTTGTAGGTATTCATACAATGCATATAGAAATAACATATGGCAGCTGTTTGAAATCAGAGTGTTCATATTTCACTGCTTGCAATTCCTGCTAGAGATTGTCTGTAGTCGCGGTCTGTCGGGTAGCCAATCCCTTACGAAAGAATCTCTTGTGCCGATGCCCGCTCGCGCGCCGTCTGTTTCCGCCGCAGGGGCAACGCGCTTCCGGTGGGGGGTGGAATCATTTTGAATTAGTCCACCGGATAACCGACATATACATTATTTATTATTTTCCATTGACAGTCGCGACGCTGCTCCACTGCCTCGCGGGGAAATGTTACTCGCTGTTAATATTATTAAATTTAATTGATAGTTAATTACCTGACTATGAGGATGATAGCATTAAACGATTTCAAAAAACTTATTGAATTTATAAATATACTTCTGCATAACGGTTATTACCAATATTAAAACTTTAAGACAGTTAAATAATTGATTAACAAAAAATGACTTGACTTTTCTTCATAAATAATAGTCGAAAGAAAGACACATAATCTAATATATAATAGCCCAGACCGGTCTGTTGACGTTTTATTACTATCACATATCACATGTAGGTATACGTTTTGATTACATATTTTCGATTATAAATTTTTAGATTATATAAGATTAACGTTTCAAACGTTTTTTCAACTAAATGATTCCATTCAAAGATTTATTCCAATTTACGACAATGCATTTGTAAGGAACATATACCCCTATTTCATAAAAACTGGTATGCACAAATGATTCTGCCATTAAATTCTTTAAGCATTTCGATTAAACATACACAACACATTCAGTCTTTCAATTTCAATGCCGTCGTCTATGACGAGTGTCACACTAGTTAATTATTGATATTTTAGGTTAAAATGAAGTATTTAGTTTTATTCAACCAATATTTTTTTAATATTCTTGCTTCGATTGTAAACATCTACATGTATAAAGCAGCACTAATATTAATACACCAATTGACATTGTACACATAAAAAAGCTTTTCATAGATGTGCAAAATATTGTTTTTTTTAACAAAACTAATAAAATACTAAATGAAGCACCTATGAAAAAAGAGCCACCAAACGAGTGCAAAAGGCTATTTTTCCGCTTTGAATCATCCATGCAAAAACACGGATAATTGTTCAATTACATTGCAATTATTTTCATTTGAACGAACAAAATTCAACACATATGATGAATTTATTATAAACCATTTAATTATTCTTTTAATTATACTATATCACGTCCGATAAGCTTTAAATTTGTTAATTGCATTATCATAATTAGAATGCAACTACAAGAAATTATATTAGACCTGATTATCGCGTATAAAAAAAATTACAGCATGTAATTCTTTTTCTTCCTGAAAGTTTACTAAACGCCAATACTGCAGTTCTGTAGAAAATTTAATTACTAATAGAATAATGTGAAATAATCATTGATGGAATAGATGAAATACTTTTAGTAATAACAGTATGAAAAAGTAGTCATGATGTATCAAATGGTCTTTCTTAGAACAATTTTAAGTACGGTGGCAATTTTACGTCAAAAAAGTTCGTTTTTCGCATAAATTATCGGTTATCCTTATTTCAATGTTTAATATTTTGACAATTTCCAATCCAAAATTAAATTTTCTACAGAATTGCATTGTTTTCATCAGGATTAAGTAATTTTTCAGTCAGGAAAAGTGATTAATGAGTCATAAATATAATGAAAACTTATATTTCTATATTATCATGATGATGTAAACAATTGCTTTCAAATTTTCATGGAATTTTTTTGAAATGTTGTAAAATGTTATTATACTACACGCATATTCCAGCCTATGTCATAAGTCGTTTCACATCATCTATGAAGAATGAAATATTTAGGGGTAAGTAAGTATTTTTTACACCCTTTTTTCGTAGTGATGGATTTTGTGTGTCTCTCTGGCAGACAGGATATCGTTATAAGCCGAATATGTACAGTGTAAGTGGCACACATATATGCTTCGCGTAAATATAATTTTGTAATAAATCACCGGAACAAAATATCAATAAAGCTTTACGCCCTCGAGCTTCCTCAATTATCATAAGTATTAGTCGATTTTTTGTCGATTGATTATGTATCTTTTTTCATTATTTTTTTCTTCAATTAGTGGCCGACATACTGTTTTTTTTTTATCAATAGCTGATGCTGTAACGTAGAATTAATTTTCTTATTTATTTGTACATACATCTTGCAAAATATAAATTATTCAGCCTCGCCACCCTGCGACAGGTTGGTCTATATTTAGGGAAAATATCATTTCAAAGTTTGGCGTATTATGTACAACACGGATTGTAAATTTCAGCACGAAATTTCACCTGTGGCATTTTATAAACTTTTAAAATTCTCTCCCGAAAGTTGAGGCTAATTCTCGCGATATTTTAAAGCACGGTTGGTATTGACTCCATTACGGCCGAGAAATATTAGCGAGTAGCAAAATTTATTTTGCTGACAATTTAATATAAAAAATTCTTCGTAGAAATAACAAACGTCAACATTCTTTCCTAGCTAAATGAGTTATGTTTACGGAACGATATTATTCGAACAAATCGTATACTTTTCATTGAGCTACTTTTAAAGAGTACAAAAAATAATTGTTTTGTCAATGTGACTCATTTCACCATCATAATAAATTTGCAGGTAAATCCTGTGAGTCACTGAATTTTTACTTTATTCACCCCAAATGTAGGAACAATGAAATTATTATTTAGGTGTAGCCATAAGGGTGAACATAAATTTTAGACGCAGCAAAAACATATGCCGCGTGGAAGAATTATTTTGCAAAAAAAATGTCGGTTTACAAAGCCTCCTGTAATTTGAGCAATAAAAACACTCTTACCTAATGAAAAGGAAAAATTAGCACGTTTTCATTTGCAATTTCTTTTCGACAAAAAAGCGAATGGAGATCATTTTATTTTTATGTACGCACATTCAAACAATTGTCGACCAATAAACTATTTTAAAACAACAGAAATAACATGATGTTTAATTTTAATGCTCATTTTTTGGGTAGTTCAAGAGTGTTCATTTAGTCAAAAACATTTATTGTGACGCAGAAATTGATAATTTGAAAAACGATGTATAATTCACCCGTTTGAATAGTATTAAACATTTTTAATTACCGTTACTTTAGGTGCTGACATTTTTATATTTTGTATATAAAACTATTTTCAATATATTTTAGCAAATATACAATTACATTTCTTTATACTTTTTGTAACAAATTTCTCTACATTTTACTTTCAAATTCAACAATAATTATAGTATATTACATTCACGATATCACAAGTATGTCTAAATTTATCTCGTCGTTTAAAAAACGATTTTACCGTGTGATGCAAATGAAGCATGCGAGAATGAAGAAATTCGTTACCCCTAAAAAATGGAGCCACCACACCAATGGTTCATACGGAACACTTTTTACACTTAGAGCTGGTTACAATAAATGTAAATTCCGTAAAAATCGTTAATCTTTTCATTGCACAACCATTTGCTGAACAAACAGCGGCTAGGATTATGAATTGATTAATGTGTTACATGTATATCTACGGATAGTGATAAATATAATTTTATCGGATAAACAGTTTATTTTTGAAAGAAAATATTTTGCGTAGGCTAACTACATCTTTACTTAAATTCTACGTTGATAATAAATTGTAAGAAATAAATATCCCTGCCTTTGATATACTACGATTATATCAAACGTACAATCATTTTCATTCAATATGTTTAAATAGAAATGATAAATTATAGTATTACCTACATTACTTGGCCGCTGCCGAATTTGGAACTAGAATTGTCAGTCTAGAATAAATTTCTCCAATTGCACTTTTATGCAAAATAAATATCTTGTCTACTTTTAATAACCGTCTCTAAAATATCAGTTTTGGAATTTTTTTAAATTCCAGTTCTGCTGAGTATAGCAATATTCTTAACGCCACGGTAGCACTCTCACTAGCGGCCAAGTTGAATTGGTAGATCTATAGTAACAATTTAAACGAATAATATTTTCGAGGGCTTAATATTCAATTTAGATATTAGATTAATATCATTATCTGTCTAAGAGATAGTTCAAAGTCTGAAACTAAACAATGAAACACGTACCAGTCAATAAAATATATAATTTGGGTTATTGATTATTGAGATTTTGTACACTTCCATGTATTTTATCACTAACGACCCGGGTTTCGCCTTTCGGCATCTTCAATGTGTTGTTTACAAAATAAGGATTAAGGCGATTCTCGAAATGTTAACTCAGGTATCAGTGTGGATCCTAGACGTATAATATTTTACCTCGTAAATAATATTTGTATCTTCTATATAAACGTTAGACACTGCTTACTGTCTGTCAGTTCGAGTCCATTCGTGCGCACGAATGCCTGAAGATGCCGAAAGGCGAATTCCATCAAGCACCCTCAGTCGATAATAAAATATAACATCTGTATTACTACTTATATAATTTACGCCAATTTTAAATTAACGTTATGGGTTAAAATACAGCTCGCGATTGAGCTGTAAACATCACTTTTGTAACGGCTGTTAAAATCTTTAAACAAAAACATTTTTGAAAGACGTATAGTTTAAAGTACGTAACTGAATTGAATTTTGCTTTTAATCATGTCGAATTACATCCAAAATTTTGGTCATCCTTGCTGTTCCCGTATGTATATGTGGATAGGGAAGAAAACCCCCGGCGAAGCGGCAAAAGGAATAGCTCCGTACTCCACTGCGTTTTACTTTTACGCGATTCAACTTTAGTGGGAGTGATCTTGTTGACATCAAATTTGCATTAATCTCAATTATTCTACACCTATAGCTTCGCCCGCGCGTTCGGAAGAAATTTTATCTACCTAAAACGCTCGCATTACAAACTGCGACATTAATAGATGTCAGTTGTGTATCTAATATTATATAGTGCTATATATTGTAATATATTTTGTACCTTTGGAGAAATTTACGTTGATTAGACAGATAGAGCTTTATGTTACCTGGGTTTAATAACTTACTTGAAATCTCGACAAACATTTCATATAAACATTACTTCTTGTACACATAATTGATTCCGATGTAGGAAATCAATATTATGAACAAAATTTTCAGTGAAATGTCAAAAATCCTAAAGACATCATGTTAATGAGAAAATAGTCATAATAATATTTAATACCAAGAATCAAGGCTTCGCAAAAAATTGGTTTGCGTATAATTAGAACTCAATACAAACTTGCATTAGCTTTAACGCGTGCCGGCCGATCATTTGACGTGTGCTAGTCCTCGTAGTCCTTTCGTATCGATTATTTTCTCAGCACAAAAAAACGCACTTCAACGTTTTCGGATACCCGATAAAGTCGTTTACATATGAATCATTGAATCAATAGATACTTTCACAATGTAATCATAAAAACTATCGTCTCAGATATTTAGTCAACAACATGTTATTTAAGTTAAGACGCAATCCAAGGGAAAAGTTCAGCGTTTTAATGTGGCATGGATTAGGTTATTTTGGTTTCAATTTATAGTCAACAGTAAATAGTCAGTCTGCAATGGCTATGAATAATCGACGCCGAAATTTAGTTCAATCAAGCGTCAGTCAATCGTATAGCAAATTAACTAAAGCATCGCATACAATACGCCGAATTATACAGTCGTAACACACCTTACTGAAGATGTTGGTCTTCTAGTCGTGTATGCCTTTACTAAGAAACACTAACAAAGATCGATAATTAATTTGACAATTAATTTCCTTTGCGTCAAGAAACAAATATTTGGTATATCGTATATCTATGACATTATTAAAATAGCACAAAGCATGAAAACGTTGAGAGAAAATAGAAAAATAACTATTTAAGAGCAATATCTTTTAATCATTACCCATTACAGAAGGTGTTGAATGACAGCTGGCTGTACGTTAGTCGTTCAAACTCTTATTTCAAAGAGGATCCGTACCTTTTTTGAAATAAGAGTTTAAAAGTGAAGAAATGAGAACATCCATTCATCGATTGAAAAAAAACAAAACATACAAGTTTTCTGTAACGTATACATTTTCTCACACCCATCTCATTCTAAAAATGGGGTGTAGGAAATGCGATTAACTAACCATAAGATTTTTCCAAGTCTCATCCCTCTATCCTCAACATCTTCATAAAGAGAGATCATTACTCAGAAAACAACAACTTAGAGATACTCCCTCAGTAGTCAATATGCTTTTTGGATTTGTTTATTATATATCTTTTATGTAAAACGCTAATATAAGCAAAAATATAAAGTGATTTTGAATTGATATTTATGAATAACGTTGAAAGGGACTTATTAATGTCGTTTCTTCGATTCGTATTTTGTTATTGCCACTTATAATTTTTAAAATAATTAATATGAATTCTGAAAGTTAAAAAAAGCTTCTGTGCTACTGTATTTTCACAGATATATGCATGACTGCAGGTCAATCGAAATGTTTTTGGGGGCTCTTGTATGACTCTTATTCATACTACCGTATATTTGTTAAATTGTATTTATTTGTTTACAAATTTTACAAATTTTGTAGATCGTGTCTTATTTAAAACGATTCTACGAGCAGTATTTATTAAGGTGCATGATCCCATCACCGAGTGGTAACATCTTATAGAATTTTAGTCCCACTGCTATTAAGAGCTCTAAATTCTGAATGTCTACTCTTAACAACGACTATTGAATTCGTTTTTGTTTTAATTCAATAAAATAACAAAGAGGCCATCTCTAATATAATTTTTAAAATCGTGTCTATTTATAATACTAATAGACCTCTACATAACTTGATCTGAAAAGTAAATCTGATAAATCACTCTAATAAGATTATCTTACAAATACATTAAATATAATATATACTGGCCAATGTAAAATTGTAGAATAAGTGCTACATATTATTTTTGATGTATAGAATGTATAAATCGATGGAATTTAATTATTTTAGGAGTTAGAATATTCATGTCAACATTTTTAACAAATAAATTAATATTTTTCTTGATTACCTCGAATAAAAATTAATTATATGTGAAATTCATTTTCTTACTGCTTATGCACGTCTCGCCTTTTGCGTAAAGTACATTCAACTATGCAAATTATTTTGACGAAGGTTAATGAATTGCATCCATGTCGTAACTATATTATGCTGTTGACTCTAGAAAATGAAACTGCACAGCTACCTCGTCAATATGTTCAATATTTTACCTCTAACA
The DNA here is from genome assembly GCA_022494535.1 of Himalopsyche phryganea. NCBI lineage: Eukaryota > Metazoa > Arthropoda > Insecta > Trichoptera > Rhyacophilidae > Himalopsyche > Himalopsyche phryganea. The sequence goes on from JAGVSL010000072.1 coordinate 1,489,927, forward strand.
ACTACGTCTATATGACAATGCACTGATCCATGTGTCACAATCCCTCTAGTGCTCTGATGCTTTACATTTTCATTAACTAAAGTGACATTTTTGTGAAATACATCACTGACGCAAAATAAACGGAGATTAATTAATATTACCATATGGAAATTGAAAATCAATGATTTGAATTATATCGTTGCAATAACGCTGCAAACAATCTATACGGCTCTGACCCTAAAAATGGTTTATTAATAAAAAATAAAGATATTTAATTTAGAAATATTAAAGATTTATTAAGTCAACTTTGTTATATTATTTTCTTTTAAACGTGCATACCATTAAATTTGTAGTTTAATTACTGTTTCAATTCAACTTTAAACGTGTTTAATATTATTAAAAAACGATGTGTTGAATTCTATACAAATACGATTTTAGGAATTCGATGGGGTATCGACTAAATCTTTAAATTCACAGTTGGTTAACGAAATGGAATTAGATTCCATCATCGTTTTAAGGGTGCAACGGCCCGGGCTGGGCCTTAGCCTCCCTATCCAGTATGACACTCCCCCAGTTAGTAAAACGATTTTCGGTTAAAATAAATTATTAATAATATATTTTTCGGATTTTGCATTTAGTGATACCTCTAAAATACACAGATCCTGCGCACCTTTATCAATATGTACATACATATACATGATTAGTCACGTAGAAAACATGCCCGGGTCCACGTAGACTGGTAATACATTATAGTTACCTAAATTAATCCTGATATATCAATCCCATATTATTTTGCGATAATTTTATGAATCATGCTTTACTTAATCGATATTTCGTTGAACCATATTCATAAGCTACCATTATATTAACGTGAATTGGTTTTTAAATCAATGCATTCGTATAGTTGGTTTAAAAAAATTAACTATCTATGTTTAGGTAAATATAGATAGTGGTTTGAGCCTTTTATTAATGAACTATTTAACTGACATGTAGCTTTCTCAGAACAGCGACCAAGTGGCGAAAATAAGACAGGTTAATTTCAATTTCAATTCCAGTTTCACTCATCTGTCAACAGGTAAATTATTTCAAACTGATAGGTAACTAGGTTGTTAAAAGCTCGATGAACTATTATACTGGAAAACATACATCATATTTACAGTATATATAACTTTATTTCCATCCTACATCAACAAGCTAAAATATATTCATATTAAATAACTGAACATTAGACTCGTAGAGAGAGTAGGATGAAAGGATGTGTACACCTGAATTGATGTAAATCCGCTAACATTATCAAGTCATTACCTATGTCAAGAAAGATATTGGCACTATCAACATATCACACCGTTCCCACTTACCAGCATACAATTTTGTTACATATTATTTACATATATTTAGTAGATTTAAAATCGAAGGCAAGTATTGATTCTATATACCTAAAGGGGTGTTTTCTGTATACAATAATTGCAATTCTATTTTCTCACACGTTTATACATGAATAAGTATATTCGTATTCAGTAGGCAACAGGAAGCACTGAGTTACATACGTCGGTGGTTGATTTTTTAATTTTGACTATTTTTATACCTGCCGGCATTATTTATTTGTCAAATTATTTTGATGGTTTACATGCGTATGTTTTTTTGACGTTTTGCAATTTTAAGTATTTACTGCGCGATCAAGACCAGTTTCACGAAGCAAGTGAAACTTCACCTGGACATACGCGCCCTGATAGTATTGAAGAATTGTGTTTCATAAATATAATGTATCTCCGAAAAGAATTGTCAGTTTGAACACGATTTTACACGGCGTATAATATAACGATTGGTAATAGCTAAGGTTTAGGTGATACATTTTCACTTTTATCTATTGTTGAATTGATGCATTGAAATTGAAAGTTTTACGAACAGGAACGTTTGTCCTTTGTATTTTTTATTAGTGTAATTCCCTTAATGAGAATATGCCACTTCTAACAATCTGGATACGCAGTCAGTATGATTTTGGTATGTTTATCAACTTAGTACAATATTAAATTTGCTGTGGCAGGATGATTGCAACTAACCTCCCCCGACAATAATTGGTTCAATGATTCGTGAATACCGAATGCATTCCCGATTTCAACAATTCATGTTAGCCCTCGAGTAATACATAAACATGTATTTTGTAGAATGCTTTTGCTTTAATTTGAACATTATTTTCAACGGGACAATCAGATTTTACAATTCGTTTCGATCGAGCGACCAGCATTAATTGCACTGTACATTTTCCCTCCGACTTAATACTGATTCTGTATATGAATATAGCGGCCATATTACATACGTACAAATGATTTTTTTATCATCAATATCCTACATCGATAATTGAACTCCAGATATCTTGTTTTTGGGTATCATTTTATTCAAATTATTTAATACGGATCGGAATAAGGAAAATTCAAAAATAAAATCATATCCTGTGACGTAGAACCCCAGTTGAGAGAAAAAACATATGCGCATTTAAAATAAAGTGAGTGGATGTGGAATACAAGTATAAGTCTATAAAACTTAAAAGAAGATAGTCGTTGATATTTTTTGATATTCGAATATTTGATAAATTATTCGATCATAATATTTAATTCACTGGATTAACAAAGAAATTAATTCGGTATCGCATTGTATCATGAAATCTATATAAACACTATATTATTCAAATTTGTATACGTTTTGTCACTAGCCGTTATATTCACTCAAAACTAGTATTAGTCAATAGCAATCATCAGCAATAAGAACAATATTAAATAATCCCGCGTTCATTGTTTCCCTGGATTTATCGATTACATATTATGGTTCCATCACAAGTATTACCTTTTTTGTTGAACATTTGTCATCCCACGCAGAAGTACGAACTATCGCTGTCCCGCCATAAATGTTACCCCAAAATATTGATCGATTTTTTCGAAAACTTGTCATCCGGCTCATAAGCAAGTGCGACCCTATTCAACCATTAAAAAATACCGTGACTGCAAGTCTCCAGGCGTCGTCTTGTTATTATAATACTAGCTCATAACGTTTCCGCTGATGACTCATCCAGTAAGCACCTATGCTCAAACTGTTATAGCGTATCGTCAAATTGGTCAGCGTTAGTAGCCATAGTGAATTTTTCTGATTTGAAACTAAAATATCCCCTAAAATGAGGAAAGTTAGGACTCTAGCTGGGAGACTGAAAATAATTCAAGACATTCCCGTATTTATCGTTTATTTTTAGCGTCCCTTAGAAAGCGAAGAATCAGGGTTCCGCTGTATATGATGAAATTATTATTCATTTTTTTATTTGAATATATCCGAATACTATAAGGTTTTAATATTCGGTATTCGAATATTTGTTTTCAACGAATATCTGGAATCCCTACTCATAGTCTTTAATCTTCAATGACAGATATAATACAATACTAAAATGACATTTCAAATATTGTAACATCACATTATTTATTACGGCTGTTGCGGTGATCAATTTTAGCATTATACTGAATTTGATGTTCATGTTGAATGTTGGAAATTTATCCGCCTTCATTAATATGTGACAGTCACCAATGGTTAATATTTGAAATAATAATCGCATGCGAATAATGAAGTGCATTGCAAATTAGCTGTACTTCCATATCCATTACGCAAATCAGCTTCATCTAAACCGAATCAACGAGTACCTCATGCATGATATTGAATTTGATAATGACCTTATGAATAATTACGGACAATCCAAATCGTATTATATGAAATTAAATGAATACTCTAAGGGAATAAAAAATTATGAATATTTAATTTTGGAGACAACACGTGGATTTAAAATTTATACTTCAATTTAATACATTATGCTTTTACTTCCAACGAATAAAATTTCTAAATCCAGTCATTACAATTTTAACTGTTTATTTCGCAACACATGTTTAACTTAATGATTAAGCACTATAAAATTGAAAAAAACTCATGTCAATTCGTTATCCGAAACAAAGACAGCAGTCAGGCGTGTTTTTCTCTGACAAAGGACATCTTTAATAACCTATTAATATCAATTATAAATTATTTCAACTAATTAATTTCCGATCCATTGGAATAATGATAAAAAAGTTTTTATAAAATAATAAAGTTATATCAAGTTCTAAATTTTTTAGAAGTATTATAATTGTACTTTGAATATCAGTCAGAAAAAGTGCGAGAAAATGTACTTTTTGATATTTACATAACAAAAATGTGTATACGAAAAATTATTCTACTATTTCCTCTTAAGATAGATAAAGTATTTAATTGTTTAATAATTGAGAGAGGGTGTTTTTAAATCGGGCAATATTATTTGAATTTCAGAGCTTAGTGATTTGGATGAAAAAAGTAATAATATTCATGAAAAATTAATAGGATAAATTATTTATTAAAGTTATATGTAAATCTCAATTAATTTACATTGAATTGCTCTAGCATTTAATTCCTGACTAAGTATTCCCGAGTTACAAATTATTCGTATTTTATTTATCTTTGAGCCGTCGACATCTATTTACACTGATTATTACTAAGTATTTCTTATATACATAATTATGCATACTATTTTTGTGAAGGATTTCTTAAATTATTTAAAATATTACTAATATAATAAAGGAAACTGTATATTACTTAACCAGCTGCCCATATGATACAATCATTTGTGAACATAATATTATTATTTCGTTAACAATAAAAGTCCTTTTACAAAGTACTGCGGTTAAAGACTTTAGATTAGCAATGGACGTATGCCATAATAGACGAGCACGCGTTTACGTAGAGGAAGGTATCCTAAGTATCTTTACATTCTTGGTAAATTGGAAAAAAGATTAGGCCGTAGTAACATTAAATTTGTTGGTCGGGGTGGCTAACATTTCATCCCCAAAGGTACGACGTTTGTTCAGCCCATACGCCAGATGAGACAATTTGGTTACCATTATAGGTTTTTGCACAGACCCACCCTAGTAATAATTTGCCCAAATAGTTAATGTTTTTTTTTTCATTTCAGTTCATGATATTAAAGTAGCGTATTTTGACAGTTCTTAATAATTGTACAATTAATTATTGATTTTTTTACAATCGTAGTAAAAATATTTTAAAAAAACCAAATTCTACATGAAAACTTAGATGTTGAATTCTATGTTTATTATAATCAAACTTATTTTCACATGTTTTCGTATTACATACTTATATTTCTTTTCATTTATATTCCACACACTTTTCATATTATTTACATTATTTTACACTAACTAACTAACATTAGTGTTTTTTTTTTAAGATGTTTCAATTTATCAATAATTATTATCAAAACATACAAAATTGTAATTTTTCTTATGTATGAATCTAAATCCTGTGAGTTTACAGCAAAATAATTGTTCAAGTATTATAAATTAAAGTAGTGTTATTTTCTAGTCTTTTTTTACAGCGTACACATTATTATCTTATGAATAAATAATAATATTTAGAAAGTAACGTAGTACTTAAAGGAGAATATCCTTTTTTGTAAATTTATTATATCCCGTACAGTGTGAATTCGATGATTTTTAAACCTTTTTTTGCACACATATATTATATATAAAACATATTTCTCTTTGATCCCGACTAAGATCGTTTCACCTTTTTTGACGCCATTAAATTTGACCACCCGCGTGTGCACGTTCGAGATGCGGCCCTGTGAATATACATTTAATATTGAAAGAACATCTGCCACCCCCATCTGCTCTTTTTGCTTGTGCCAGGTATCACAAACTTACCTGCCACGATGTTCAATGTTTACTTGACTGGAAAAGTAATATTTAAATGAGCAATGAAGTCTTATAACATTTCTTATAAACCACAAGGCGTTAAATAATGTAGATATATTATCTGTTGGTAATATTACCTGTTTATCCATAATATTATTTTCTCTTGAAGCTTTATTTCTTGATACAAATATTGAATATTAACATTTTCATGTCTATTTTAATAAAGCTTTGTCGAACAATATTTATACAGATACCATAAATTATCTGATAAATACTTTCGTTCATTTATATGGTTATTATACAAACATTATCTTCTAAATATTAGCGTATCCTGAAAGCATGGATGTAGTTTCAATGTTTTGGAATGTTCTGTGAAAATTCATTAACACAATTTGTAGATAAAAGTTTCAAAACAAAATTGATGTTTTAAAAAGAGAATAAAATAAATGCTTATATGATGTTCTTCTCTTAATTCGCAGCCGATAGGTAACGTAACAATTCAATTCATATTTCATAGAGCATTAATCACAGACTTACAAATTCTTACATTATCATTGCACGCGATATGATTTTTGTATATTTCTTATTATAAACTAGCTGTATTATAAGTAAACAAAGCTTAATAAATAAAGACAACTTTTTACATTATGCCAGTAATGCTAAATAATTTTATCGTCGAATGAATTGGAATCTGATTCTCGCATAGTTATTTGAGTATAATGGTTAGGATACTCATGCAGCTGAATATAATTGATACTAATTATTGCATTTGATTGAATTTAATACATTGCAGTATTAACTAGTAAATTAATACAAAAGATTCTCATTCGAAACTGAAAAAAATGAGCAAGGCAGTAACAATATCAGTCGGCTTATTTTTTTTCCTTAAACATTTTTCGTAAATTCGTATTATAAGTTATCAATTTTAGCCGGCGATGTAAAAAAAAAGTTTTTACGTTTAAAAATACTACATATACATAATAGAGATGAAAAAAAATAAATAAAAATAAAATAATTTAGACCAACGTCTTATTAATAAAATATTATAGCACTGTCCCAATTACTATAATACAATAATTTATATATAAGATAATCATAAATAATTTTTTCATATCACCAAGCTATTATTACAATTAAAGCTTTTTCATGGCGTCCTAACTGTATTTTGCCGTTTTTATTACTTATACATACTTTAATGTTCTAATGACTTATTTTAATATCAGAACATACTAATTTTAAATGTATGTTTCATTATCTAGTCATCAAACATAGAACCTAAATAAAAAAGTGAATTATTCTGTAGAAGTATTCAATATTTTTTTTCTTTTCAAATAACAGATTTACCTTGTAATGGTTTTGGTTAATGGCTTTTAAGTATTTACGGAAAATTGTGTCCAATCTCTATCGTGTCAGTCTCATAGTATGCTCCATATAAATACAATCTTGATATCAATAACCGTCTAAGACTTTAATGTTTTTTTATAGACAATGTTGTATAATATGCCCACTGAAAACAATTTATTATCAATATTTTTGATGGATGAATTCAAACAGTGGAATAAGAATGTTATCAATCTTATTTTAAAAGCTCTCGTATGTAATTAATAGACACATTCTCATTTAACATTTTCAAAACGTAGTATTGGGGAAATTAGCCGGTGCCTGTAGACTCACAGGAAAGTTTCGCATGGCGACCAGCAGATGAATATACATGATGTCTTTTCTTGTCGAGTTGATCACGGGTGATTACCAATATATTACACATGAAAAGTATAACAATGCTTCATATTTTTAAAGACTATATTTAAAAAAAAAATGTTTTATGATACGGTATTCGACCCCTATCTACGCGCACAACAAATACCTCGTAATGTTGGCGTGCATCGTCCAACATACATTTACCTGCCCTTTATGCTCCCTTCTCGTTTCTCATTTCCCCTGTCCATAGTACTACAGATGCAACTTACAAAAATAAGGTTTTTTTAAGAAAGCAATCTCGATCCAACATATTATATATAAATCGTCGCAATTCCAGCGATTTTTCTTTGACATCGGCAAAAGGTCCTATTTCCTCATAGGTAAACGCATATTTACTATTGAATTAATATAATTTTCGAACAAATAAAATTTTCTATGTAAAAAATATTATATTGAAAGAAAACACGAGCTTAAAATGTAATTTATTTTATGTGGAATTATATAACATTTCTATCCCAGTGCGCATATCTATTTATTTTATGAATAAATTGTCGAGAGTTGTCTATCTAACCACTATGTTCTTCGAATAATGAATTATAGAGTAGGTGACTTGCAAACCTCAATTTAAAGTTTTAGTCTATGGTTTCGAAAAAAATATGGCTGAGTGAATCAAATTTACGTCATTTTTTAAGATTCGATGTTATGGTTAAATCGTGCGTAAGAAATTTTTCTTCAAAATCTTTTTCGCAACACAATATATTTTCTTCTTAAATCCCTCGTATATTCGGCCATCTCCGGTAGAAAATTCAACGTCATGGGACTGCAAAAACTTTTCAATTCCGTCTTGTATTATTGTTTGAGAGCATGCGTAAGTTTAATTATTTTTTCGGATTAACCAATTGTTTATATTTGACCGTATAATTTTATTCATTATAACCATTTATGTATTGAAATCGTAAGTGTTTTTTCGTGGTATATGTAACGACACGCAGATATTATACAAACGATGCCTCTGGTGGTCTAAAGAGCAAAAACATATTATGAAAAGTTGTACGAGGTGATGTCCCGTGTTACCGTATGTAGCAGCCCCAGTAACTGGTATATCATTAAAACTTTAGAAATGGTTTGCAAAATTTAATTTGATAATGTTATTATTAACCAAAGATAATTTATAAACTATAGAAAAAAATACAACTGCTTGATAAATTTCGTTCATTAATGTAAATGTTAACATAGTATGTACGTATATAAATAAAAATATATAAAAAATATCTCTAAGGTTATCCAACGATATGCTGCTTAGCTATTTTTCGCCCTGTACACACATTTTTCCTCGAAAGACTCTTTACGATTGATTAGTTAATGAAATTAAGTGTTTACTCACACTCACTTGAGTTTTAATTAGGTTTCCTGATTAAAGTGCGGCTCACTGAATACAATTTTTCTAAGCCGAGAATAGAAAAGTCAAGTATTCGAATCTTGGCAATTTTCAAAAATATTTTACTTTTCTTGTAATACACGTCTGTCTCGATTTAACACGCGTCTATGTTTTCATTTATACAACACCCCTTTGGTTTAAGACGGGCTTATAATCATTTTTATTTCTTCCTTATTGGTCTTGATTACGAAACATTAATTAGAAAATGTTTATTTCCAAGTAATGAATATATGGAATAAAAAATATCCTGTCCAGATTGTTAAAACTTTTAACGTTGATTATTTTTATTTGTATATGTACGTTTTACTATTATTTTTGAACAGTATACATAATAAATAGTTTAAACAATATTCTATTTTACACACAAATGATTTATTCAGCTTGCACTAATCTACTGCGAAACGTATACGGCGAAATAAAGAAACGTACGTTTCAATTCATCGTATTGATTGAATTGGCATTTACTTGTGAGATCTGCCAGGGAGATCATTATAATAAGGTAAAATATCAAAGTATTAAGGTCTACAGAATTTCGTAAAACTAAATACTTGGATACTTTCATATGAATTCAATACAGCTTAAGATATCAACTACTTACCAATGCACCAATTATTTTTTCAGAAAATTATAGTATTTTAACTTAAAAAAACCGAATTTAAACTTTTTATCCCGTACGTCTTTGGCAAACGTTAACCAGTCTTAAATAAATTGTTTCTTTATAAGTTATTCGAAGTATACATTTTAAATACCAATGTATTTGTTATTTAATGCCGTATCAAAATAATATCATTTATTATTATACTAAGCATCAATGTCACTTAACTTTATAAAAAATATATCTAATAAGAAATGAAAAAAATACTATTTATCTTCTTTTTGTAAAGAGGCATATATTTATGTATTTATTTATTCGATTAAGTCGTTCAGCGCAACACGGCCTACACTAATCTTACTTCAATATTATCTGTATACGTATAGGAAATCAATTTATCATATTATAAATGAGGACCGAATATTCGGAGTCCGCCGTCAAATGCACACTAAGTGACTAATTGAAGCAACGACTACAATTCAGCGATACTTCGATGATTATGTGGAAGTGATCAAAACATCGAGACATTGGTTAATCCAGTGTCTCATGCTGCATCTGTGAGACAGGGGATGTATGAAATTCATTGACCGAGATATTGCTGTCACCGAAACCCTCATACCCGAATCGTTCATCCAAACGTACAAACTAACTTGATCACATGAAATCCAATCGGACTAATAATATTTGATATTGCATAAATATATTTAATTCTTCAACAAGTAAAAAGTCGAAGAGTTTATATTTAGCACACATATAATAATAGATTTTTTCATGAAGCTCAACAATTGATTAGTGATTATAAAAGCTTTATATTAATTTTGTCAGTAAATTAAACAAGCTCTCAGTCATACATGAAAGTATAAAATATGGAGTTATAACCGCACACAGGGATTGGAAATCATTTCATGTCTTTATACCACATTCATTAATGTGTAATCAAATAAGGTCGTATTTAATAGATATCAATTAGATATATTCTTTAATTTATTACCATTTATTAAGTTGAGCTCTGGTCAAATAATTAGTATCCACTTTAAAAACACTCACTATATGATAATTAAAAATATTTTTAAAACGTTGTGCATTGTTAATTAAAAATCCCATGACGGTTGTTTACGCAAAGACAAAAAAATCTACTATATAGATCGCTGAATATGCTTTTCTTTTATTACAAATATTTGTTTTCAATTGCGGCTTTTTTTTCTATTATATACGGAAAGACAAAGTAAATATTGCGTTGTATTATTGCTATAAATAGTTTTTATCGATTCTTCTGTGATTATCAAACATTTGATGTTTTAGAAAATTACTCGATATTTGGAATATTATGAAATAAAGGTATATAAATAATTATTTATTTCAGTATACGCATACTGATTTTGACCATAATAAAAACAAAATGTGCATACACAAGAGAATAAATAACATTCGGTGAAATATATTATCTGGACCATATATAACACTGAAGTAATATTGCATGACTGGAGCTACGATCCATTTAGACCCATGAGCGACTATATATCTATACGGGTTTTGGAGAATAATATTCACAATTATTTCCACAGCGGTCTTCTTTTATGAATTGAAAGTATATATTCAAATTGAATATCGCTTGAAAAATACACCCATACCAAAAAACAAACATAACATAACCAATAACAATTGACAGACTCGAGTATAATTCAAATGTATTGATTTTGTGATATCGTCTATTTGATTGATTATGCGTACATAACAACAAATAGTTTTTCTTATAATAGTCATTCTTCAATGCATACCACCACAACACTATTATCTATCAATAACTGATAAATGAATCGTTAACGTATGAGTTTTACATGCTCAAATATGTACATAGACAATTAGTATTGTAACAGACTAAATCAATATTGTTTATTTTAAACGTAAACTGTTTATGGTTAGCAAAATGGCAAAATGAGTTGGGTACACCCGCGTTCTTTTAAGATGACAAAATAATTTTACTGTACAAAGGAAATCATGTAACGTAGCCCTTTTACCTGAAGCATCGCTATTCGTTTTTTTCCTTATAATAAATTTGTATAATTTACGACCATAATGTAAAGCTTCTGAAAAATTTGATAGCTCTAAGGGGGTAAGTTTGACATTTTTGCAAACTTGAATTCATATATCTGTACTCGGAATGTATATCATTGGAAAAAACGTACTTCTTTATGCAGAAAAATATTTCTTGGAAGGAATTAAGCGATGGAATACGAAACCTGTATTTAATATATTTAGGTCTCATAGAGTCGTTAACTCTCGTGTATTTTCATAATACTCAGGATCAAATTCCTCAATGGGAAATTTCATTGATTAAACTTTTAATTCTTGGATGTGTATTTTAAAGATATTAGATATTGTTGATATTTTCTTTCATTTCCACATTTCCGATCATGGAAATAGAGCGTAGATAGGATGATTAGATAACAGTTAGTCGTCTCCAAATCACATCCGTGGGGAGAAAAATTGATTTGAATTGAATCTTTTTCTGGTTACGAAAATAAACTAACATTTTCACAATGGACGCTTCTTAAAAAAACGTTCAGATGTATAAATTAAGATGCCGTTAACATTAACGTTACATTGATTTTAATGCACATCAACCGACGAATAAATGCATCGTTATTCAGTTTTGACGAAGCCAAAGGAAAGCATACAGTTAAAAGCTTTTGCCACCGGCACCATCGTTCAAAGTGCTTTCGGCGCATTTTCACAGTGATGAAAATTAAGCTCTAATTATAGCATCATGGCTATTATAGTGTTGAGTGTAATATCAATAACCCAAACTCAAAAGCAGACACGGGGTTATCGGGTATCTGAGCGCGGTTTGCACGTCTACACCAACAAGGATAGTATAGTAATGTTATATTCATTGTATGGAGAATACACACATATGCCGGGGTTTCATTTTCCATTTCCGTAAGTAAGCGGATAAAACACCTCAGGCAATATTCTGCATCGTATGTGTTGATAGACATTTTATAGAGCACAAAGAGCCCCCTCTCTCCGCCCGGGCCATACCCTCAATACTTTTACCCCGAGTCAAAGACGAGTTGACTTTTTGCGAAAAGATTCTTTCTACACATGAGTGAAATTTATTCAATCACTTGGGACGGATCGGGGAACACTGCAACGTGTATTTCGTATCGCACAAGCGTATTCTTCAAAGCGGAGTACTTTAATGGATTGTTCTGATTGAACTTATTTTATCTCAAATACGCCCAAACATAGCAAACGAAAATTTTATACGGTGCTTTTCGAGTAATACAATAAAATTGAGATACTAAGTACTAAGCAATGTATTGAAAAAACATGATTAATACTCGATTGATACGTCAACGATAATCCAAATATTTACGCGTAATTTGAGGCACATTAATGTAAGATCATACATTCCAAAATGCCGCTTAAAGATATTTTTAAATGACGTTAAAATATTTCAATTGTCTATGTACGTTCCAATTTTAAACATTATTTTTTGCTTCCATTAAATAAAATAAACATTTGTAGGTTATTCGTAAAATACGCATTTTTTAAAATACTTAAAATGGTTGACAGTACAAAAGTAGTTATCAATGAGGTAAAAAAGGAAATACAGTAAAATAATTATAATTAAATAATAATTATCAGTAAAAAATGTAAATAATAATTATACAGTAAAAAAGGAAAAAAGTAGTTATCGATGAAAATTAATATGAACAATAATTATTTAACTAAATAGAGTTGTTATTTTATATCAACAAAAGAGCTTAAGTTAATGTTAAAAAATCATATGTTATGGAATATTTTATTGAGCAATCAATACAATATACCTATACATTTTTTGCAAATAATTTGAAGCATGTCTGGGAGGCTTGGTGATGGGTGGATTTCTAGATTTTTCACTCGAGAAAAACACATTTATATGTCAGCCCATCGTGTTTACCATTTAATGCTTTTAGTCACCTTCATAAGAAAATATTTTTCTATACGGAGTGATTTTACGATGTATTCTTTATGCTTCAATAAAAATTAAATCCAAAATAAAAAAAAAGAATCAGTGTTTATAATTTACTTAAAATAGAAAACACGCCGTGTGTACATTATTCAAACTGTGCCTCTTCTCGTATGTAGCATAATATATGGTCTTGCGATGGAGTATGTAAAAGAAGATATTTCATGAGGGAAAATCATTCGTTCGTGCTCACACGTCAGAGAATGTAATACAATAATACAATTTAGACAAAGCTTATCTCTAAATTATCACCTGATGTATCATTTTTAAGAATAACGAAAATTCAATTTATTTAGCATTATTTTGAGAATTTTGTATCTGAATCTCAGTCTAGAGTAGACTCAAGACGTCGAGTATGTACGAAGTCAACCAACCTGATCTTTGCAGTAAGCGATAGCCACTCGTTCTCGTCTATCGTAATATAATTGTCGTTCTGAATCAATAAACTTGCTCTCCCACTGTCACACTTCATTTTCAATAACAGGCCCAATGAGAAATCAAATGACTCGTTCAGAATCTAATAAAAAATGACCACCGTTTCACCTACTTTGTTAACACAAATAAACTTTTAAAAAATGACTCGCGGAGAATCCATTTAGAATTGTACATTTATATCTCATGTTTTCTATATACATACATATAAAATAAATATATGCAGCAATTTTTGATTTCATTTAGAATCCAATTCGATAAAAACTAAACGGAAAAAATGTATTACAATTATCGTTACACGGATCAAGAATTGTAAATACTTGTCTAAATAAGGTGAAGAAATCGGTAGGCATTACGTGGTTCAACAAGCCAAACAAACACCCTGTATATTATTATTTTTCCGATAGCGGCCCTTTCTTTTATCGAATTCCACTTAGGGATCGGATTCCACTTCTAGTGATGAAAAAATACTACCGCTCTGATAGAAATAGACAAGTGCGGAATTCCGCGTCGAATTTTTTCAACAACTCTTACAATTAATTGATGTGTTGTCTGTTCGTCGTTTTTCATTCCAACCGTTTCAGCGCTCTCGTAATAATGACAGGCCATACACAGAACGACAATTAAAACGAACAAATAGGGAAAGCCTTCATTAGACTCAACTGAAGCACTAATCCTACTATTTTTTAAAAAAGATTTCTAATATAAACAACACATTCAATAACTTAATTTGAGTTCATTTCTTGTGGGTTTTTACTACATTTTGAATATATATAATATAATTAAGTCAATATTTTTTCATAATTTGTTTTCTTTTTTATTAATCATTAGCGAAATAGAAACGTACAAGTTTTGATTACGTTAATATTAAGTCGATTACGTTAATATTAAGAGTACGATTATGTACGTTTATGACAATTGTCCACGATTCATACGAGCGATGAATCTGGCCATAATAATTTTTTAAAAAAATGTTATTTTTTTCATTATATATACGTCGCAAAAAATATTAACCAGCATTTTGTAACATAATGCAAAAGTTATTTGTAATTATTCACCGAATCAAAACTATCGTTCTATGGTTAAATGGAAATATTTTACACATTTAAAGAAGCATGTTTTTTAAAATACTTTCTATAAATGTACACATATTTTTATTTACCATTTTGACATAACTACGCTACGAAAAATTCCCCTTTGAATTACATAACGGACAAGGGCTTCGAAACGTCAATTTTAATATGGTTTGACATTGAGAATTTTCAGTATTTATAGAGGAACTATTGATTAGCTGATATTTGACATTTATTTTGAACGAATTTAATAAATGTAACCAATTTCCACTACATAAAAGGCGCAAATAGACTTTTAAAGGAGTATTTACACAATGTTATTTGCATTCAATTCATCTTTATAGAGAATTTATTATGATATAATATCATCAGTGATGTTGCATTCATTTTTTAACGAAAAAATACTGATACGTATGCCGTTTGATCTAAATCCAGACAGTAATTGAAAAAGAAATCACTAGGCTCAAACCCGGCATTATAAACGCGTTGACAGATACCAATAGCGACAGCTGGATACGTGCAGATGTCATTAATTGGTTTTTAATTTTGGAACAAATATCAGCATATCCAAACACTACATTCTAATAACAAAAAAGCATTTGAAAAAATCTTCCGTACCTATTCTAGTATTCATTATAAACAATCATTCTTGGAAAGAATTCGAAATTGAAGAGTTTAGTAAAAGTCGATTTCAAATGGAAATATTTCCGCGATGATGAAACAAGGAAATTTATGAGGTTCTACTCGATATTATAGATAGTTTGTATGCGAAAAACAACCTTTTATTTGTACAGTTTGATTAGAGGTATATGCTTGACACGTTGCTTCAACGTCAAAATTCTTGTTAGTATTTGGCTTTGTAACAAAGTGTTGAGCAACTGGGCGGTATTAAGGTTTTTTGCCACACCGGCCGCCCCAATGTGATATAATGGGGTTTATATTAAACCGTTTTTGTATAGTGTGCTGTTTTGGTCACTTTATTACTTAGAGAAGCGGACGTGTCCTAAAAGTTAGAAGTTTAGTAAGTGTGGTGAATTTTGAATATTCATGCCCTGATTATTGTTCCGACATTGTACATGTTCACATGTTTTGTTTGTCATAGCTCGAGCATAGAATACATATTTTAAAACATTATTTTTTGTCGAACTACGATCATATCAAACATGTAAAATTAGCCATACTAAAATCTATAAAAATAAAAACAATCGTATTATTAAATATATCTATATCTTATTGTTAATACTTCCACTCCACAAAATCATACATATTCCAGTAGATAAGTTGGTAGGTAAGGTGAGTCATATTTTTATAGAAATTTTTCTGTCCTTGGATGGTCTCTGCTATTTTTCTGAATACATTAGGGCCTGTATTCATTGGGTCAGTAATTAATCAAAAAGGTCAGTAATTAATTTTATAAATGGTCAGTATACAGTGGTCAGTTAATAAAATAAACAGTCGGTAATTTATATAAAATGGTCACTTATTAAATTAAGCCTAATTTATTATTTTATCTTTTTTTACTAATTAACCTAACCTAACCTTCCTCTATTATTTACTGACCGTATCTTTAGTATTTACTTACCATTTTTATTTTTCTACTGACCGTTTTATGCATTTGTAACTGACCGTTTCCTTAATATTTACAGACCGATAATTGAATTAGATACTGACCAAATAATTAGTTGCCATATTTATATTTTAAGTTTAGCTGTGGTACGGTAATACACTTTTAATTTTAATCATTTCTTCCATGTAATTATAAAAACAAAAAAAATGTGAAGACTTTAATAAAAAAAAATCGGTAAAATGTGTCTATTAATCGATATTATCAAGTTTCTTCAAAAAATGCTACATGGATTATGTAAGTTCACAGAAGTTTTCAAAAAGGATTTCATCAGTAAAAGATACAACAATACTGATATGACAAAAAGATATTAAATGCATATCAATTCTATTTTTCCTAAGAATTATTTATTTGATATTTAATCCCTTAAAAAATTTACAAGTATCTGCTGTTGAGATTTTACACATTTTTTGAAATAATCTTTCAAAAAAAGGCGTATTAATATATTATCTTAGGTAAAATATTCAAAGATTAAATGATATTTTTGAACTTTAATTGCTCAGTTACGACGTTTGAAAAACTAAAAATATTTTCTAAGCGGTATTAAAGAATGCGAGTACATAGGTGAGTCTTCATATACTTCTCTAGACCTCTGAGATATTAATACCTTCGTGATATTCCCATGCTGAGCATACCAAGCACATCGCGCGAATTTTCTTCCGTTAGCGGTGCTCTAGCGCAAACGATAAACTGGGCACCTTAATGAGATTTAGCTGGATTAATGCCATAGAAAACCGCGCGAGTATGGTCATAAATTCGATCGCGATTTAGGTTCCAACGAGTGAAATACTTCACATATTTCCCAGCACACAATTAAATAGCGGAAGCCTAAACGAATCCTGCACCTGCAGTTTTATCATCATCACCGTAGGTATCGTGCACTATACAATTACAACAAGCACACTAACTTTATCATTCTTTCGTTCACGGGAACATAAAAAATCTATAAATTCTATGCTTAACCCCCGTCAAGATGAAAAAGCAATACACCCGATTCTCTTTTTGCACGGGGGATACATTACAGAGTAGGGCTTCCAATCCCGGGATCCCGTGATCGAAAAAAAGTCAATCCCGAAATCCCGGGATCAGAAGAGGGGTCCGGGATTGGATGCCCTATTCCAGAGACTACCGTGCAAATAAGCTAAGGTGCACATATAAAAATGGGAGATAGGTTTCATTACTTAAAATACCCCCAACATGTAAAATTCTCGCACTCAAAAATAATTGGACTTATTTTTTATTTGTATTTTTATTGACAATAGTTTCATAAGATACGTACATAATAAGTAATAAATTAATATTATGACACATTAGACGTTAATAAATAAAAACCAGAGAGGAAACAAAATTGAATCACAGAAAAGCAATAAAAATGTGTCGAAACAATAACAAGTCATGCATGCATGGGTCATGAACACCTGCATCGTAATATTCGCCATATTGTAAAAATGACTATTCCAATATTCACAAAGGGCCGAAGTGTTATTAAATATATACATGTACTGTATTAATAATACTTTTCGTTTTTTTTAATTAGTTTAAAAGCAAAAAAATCAGTGTAAAAAAAAATAGGTCCGTTTTCATTGACCGTACAAAAAACTATGCAAAAAGAAAATCCCGTAGTTATCGGCAAATAGATTTTTCTTTTTATGCTAGCGCATCACGTTTAATCGTTGTTTTTTCTTACGAATTTTATTAATTATTTAATTTAATTAGGTGCATAAGTTAATTTAATTTTGAAATACTCGATAAAGCGAAAAATACAAATATATATAATATAAAATATAACATACACATATCGCTATAAGTAGCACGTGTTTCAATGTTTTATGGAGCTTCTTATCAGAAGACGCTTAACTTAAATTATCACTATTATTTACGTTAGTGATAATTTAAGTACTTCCGAAGTGGTTTGGGTACGTCTTGAGTGGGCGACAAACCATTACCTTTAGTGACAACCCCTCGAATACCGCCGTACCACCACTCTGCGTGGTATAGTAATCTTTTAAGATAAGGCATGACTTTTTATCGAACTATGCTCCGAAATGGAGCAAACACTGCGAGAAGAAGAAGAAGAAAATACACAGTGAGAAATATGTTTATTGTAATTGAAAATAAATAAAGCTTGTTAATACAAATAACTTTTCAAACGATACTTTCTCACAATGGCGTTTCCTGATATAGTTTCAGTTACTATACGAAATTTCGGTTGAGTACATTGAATAACTTTTAATAACTTTTTTTACGATACAAATTGAAAACTTATTATATACACTACATATATCAGACTTTGAAATACCTTGACACGTCTATGCTCTGACTTAAAAGACTTTGTATGTATATTACATTCGGAAACGACAACTCTTACGATATTTAATACTGTTATATAACTTCTAAACGAATAAAGGGTACGTTAAAATTAACTTTTTGTGACAACTAGTCGCTTATTTTACGTAATGCTTTTGGAATTTCCGTCAATAATAAATGCTCGTCAATGTCACGAAGAAAAACCTTCAAATGGCCTAGTCTTCATAAAGATCCGCTTATAACAATGAAAATGTTATTAAGAGACGAAATAAATACATGGAAACCGTATTTTTATTTTATGGAATAGTTAATAAACAAACAGTCGGCAATTTTCTTCATTATTGGTAGACGGTTTTTCATTTTATATTACGGCGCCAACTTTCTATTATTCCATCACATTTGACAGCTGGATCAAGTAAATATTGTAATAAATTGTCTAAATCATTTGCTGTGTAACTTTTCAAGCATTGCTTTATTATATAGCACTCTTAGTATTTTTATATTTTTCATAAATAAACAATATTTAAAAGAAATCAAATATCTTATTTCTATAGCAAATTATGTGTTTTTGGAAAAAAAAAATATGGGTTTTACATATTAAACAGGACATTTAATGGAGTGAATCCAGAAAATTTAATCCTACTTATTAATATCTTCAGAAAAACAAACGCCTAACTAAATATATAATTTTTAAGATGATTTTGTAGTCGGGTAGTCAATACTAGAAAGCTTCCGGCCATTCTGTTAAGGATTCAAAAGAGTAGAATTGTATCTAAACGCATATATGTCTGTGATGTTTCTATACCTGTCACTCGTCCGGACAATTGAGTACAAGGAGAGCGACTAGCCAAGGTAAATCCTGTCCTACATCCATCCTTCTTTCCTTGCCCTCTGAGAGGAAGTTTGAATGACTGCTTGAGAGTGCAGATATGGCTAAAAGTTAATATGAATACTTTTTTCAACTAACAACATTACAATATGTAGATGAACCCATAATTGTATCACTATGGTTTTCCATCAATGCGATGTGAACTGTCATAATATAAATTATATTTAAAACTAGCGTTCTCAAACACAATGTCACGCATACCGTTGATGTTGAATAATCATTTAAATATTTTTATCCTTTTGAATGTTTAAAATAATAAAAGTGTTTATTGCATTCATGACTTATTTACGTAACATATATTTATATCATAATACTATATTTATTATATTATGACATATAAGTGTGCACATCGTATATTTGGCGCAGGTAATGGAAAGTGCGTAATTTTTCAGGAATTTAATTTAGTAGTTTATTTCCAAACTAGTTTGCTACAACTGCGAGTATACTTTTCACTTTAAACTTCATCCGAATTTGACCTGAATTGAATGTTACTTATTAAATAAAATAACCAATATTCTCTCATCGTTTTACATTTGTCTGAATTGTAAAGTACACAAAGAATTATTATACAAATTTAATAGAGAATCGTTGAATTATTAAAACAACATAAATACATGATTTCTTTATAGAGGACGATTGAGCATATAAAGAAATAGCTTAAATTTAATATTTTTTTTATTATTTACAAAACTATACTGATTTATGCATATTAAAATATATGGTACACCCAGTAAACGTCGTTATTTAGTATATTAAAAGATCAATATAAAATTTCATAAATAATCATTTGTATAAAGTTATCTGTCGATTATTGGTGGGTAGATGTTATGCTAAATATAATTTAAGATATCGACTAAGGGTGCTTGATGGAATTTGAATATCAAATTTGAATAGTCCATTTTTGTAAATTTCAATCCTTTTCGTCACTAAAAACCCTGGTTTAGCTTTTGAGTATATTCAGATATTCGAGTATACGGATGAACTCGAACTGACAGTTTATATCGTTTATATATTATAAGGACAAATTAAAATATATGTATATTATCACTAAGTCTATAAATTATTATACACTGATATATATGAATTAATTTGATAATAATAACTTTTAGCCGTAATTGAAAAAATCGCGCACACAATTACAAACTCATAAGATTTTGCGAGCCAATTATCATTAAATGTAATTGGGAAAAATATAACATATTATGCTGATTTTAAATTGGTGGGGTTTGTTAGGGTAAACGGGTTGAAGTATTTATTGTGAGAATTAAATTATTTTGATTGCTGGAGTAATTTATGATTATTTTATGAACTCGAACTATGCTGTATATATTTATGAAAATAAAATATATTGTTTACCTAATGGTTATTCCACATTTTAAGAAGCAGCATAATGATATGTACACATGCAAAAATACGTTTTAGTCAATATTTTATACAACAATAAAATTTAATAATCAAACAAACACTTTTCACTAAAATACAGGTTTGATTATTTCTTCGTAATAATTCACTCCAATGCTTTATTTTCTCTGTTTACGAGAACAAAAGACTTCAACTAATACAGTTTCTAGGAAAAAAATGTCTATTTCCAATTATAATGTTTCATGTATATTTCATAAGGTATGAGATTATTGTTTTCCTCTTCTATGACATCGACGGTAAATTAATGACACAAATATAAAATAAAACAACAAAAATTATCTCGACAATTTTGAAATACGCTTTCGACGTCTGGTCTACTTGAACTAATTTTGAGCACCAACAAAAATGAACCACAAGGTTGCAAAACAACTTTTGCTAACCGTAATCTTAATAAGACAATTTCTCGATAAGAATTTTATTTGCGTCCTCCTGTCAAGGATTTTTGAAAAAGAAATTTCTACAAAAAATTCTTTCATTGTTTACATTACCTACCGTAATTTACATTCGAATTTTACTTCATATATCAATAACTACCGTTTAAACTTAGTTATTACTATCAGTAAAAATAAATGAATGGTTTGTGAAATGAAAGATGGAGTGAAAAAGCAATATTTTCTATGTAAACACCTTGTAAAAGCGTCTAGGTAACTATTATGTATTTATTTGATTTTTTTTGTTTACACGAAAGCGTTGGGTAAGTACCTATTTACTACTCCACACTCGAACGCAAAGTACAAGAGCTTAAAACTCTTCACATCATAATTAATGAGACAAGTTTATTATAGTTACAGTTCAAGGGTATGCAGTGGGGTGTTTAAAAATACAATCGGAATAGTTTTTCTAACAACACCAATGTTACAAAATAATTTTCAATGAGTTTTGAAGTGATATAATTGTAGTGATCTGATAATAATTTTAAGGATTTATATGTCATTTTAATCGCAAAATAATATATCTAATACACAATACATATTTTATAAATGATTAATGAATGATAATAATTTCAGTTTCACGTTATAGTACATCGTTTAACTTCAAATTGGTTGTTCATATTACGTATATATTTACAGAAGTTTTTTTAATAAAAGGAGATTGAATCATACCAAAATAATTATAAACCGTATCAAATGAAGTGGATTAGGTACATCGATTAATATTAAAATAAATTGACAGTATGTATTTTGTGTTTAATCCTTAATGTCACGTTTTAAAGTAGTGTTTTTTTTTCATATTGTAAAAAGATTTGCAAGCTCGTTTATATTGAATGTAAAAAATGAATTGTACATATATCAAGTAAATCATATGTGTATCGAGTAAATATAATTAAAATAAGAATAAAAATAATGATCGTAATATCAAATAGAACTTTGAATGGTTTTTAAAAAAGTTTGAAGCGTTTTAAAATTATTTCTTTGATAAAAATGCGTTAACTTCAAAATTGTAACCATATAACTAATAGTTAATTTAATTATAATATAAACGTTATCTCAGAATACTTTTTGTTACGGACTCCTCTGCCGATAGGTCCTTTCCTTTTGATTTAGGTAATGGCTTTTCAACTTCACAAACTATTGAAAGAAAAGGGTTCAACCTTCTCACAACAAAATCCCTGAATATTAAGCGACAAAATTAAGCAAAATACCCGGGACAACATTGACATGGTAATTGAAAAAATCTACTCTTGATACAATTTAAATCCCATGACAGTCTTTGCCCATTTATCAAACATTTATAACTGTTTTAAAGGTAGCTTCGTGTTTTAAAATAAAGCTTTAAGATAAAGCTAAATAAATTGTAACGAAAGCTTGTTGCCAAGATCCAGAAGTTCTTAACTAATTGAATTTTCGTATTATCGTACCAAAAACGACGAACTTTAACTACGGTCCAAATTTGTATACTGAAGTCTAACACGGTACTGTGATGGCAAAGTGTTCTATCTGCTGTTGACACAATTTTACAAGTGAACTAAAACAAAGTTTTGAAATCAGTTCGAATTTTTAATGTTTAAAGTTAAGTTTGAGGTAAAGTTATTATTTAAGATAATTTCAAGTAATAAATATCCAAAAGACGCGTAATTGGCAAACCAATTCAATTGGTTTATTTTTTCTTTCAATAATCTAGATGTTTTGTTGTCAAATAGTAAAAAGTCTCAGATTTAATATTTTGCCACATCAAAGAATTTTCATTTTGGAACTTTTGCAAGATCAACTGCATCTATTCCACCACTGTACCGTGTTACAATTCATTATTAAAATTTGAGTTTAGATATTCTTTAATGTGCAATGAACGAGGCTAATAAAATAAAATAACAACGTCACAGTTCCATGTGTTTCTTTTACATCCACTTCATTAATTTTAAAATATTCATCTCAGCGAACAGTTATATCTATAAACTGCTAAAAGAATCTTTATCCTATAAGTGGGGTTGATTGCAAGACGATAACATTGGGTAGGCGGGCTCTTTGTATTTATTTTTACAGTAACTTAGTCGAGAAACGAAAAAACTTAAAGACAATTTGGAAATTAAATAACACCAAATTATGTTATTCACTATGTTGGAATCCATAAATTTAAGAAAGCGAATAATAAGTTATTAAAATTAAATGCGTAACTGATCCGATAATTATGTGAATACTATTAAACACAGTTTCGACTACGATAATACCTTTAATACAACGATATAAGTATTCAAAAAAAATGTATACACGCTTACAAAAATAATAACCACTTGACAGACTACTATTAAAGTTTATCTTGGAATTAATAAGTGTCTCACAAATAATAAAATATGTCACTTTTTGAGATTTTTCTCCGAATGTTGCGTTCTTATTAATCGGAAAGCTTTCAAGCGTCGTATGTAATAGATAAACATCTTATATACGCGAATAATTTAATGGCCAGGTTTTGTACATAATAATATTTCTCTTTGATTTTAAGCGTTCCCGTGAGGCAATAATTCAAAAACTTTTAAACCAAGTGATTACGTATATTATTAAGTGAACTGAAAACAAGTAAAACCGTATAAAGTTATGCTACATTCTACAGAAATATGAGTATCTAAAATACAAATTAATATTCTTTGTCCCAAGTTGATATTATTTACATGTATAACTTCATACTTTGAAAAGAAAATGAATTCGATTACCGTCTATTAAGTTATCAGAAACACTTAGGTAAGTATTTTTTACCGAAGTATAGTGTTAGAATGTACCGAAGAAGGCTATCTCAACACCGCCATTTCCATACGAATGTTTCGAACGTTTTTAGTAATAATAAAGTTAATATGCAAATTGCCTTAACGATTTCATTCTTCTCTATTGACACGGAAAGCGTACATCGTAGACTGCTGTACTATAAATCTGTACTCTGTATTGTGTTAAATACGTACTCGATAAATAAAATAAAAATTTAAATGTTAAATTCGAATATTGCCATTTTCCATTACTGTTTCAGTCAATAATGCAAATGTTGTAATATAATCCGTAATATCGACTGTGTTTTGGCCAATTGATGTAACCCTAAAATAACGAAAATCAGTTAATGATATTTTTAAGATGACAGAGATCCAAATTACGATAAATAAATTCACCACTTTTTGGTAGAGTAACATCATTTTACATTGGTTTTAGATTTCAAAATTCTGACCCGGTCACTTGATATAAGCCATTATTATATTTTTTTTTTTTTTTTTCCATGTCCGCTCCCAATGTGGAGCATATGGTCTCCTAATGGAGGTATCTTGACAGATTTTTTTTCTACGAGAACTGTTTGTCACTCAGTTGCTCAACCTCTCTTTTCTTTTTCGAAGAGAGTAGGGATAGAAGGATAGGGCTATGACAGGACTAGTGGTTAGCTAATCGCTCTCGTTCCGCCCCGTGAGGATGGGATTGGTGGAAGAGAGGACTCAGACTACGAACAGAAATCCAGAAATCGATTGAAAGGTCAATCTATGAAAACCGTCCGCACCGGGAATTGAACCCGAGACATCCGTAACCGTAGCCAGCGACGAAACCAATTGCGCCACGGACGCCGACATTATTATATCGACACTCCTTATGTATAATCTCGTATCTGCAAATACGAAAATTTACAGGAGTGCATTTCAAAGATTCATAACGCAACTCACCATATAATGTGTTCGATAAAAACAGTTTTTACACTCTCCTGAACAATTTCAATTTTGAATATCAAAACACCGATCGTTACAAGTAGTTATTGAAATTTAGTTTGGCATATGCAATTTTTCTTGTGGTATAGTTAATTTCAAAATATTTTTTCCTATACATATGTAGTATACCTGACAGCATAATATTATATCACTTCTAAGGTGTTAACTGTCAATTCTTGCTGAAATTCATGATTTAAAAAATTAAGCACAATTCATTTGTACTACTTCCACATATTTATAATGATCAGGACCGAGCATTATCGACTGATGATAATGCTCGTAATGAGCGGAACCGGTCCTGATCATTATAAATACGTGGAAGTAGTACAAATGAATTAATTTTTTTTTTTTTAATAATATTATAGACTCAGTACTGATTCGCTTTCTTTTATGGCGTATTTCTATCTATTAGTATATAAATATTGCTTAAAAAAAAACAACTTACCTTGGCAATTGCCATTTTGAAATAAGAGATTGTTGTATCGACAGTTGCAAAAGTGATCTTTCACAGTGATCAGTTTGAAGCGAAACCTATCAAAGCGAATTCGTATATTCCCCAACCGTCAGAAATAGAGATAGTTACGGGATAGACTTGTCACAATAAACAGATAGAAGCAAAGTAATCACATTTCCTAGATTGTTCAAACTCGATGAAACTCGTACACTCTGACTATATAGAGAACTTTTCTTCGAAACTCATCATACAAGCTTATTGCCATAACGTCAATAATAAAACAACAATGATGCATTTTATATATATGTGATATGTTTCGTGCACTTTTTTTAAATGCTATACTGAAAACCATCGTTTCAATATATTCGTAATTTCGTTGCAGTATCCTTTTATAATTATGGTGAACTACATGAAATCACATAAAAATTGTGTTTCAAGCTAAAAAAAACATTTAAATTAAATTTCACATTTTTCAACATAAATTACCGTCTGCGTGATATGTCATAATTCTTTACCCATTAACAAATCCAGCTGTACACTTTTGCATGATAGCAAATCATCTTGAAGCCCTTCCTCAAAATCATCATATATCTTATTAGTCGTTGATACGTTGCTGAACTATGGTCGTAGGTCGAAATCCGTACAAAATATTAAAATTGAATATTGTTAGATTCAGGTCAGCTTAAGCGGGGTCCCTTTCATTTTGTGGAATAAAAGAGTCTTTTGAAATCTTATATTGTAGCTATCAAACAACAATCACAGTATTATCGCAAATTGGCCAGCCGATCCTCTGTTTTTAATAAATAGAACAGAGAATAAAACGCTGTAAACATAATTTTATTATTTGTCTTGTAAAACAAGTGATTGGAATAAGGCTATGCCTGCAAGAATCGCGTTGAAATTCCATTTTGATTACAATATGATTTTACTTCAGAAATAAATAAATTCAAAAACCAGACTTTTTTGTTTGAGCGGTAATTTAATAGTAACATATCAGTATTGATTCCTTTGAAGGCTCTTAGATTTTTCCAGTGATGGATCATTAATGGTTTCCATTTATATCCAACAATATTTCCACCCAATAAATATATATAATACAATCGTCAAATGCTTTGAATCCTGGCATACTTTTTGCTTCCTTATGGATTTAAGTACGCTGAGACACTTTCAGCCAAACGACTTTTTTTTAAATTTTGTTCGTAAGTGCAAACCGTCGCAAGTCGAGGACTACCTGTATATCCAATAATAACAAGAATTCATATTGAATAGAGATTATTGATTCTTCATAACTCACTATTTTCGTATTAAAATTAACTATTGGTAACTTTGGTTACGTGGTTAGTTATGACTCATGTTTCGCCTATTTGAGAATCATTTTCATAACTATCTTTTGTTTTAAAATAAGAAAATCATAACCGAGTGATAAAATCTATTCTTACTTATAGGCCGATTAATATTCGAACCCCAGATGTATGCTTTCAAATATTATTCAATTTAAAATGGTTCGTGTCGATTGCAAGTGTGTAGCCTACCGGAAACAGCACCGCTTAGCGATTAGATGATTTCGGGTTCAAGTTCTGACTAACGTATTTGGCATATTGACAATTAGCAGATCTAATTTATTTTATAACTCTTCACATCTATAACGTACAGTTTGTGGATAACAATCAGTCACCTTAATGGGTGGATAACAGTCAGTTCATCGTTATAAGTTATCTTAAATCAATCGGTATAGCTGAAGATGTGAGACAAATAAAATTCTAATTTGTCAAAAAAAAAACATGAAAGGAATTACTTTTAATGTGTTAACTGTCAATTCTTAGTGGAATGACAATATATATTAAAAAAAAACACAATTTGTTTGTACTACTTCTACATGTTTATAATGATCTGCACAGGTTTCGCTCATCATGAGCATTATCGACTGATAAAAATACAATCATAACAGGGATATTTATGTAAATATTATCGAATAATAAATCTTATCAGTTGATAATGCTGAATGAAGCAGTAGAAACAAATTGTGTTTTATTTTTAAAACCGATTTTTCTTACAAAAATAAAATTGTGTGTATCATATATTCGTAATGAAATGTTTTTCGGGTCGTATTAAAAATGGTAGCTTTTAATGAGAGTATGATGGGAAAAGCTCTGGCTGGAGCACAAAGTCTACTAAGATGAAAAATAAATACCCACATAAATGGAAAGCGTCACCTAGTCGCCTAGTAGTTAAGATTTTAGATAGTAAAACTTTTTTTCGTATTAAAGAATAATACTGCTATCATATCAAATACCGCCAAAATTGTTCGTATTATGTGAGTGATGTCAAAATTAAGTGCACCCTTGGTGGTAATGAGAGGAATATATAATAGCCAACAAAAGAGATTATTTATCTTGTTAACTACTGTAGCTTTTTGATAATCTATGAATATTTTTCTTGTCATAGTGCAAACATATAAAAAGAACTTAGAAACTTGATAGTATTAACATTTATTTTACAAAAATTTTATCACCTTAGCTGTAATAGAAATTTCTAGTGTAACGATTATTGTATAACCAATATTATAAATACCACGTGGCAGTACCGCCTGTCAACATTCACTTGACGTGCGCGATACGCCAACAGAGAGGGAGAGTTTATGTATTAATACGGTATTGAATTTATAGATTATTAGACAAGTATAAAGTACAATAGTGTTCAATGGAAAGTCTTTTAAGGGTAAACAAACACAACACCACCCGGGTTTCGCCTTTCGGAATCATCATTGCTTCAAATGCACGGATGAACAGTAACTGACAATTAGTAAACAGTTTATATATTATATATATATAAAGAGTTACGAAAAATATTATGTTCAGGAACTATATTGATGGTGTCCTAAATTAATTTTAATTCTGATTTAATATTAATGAGTCCAATCTTTGATAAATTTCAAAAATAATCGCATAAACACATTAACAATTACAGTTACCTTGCAGTTACAAGCAGTCGTAAGAAGCAATCATCATTAAAAGGCAATCGGGAGAGATTATTACATAGAGATACCACTGATTTTTAAGTGATGAGTGTTTTTGGTATGATAAATATCAGAAGACGTATTTTTGTAAGAATTAAATTATTTTAGTACAGGAGAAATTTGTGACTATTGATATCTAATCTCACGTAAAGGCTTCAATACTGGGGAATTTATGAGATTAACTTGATCGCTGAAAATAGGTAAATTATATAGCTGTGCTTTATTTATTTTTTGATAAATATTTTTATTAAGTTGTACCCATATACTGAAAGTCAACCGTTAAGATGTTTGATATTTGTAAATGCCACTTAACCCTTCAATAAGCTTTATAACATATAGTTAAACAAATAAAATAATGTAGCCATTCAATGTTAAGCGCACGATATTATGACTGCCTTCGCGGAACACTCGGCAGAGTGCAAAAACCATTTCTCAGGAAAATATTGGCGATTCCATTATCGAACAGATACTATTTGATATTCAACGAGTGCTTTATAACATGAATTGGTACGAATATGCGCTATAAGACTTGTTATTTGGAATTAAATTAACTATTATGTTCAATAAACGTTTCCATTCCGATTTGAATGGCTTCTAGGATTCTAGAATACTTTCAATTATACAAAATATACTGTATTTTTTATACACTCTTACGTTCTCTACGATTTACAATTGCTGTATAAAAGGTGAAGGTTTTAGATTCTAAATTAATTGTTGTAAAACTTTATTCTTTTATAATAACTAGTTGAACAATACACTTGTTTGTTATCAGTTTGAATTGCTTTCTATTCATTAAAAAAATCAACAAGACAAGTTCTTATTCGAGGCGGAACGGCTTTACTCTCGAGAAAAATAATTCATTCCTTCTATAATTGCAACATCTTGGAATGACTTTTTATAAAATATTGCTACATCAGTTTACTTGTTCTGCTCTTTTCTTCGTAACTTTATTGGAAATGCTTCGGGAATGAAAATAAATATCGTTTTTTTTCCGTCATCCTTTACATTATTTAATAAAACATTCACCGGCACATCATTATTTTTGTTATTCAAATATTAATTATTTCTCTATTATTGCGCACAGTTAATATAAAACATTTTATAAAGTAAAATACAAACTTTTTAAACTGAATATTGGAGATTTTTTTTTTAAATTTGTTGTGGTGTCTATTAAATCGAACTGTCAATAAAGTCGATTCCTAGTTTTATTATTAAAATACAAATATTTTATAGTCATTTATACAAGCCGAAAATTTTTGTGTAAGTTTGTGTGTAAGCCATATTCGATATTATGTAAATATTATGTTTTTTTTTCAATTGATCCAGGCAAGAAGTACGAACGGCACCACCGGGAAATGGTCGTCGGAACGAGCGCTTGACCCTGGAGTGGGCAAAATCCGCCCTCGACGAGCTGCGCATGGAGATGCGAGAAGTCGAAGCCGCCGCGAACGCCACGGCCTGGCGTCGCGACGCTACCGAGGAGGCGGCGTCCGCACGCGCCGAGGCAGCAGGTGCTTCGGCCAAAGTCAACGCACAAGAATCGAGGATCGAAACGCACGAAGCTCAGATATCAGAAGCCATGCTGGAGGTGAAGCAAGCTCGTGACCTGGCCACCGCTGCTAGAAAGGAGTGCCACAGTCTACGGGGAGAAGTGAGTACATTATATTATTAAATCATGTTTGAAAACATTTTGCCGTAACACAATATTTGCAAACGTGAGGATAATTACTGGCGATATGGATTTTTCTCGCACTTTTATTCGGCAATGATAACTAAATGAAAATATTACTGACATTTTTTAACCTTGTCAATATAAGAAAAAGTTAGACATCATAATTACATGCATTTATATATTTTAGAAATGAGCGCGCTTAGTTTTAATTATTTTGCAATGCTAACTTGTTTAGCGTTACCAATAATTTAAAGATGTGCTATTTAATTTGAGTTGTCATATTTTCTCATCAATTTTTATCGCCACCAATTTTTCATAATTTATTATAAACCACTGAATCTCAAAACCAATGCTGGATGAAGGCCTACATCCTTTCTCCCATATTATTTTAGCAATTACGTGGAATTAATATTAAAGAATCAAATTATCGTTTAATTTTCAATAAAAATTACAGTCCAGGTACCAGCTTTTTTATCCAATAAAGCTGCGCTCCACCTTTCTTATGTATGCTTAACTTTCTTTATAAAAAATAGAAGACGTTGAATAACAATAGAATTACTAACTAATAAAACTTTGTAGAACTAAATACTTTCATATTTTATCATATCATAATAGTATCATACCAAATAAAAGCCAATTCAGTTAATATACGGTGAATTACCGACAAAACTCTGTTAACTGTCTCAATATTCTATACTGTTAATCATATGTGAAATTGTTGTATAAGATGTAATTATTACTCAACCATTGAACATTAAACAACTTGTTTAATACACGTTTGGTAATACGTTTACATATCACCGCTATTAAAGAATGATAATAGGTATTCAGTTTTCAGGTTTATTTTTATTTTTACCGCATTTTTTTTGCAACCGTTTATAATTTACATTTATAATACACAATACTATAAAACTACTTACTGTCGGATGTTTTGTATTAAATTTATGTTTTGTGAGCAAGTTTGCTTTCCGTATTACATATGAACTCTTATGTGCCTAGGTTTTGCCTTTTAATTAATTAACGCAAATGTAAATATTGCTAGACAAGGGAAAAGAAAATATCATTTATTATTAGTTAGAATGATCCTAGGAACAAATTTAACAGGTGGTGCCTGAGAGTATGCTATCTCCGTAGGATTTTACTATCGCGATAATAATTGGTAAGCCCACCCTGACACAGCCAATACTTAACTAGATTAATGACAACAACTAGATTCGACTCTTTCTACCATCTCAGTCAAGAAACATATTGGAAATCCTACTCGCTCGCTTGTGGAAAAGATTCTCATTTGAAAAATACAGAAGTAAATAAATAGTCGTGTACCGAATTTCATGTGTAGCAAACGAGATTCATTTGTTTCCAAGAAATAAATGTTGGTTCCGAAATTGAATTCTGACAAACATAACTAACTAACATGTTTTAGTAATATTGGCTACTCAATTAAAACAACAGCTTTATTCAGCAATTTCCACGTACATAAATAAATGTAAGGAAAACATAAATAGAAACGAAGTAAGGAAACGTGAGTTGGTTAAAATGTTTTTTAAACGTCCTAACATATAAATGCAACGGTCGTATCCGAGCACTCTGACAGAGAACAATACATAAAATATACACAATACCTCATTAATTTTGTTAAACTTGGTGCAAATTGTGCCAGTATTCACAAAAGTTTGCGATATACGTAAAACATTATCTAGTCCGGCTTACATTTTGAACTAAGTACCTACGAACGATAATACTGACTGAAATTATTCTTAGTTACACTTTTTTACTTTATAACCGATGACAATTTTGGTGTTCACAAATTGAATATACCGCATGCATTAAATATTAAAGTTGTAATAGCTTAAATTCTATGATTCGTAATTCTATTTGCAATTAAATATCTTATATATCGGTGTTAACTTTCAATTTTAGATGGAAAGGCATAATATTTAAAAAAATAAAACGCAATTCGTTTGTACTACTTTCACATGTTTATAATGATCAGGACTGGTTTCGCTCATCACGATCATTACCATCAGTTGATAATGCTCTGTTAATGCGTTTGTTTACACAATAAGGATTAAGGCGATCCTCGAAATTTTAATTCTGGTATCAGTTTGGATCTCAGACTTATAATATTTTATCTCGTAAATAATATTTGTCGTGTTTGTATCTTCTATATAAACGTGAGACACTGTTAACTGTCTGTCAATTCGAGTCCATTCGTACGATCGAATGCCTGAAGATGCTGAAAGGCGAAACCCGGGTCGTTAGTGACAAAATACATGGAAGTGTGAAAAATCTCAAAAATTCAAATTTTGTCTTTTATATATATATCGAAGTCTTAATTGTGATATCCTTGTTATATGCGTTATATAAAGCAAAAAAAAAATGATCTGAGATAATAATCTAAAAATATTTAATTTATCATATTTATGTTCTATTCGATCGATGGGCCATCATTTAATTTTGATTTACACATATGTGGCAGATTTTTGTATGGATACAATTGAAACAATACGAAAATCAAAGTTTTACATTTTATAACAATGATTTTCTCGGGGGTTACCTACAAGAAAACGGCTTGTTAATTTGGTTCTTCTGCTCATTGAGAAATAATTTACTAGAGTGTTCCCGTGAACTAAATACAGAGCTTTGTGGAAATAAGCAGACCCGCCTCTTTCGCATTTATACATAATTTGTTTATCGCCCGTGAGCGTATATCTAAAGGAACGGTTATATCTGATCATAGCATCTTTTGCAATTAACTCTAATAACTATCAATTGTACTGAGCATACGATTTATTACTATGTCAATATAGAATATTTTTGGCTATAATTTTTTGGTAATTATATCATAAAATCAGTCTTGAGACGATTATGTACTGAGTTAAACATACAACTATTGTAGGAAAACAAAAAGTAATAAATGACTATAATGACTAGAAAAGTCCAGGAAAACTGTAAACTGTTATTTCTGATACGAGACAAATTATATCTAAAAGTTTTTTTTAAAACCAGTTTCGTTCTCACTGTGGAGTATATGGACTCTTAACACAACGAAATAAGCAAGAAGTGTTTGTACATCATAAATTTGCATTTCCCACGTCCATTTTCACTTAACTATCAATCGTAGTCGCTACTTTAAAAAAGTATCTACGAAATTTAATTTCTTTTCTCTAATGCTACCATTTAATTTGTTGAGAATATGAATTAATTAAAAAAACCACACACTCAAAGTTTTTGATACAAATTAATACGATTAGAAGAATTCGAAACATTATCCTAGCAACCGAATAGGACTGACATTTGAAAAATACAGAAGTAAATAAATAGTCGTGTACCGAATTTCATGTGTAGCAAACGAGATTCATTTGTTTCCAAGAAATAAATGTTGGTTCCGAAATTGAATTCTGACAAACATAACTAACTAACATGTTTTAGTAATATTGGCTACTCAATTAAAACAACAGCTTTATTCAGCAATTTCCACGTACATAAATAAATGTAAGGAAAACATAAATAGAAACGAAGTAAGGAAACGTGAGTTGGTTAAAATGTTTTTTAAACGTCCTAACATATAAATGCAACGGTCGTATCCGAGCACTCTGACAGAGAACAATACATAAAATATACACAATACCTCATTAATTTTGTTAAACTTGGTGCAAATTGTGCCAGTATTCACAAAAGTTTGCGATATACGTAAAACATTATCTAGTCCGGCTTACATTTTGAACTAAGTACCTACGAACGATAATACTGACTGAAATTATTCTTAGTTACACTTTTTTACTTTATAACCGATGACAATTTTGGTGTTCACAAATTGAATATACCGCATGCATTAAATATTAAAGTTGTAATAGCTTAAATTCTATGATTCGTAATTCTATTTGCAATTAAATATCTTATATATCGGTGTTAACTTTCAATTTTAGATGGAAAGGCATAATATTTAAAAAAATAAAACGCAATTCGTTTGTACTACTTTCACATGTTTATAATGATCAGGACTGGTTTCGCTCATCACGATCATTACCATCAGTTGATAATGCTCTGTTAATGCGTTTGTTTACACAATAAGGATTAAGGCGATCCTCGAAATTTTAATTCTGGTATCAGTTTGGATCTCAGACTTATAATATTTTATCTCGTAAATAATATTTGTCGTGTTTGTATCTTCTATATAAACGTGAGACACTGTTAACTGTCTGTCAATTCGAGTCCATTCGTACGATCGAATGCCTGAAGATGCTGAAAGGCGAAACCCGGGTCGTTAGTGACAAAATACATGGAAGTGTGAAAAATCTCAAAAATTCAAATTTTGTCTTTTATATATATATCGAAGTCTTAATTGTGATATCCTTGTTATATGCGTTATATAAAGCAAAAAAAAAAAAATGATCTGAGATAATAATCTAAAAATATTTAATTTATCATATTTATGTTCTATTCGATCGATGGGCCATCATTTAATTTTTGATTTACACATATGTGGCAGATTTTTGTATGGATACAATTGAAACAATACGAAAATCAAAGTTTTACATTTTATAACAATGATTTTCTCGGGGGTTACCTACAAGAAAACGGCTTGTTAATTTGGTTCTTCTGCTCATTGAGAAATAATTTACTAGAGTGTTCCCGTGAACTAAATACAGAGCTTTGTGGAAATAAGCAGACCCGCCTCTTTCGCATTTATACATAATTTGTTTATCGCCCGTGAGCGTATATCTAAAGGAACGGTTATATCTGATCATAGCATCTTTTGCAATTAACTCTAATAACTATCAATTGTACTGAGCATACGATTTATTACTATGTCAATATAGAATATTTTTGGCTATAATTTTTTGGTAATTATATCATAAAATCAGTCTTGAGACGATTATGTACTGAGTTAAACATACAACTATTGTAGGAAAACAAAAAGTAATAAATGACTATAATGACTAGAAAAGTCCAGGAAAACTGTAAACTGTTATTTCTGATACGAGACAAATTATATCTAAAAGTTTTTTTTAAAACCAGTTTCGTTCTCACTGTGGAGTATATGGACTCTTAACACAACGAAATAAGCAAGAAGTGTTTGTACATCATAAATTTGCATTTCCCACGTCCATTTTCACTTAACTATCAATCGTAGTCGCTACTTTAAAAAAGTATCTACGAAATTTAATTTCTTTTCTCTAATGCTACCATTTAATTTGTTGAGAATATGAATTAATTAAAAAAACCACACACTCAAAGTTTTTGATACAAATTAATACGATTAGAAGAATTCGAAACATTATCCTAGCAACCGAATAGGACTGACATTTGAAAAATACAGAAGTAAATAAATAGTCGTGTACCGAATTTCATGTGTAGCAAACGAGATTCATTTGTTTCCAAGAAATAAATGTTGGTTCCGAAATTGAATTCTGACAAACATAACTAACTAACATGTTTTAGTAATATTGGCTACTCAATTAAAACAACAGCTTTATTCAGCAATTTCCACGTACATAAATAAATGTAAGGAAAACATAAATAGAAACGAAGTAAGGAAACGTGAGTTGGTTAAAATGTTTTTAAACGTCCTAACATATAAATGCAACGGTCGTATCCGAGCACTCTGACAGAGAACAATACATAAAATATACACAATACCTCATTAATTTTGTTAAACTTGGTGCAAATTGTGCCAGTATTCACAAAAGTTTGCGATATACGTAAAACATTATCTAGTCCGGCTTACATTTTGAACTAAGTACCTACGAACGATAATACTGACTGAAATTATTCTTAGTTACACTTTTTTACTTTATAACCGATGACAATTTTGGTGTTCACAAATTGAATATACCGCATGCATTAAATATTAAAGTTGTAATAGCTTAAATTCTATGATTCGTAATTCTATTTGCAATTAAATATCTTATATATCGGTGTTAACTTTCAATTTTAGATGGAAAGGCATAATATTTAAAAAAATAAAACGCAATTCGTTTGTACTACTTTCACATGTTTATAATGATCAGGACTGGTTTCGCTCATCACGATCATTACCATCAGTTGATAATGCTCTGTTAATGCGTTTGTTTACACAATAAGGATTAAGGCGATCCTCGAAATTTTAATTCTGGTATCAGTTTGGATCTCAGACTTATAATATTTTATCTCGTAAATAATATTTGTCGTGTTTGTATCTTCTATATAAACGTGAGACACTGTTAACTGTCTGTCAATTCGAGTCCATTCGTACGATCGAATGCCTGAAGATGCTGAAAGGCGAAACCCGGGTCGTTAGTGACAAAATACATGGAAGTGTGAAAAATCTCAAAAATTCAAATTTTGTCTTTTATATATATATCGAAGTCTTAATTGTGATATCCTTGTTATATGCGTTATATAAAGCAAAAAAAATGATCTGAGATAATAATCTAAAAATATTTAATTTATCATATTTATGTTCTATTCGATCGATGGGCCATCATTTAATTTTGATTTACACATATGTGGCAGATTTTTGTATGGATACAATTGAAACAATACGAAAATCAAAGTTTTACATTTTATAACAATGATTTTCTCGGGGTTACCTACAAGAAAACGGCTTGTTAATTTGGTTCTTCTGCTCATTGAGAAATAATTTACTAGAGTGTTCCCGTGAACTAAATACAGAGCTTTGTGGAAATAAGCAGACCCGCCTCTTTCGCATTTATACATAATTTGTTTATCGCCCGTGAGCGTATATCTAAA
The DNA here is from genome assembly GCA_022494535.1 of Himalopsyche phryganea. Lineage (NCBI taxonomy): Eukaryota > Metazoa > Arthropoda > Insecta > Trichoptera > Rhyacophilidae > Himalopsyche > Himalopsyche phryganea. The sequence continues at coordinate 1,527,191 of JAGVSL010000072.1, forward strand.
GGAACGGTTATATCTGATCATAGCATCTTTTGCAATTAACTCTAATAACTATCAATTGTACTGAGCATACGATTTATTACTATGTCAATATAGAATATTTTTGGCTATAATTTTTTGGTAATTATATCATAAAATCAGTCTTGAGACGATTATGTACTGAGTTAAACATACAACTATTGTAGGAAAACAAAAAGTAATAAATGACTATAATGACTAGAAAAGTCCAGGAAAACTGTAAACTGTTATTTCTGATACGAGACAAATTATATCTAAAAGTTTTTTTTAAAACCAGTTTCGTTCTCACTGTGGAGTATATGGACTCTTAACACAACGAAATAAGCAAGAAGTGTTTGTACATCATAAATTTGCATTTCCCACGTCCATTTTCACTTAACTATCAATCGTAGTCGCTACTTTAAAAAAGTATCTACGAAATTTAATTTCTTTTCTCTAATGCTACCATTTAATTTGTTGAGAATATGAATTAATTAAAAAAACCACACACTCAAAGTTTTTGATACAAATTAATACGATTAGAAGAATTCGAAACATTATCCTAGCAACCGAATAGGACTGAGTTCAATAGCGTTTCACAGTTAGTTAAGAGACCGAAATCATATGTTCGATATTTTAAAATGGGCGACCGATGTTTTTGAAGCGGACCTGTGTTTACGTACTGTCACTTTATCTTAAAACACTTTTCTTTATAAATTTTTATCGAATTTTACGAATTGAATGTTTCTCCGTCAATATAATAAATTTATTGTGTCGTTTCGGCGTTCAGTTGCTATCCCAAAAGACACTACGCATCTTTATAAACACGGCCTATAAATTCTACATTTACACAAGCTCTATGAGATTGCTGTGTTTTTCATTAATTAGCACGCTTCGAGCGTGTTCTTTGCGAGTAGATAACGATTTCAAAGAGAATATGATTTTCTGACTACTAGCTTACAATTGCAAATAATAATAATAATAATAATAATAATAATAATAATAATAATAATAATAATATACTAGCATCAAACAGTAATCATGCATCAGTACTTTACCAGAGTATTACTCGAATGAATGCAGACAAATGTAATAATTTACGGGGAAAAGCCTTTGAAATATTTAGTGACTCGGCCTTCTATATCAGGGAACGGCAAACATTTTTCCTAAAACGTCAAATAGAAAATAGTTTATTTTCTGTGAGCCAAATGGCAAATTCAAAGATATTTATTTAGCAGGCCCACTAAAATAACAAATTATTTAATAAAATGTTACATTACAATCGTTTACAGTTATACATTTCGACTAATGATATAATTGGTTTTACTTTCGTTTTGAGATAACATTTCTCCGGATAAGAGTGCAATATTACAACACTACACGTATAAATCTTCGATATTAAATGAATGCAGTCACCGCTTGAAAGACGTTTACAATGTATTGCACTCTAAAATTTTGAAGGGATCCAAAATTATTAATCCTCCCTTACCCACACAAAAAACAGCAGGCCGGTTAAGCAGTAGTTTTCCAACCCCTGCTCACGGTTGATAAAAACAAATCTTATTTTCCATTACACATCAGGAAGTTATTCAAAAGTACGTTGTTTGCCTCAGCATTACGTGTGAAATCGTTTTCCTGTATAAAAAGTTTTCATTTTTCTCTTTTGATAATTATTATTAAGAACAGCGTATATTTGACAAAATCTTTAAGGTAATATTTTATGTAACATCTTAGTAGTTTAAACTGTTCATCATTAGTGGTAAGATATTAATTATTCTTACAAAAATAAGTCGCCTTTTATATTACATAAATAATCCATAATTTATTGTATAATATGATAATGAATGATTTAAGCATTTTTCAATAGAAAATTCTCACTCGCTGAAAATCGATCCTGACCGTATCACAAAATTCGAAAATAAGTACTTAAAAAAGTTTTAAAACCAGTGAAATAAAAATATTTTAATAATTAAGTAAATTTTGGACTGTGGCAAAGTGGTTCTTTGATACAAACAGTAAAAAATTTTACATCAAGCTATGAATATGTAAAAAAGTCTTGTATTGAATATCGTTTTATTAATAATACATACCAATCGATCGATACGATCTCTCCCTGTCAGTTGAATTTCTTTTCTTTATATGAAAACGTTTATTTATAATATTACCCGACTTTGCCCGGGATAGATTCAAACCCATTCTTACTTCATTGCGAGTACATACCACACTCACTTTTTACTAAATCACAAACATGTAATTCTTTACCGGAATACGGCAAATAATATAACGCGCTTCTATAAATATTCGTTATCATGACGTTATTTTGGTGGTAACTAATGTTAAATGTTGAAAGCTAAAATTGTTTGTATAGATATTACCTAATGTAACACAATTAATTCATCAATTAATAATATACAATTTTTAAAGTTTGAAAATACCATAGTTGAGACCTAAAAGTGGTAGTGAGAATATGTACAGATATCAGGTCGCTACTGTTCACCGCTTGAGAGGAGTTCTTGTGACAGACATAATAACAGACAGACGGATGGACGTTTTCGCTTCTAGTATGGTATTAATGATTTAAATATTTTAAATGACGAAGAATGTGAACATTCCAAATTAATAATAAAAAATTGCAAATCGATTTAATAAAAATTATGCGTTGTTTGTGGGTTGTTAAAAAAACCTATGAATTACAAAAATATTAAAATGTTATTGTTAAATTATACATATGTCTCTTTCCGGAATACAAAAAAGGTCGTAGTATTATTTAATAAGAATTTAATTACATTCTACGTCACTTTTAAATACATATAGTCAAGTATTGGATTTACTTCTTTATTCATTTATCATCACAAAAGCTCAGCTCTTCACACTCACCGCTTCCGTTCCGGGCTAAAATTTACAGCTGGACATTTTCATGCAAATTTTAGAATATTTGAATTTGTTTTCATATAATATGTGAGTGTTCGTCTTACCATATTTCATAACCGCTGAATTTGCTTTCACATGAGACCATAATATATGTAAATTTGTTTTGGCAATACTTATATTAATTAATTTCATTATAATAAAGTTAAAAATAGAAAATTATTTAATTAAACAATAATTGTGTATTGTAAGTTAAAATTATTTAGGCACTATACCATCATCAGAGCTAGTTAACAAACAATAGTTCTGACGATGGTGTGATACCAAAATAGCTATCAAGTTTTTTACGTATTTTTTAAATCGTTTTTAGCCATATTATAATGTTTATGAAGCAGACATTGTGTTACTGGAATCATTTTGATTTTTAGATTTATAACTAAAAGATATATTCACAAATATTCATTGATGTAAAATGTATTATAAATTATTGGCACAGTTGGTAATATCATAAAGTTTCATGATTAATTGATTAATTTATTAAAGTAATTAAAATTAATTTATGATTCATCAAAAATAAATATTTGCGGTAACATTGTCTGGTCACTATTTTATTATTAATTATCCACATAACTTTAATACATAGGTACTCATTTGTTCTTTGAACCAAAAACTTTTAATCTGCAAACTTATTGAAAAGTTCAAAAACATTGTTTTAATATCAGAAAGTTATCCGTACAACTTTACTCATTTAAAATATATAGCCTCATAATTTCTGCACTCGTTAAAAAGCATACTTACTTTGTAAACGCTGTATTTTCTCGATATTCATTGTTTTAAAACATCTACGAAACAGAAGCTCTTTTACCACTTTCGCTCCCTAAATGGAGATTATAGCCTTAAAGCGACTATGTTAACAACGGCTTTATCGATAAATTTGGTAGTTTCCCTTAAATAGAGAACAAGATTATATAATTATATTTCAGCGGGTTAGTTGTAACAATTGTTGCTCTACCCCTCCCTATTTCGTACATAAATTTCGTTGTAGATGAAAAATACAATTGCCGTACAAATAAATACTATCGTGGTATCACTCCATTGACACGAAAAGTATTTTATTTTTTTATTATTTTAAGCGGTTGAATCAGTGATAAGAAAAAATTGTTTAAAAATACTGCATTTTTCGGAGGGTAAGTTTAAGTGGGTAGTAAGATTATGGTGTCCACGGGTACAAATCCCGAACGAACACTTTCGTAAATTGATTTTTCAATGGATGTATGTATTTGTGTTTCAAAACACGAATGACTGTGATGTTTACATTTCGTTCCCACCCATCCAATTCTGAAAACGGGACGTATTATATAAAACAGCTATAAGTTTTTTCGTAAGCTTATTATTCTTTCCTTACCCACACCGAAAAGGAAAACTGAGCGACTTAATAATAAACAGTTCATGTAAAATAACTTCTGTTGAAATGCTTCATTAAAAGTCAATTTCTATCATATTTTCATTATAGTAAAAACATTGTAATTAAAAACAGAAAATAAAAAATGCTAATTTATGAATATAGCTTTTATGAAACAGAGAATTTCGTTTGTAATTTCAAATATGGGAAGCGCTTATTTGATTTTTTAATATACTTTATCAAATTCCAATATACAAGACAATGAAGTATTTAATTTAATAGTATGATAGTACTTTTTGATTCATCGGAGTACGTTCTGTTGATTGAATAGTTGGTAAAAGCTAGGATCGGACGATATGATTGCAAAAAAAAATAAACTGCCTTTTGTTTGTTTGTGTTAAAAATCGCTATTGGTATTGACACGAAGCTCTTTCGAAAGCGGTACAAACTCTGAATAGAGAAAATTTACAGTATTTTTACTGTTTATTTTACTATCTGTAGAGTGTGCATCGATAATATTTTACCAGCGGGAAAAAATACATTCTCTTCGTGCAGGCATCATACAATACAAAACATTCTATACAAAATAATACAAAAAACGATTAAATAAAAAAATATTAATGATAAAAGAAATTTAGCAGCTGCCAAGCTCTCACATGATTTTCCAGGAAATATATAATACAAGGTGCCGTAAAATAAAACTACATATCGACAAAAAATATAGCTAATGGCAATATTGAAAAAATATTAATAAAATAAATAAAGAATGAAAACAATATTAATGTTTTTCTAATACATCTTCATTATTTATAATAAAAAGAGATGAAACAATTATTATAGAAAATAAAAAAACTATTTTTAGTATGAAACAGTTTCCCCAATGCCTGTTCAAATAAGACGATTTGGAAATGCTAACCTAGCGCACATGTTCAACTGATTGGTCAACTGAATTGTTCAGTTACTCGTTGAAAATATTCACGTTATGCTAAGTTTAATGCTGAACATAATTTTTCTGCAAGGATTAATAATAAACATTATTAAATTTAAAAACAATAACTCTTCTTTTAGAAATACAAAGTATTTCAACTGTAAAACCAGTATTCTTATTAGAAATGAATTAATCATATCAGCATCTGTGGCCTAGTGGTAAGCGCTTTAACCTATCAATCAGATGATTCCTGATTCAAATCTTGGCAAGGACGTAATACAATTGATATATGTTCGATTAAACATATATCAATTGTATTACGTCCTCGGTTGTTTTTTCTCATCGAGTTAATTTCATGTAATAATACATTTTTTTTTAATTCTTGCTAAATTCAATGAAATTTTGCAGCTTCTTTTTTAGTTTTTAATTGAAATTTATCACGATTTCTGTATGTGCTCACCCATTCAGGTCTGTACAATACTTTACGATTCATATAGCTTCTAAAATTTCATGGAAGAAAAATCATCAGCTTCTAAGGATATTCCGATACCGTTCAATCTTAACATCAAACGATATCTTTTAATAGCAAAGCTAAGCGTCAGCGTTCAATATTTTACATATTTTTCCGTAATTACATTATTATTGAAACCTCTCCGTGTATTGTTCGGTACGCATTACCTAAATCCCTGTGAAAATGACATTCCATCAATCAAGTTCAGTAGACACTTTTGTATTTAATTTTCCAACTGGAGCATCGCGTCACAGCGAGGATTAATTAAAATTTCAGTTAGCACAATTCAAATACCAAATTGTGTGTAAAAATACTGATAAACATGATAAACAATCAATGTAGCCAACAGTACTCACACCTCTGATTATGGACTCTGTTTGAAGCATTATTATATGGGAGTGCGAGTAACATAATTACGATTGTCAATTAATGTTCTAAATACTTTATTAATGCCACTTTCAAATGAATGTTAAAAATCAACTGCCCTTATTTTAAAACAAACGAATTGCCCGTCATCGATGACGGTATTTAAATTGAAAAACTAAATGTCGAAAGCAGCTAGTAACAAATAAATGTATTGTTGTGTGTGTTTCATCGAAATGTTTAAAGAACTTTTTATGAAATAGGGGTACATGTTTCTTACTAATGCATTTTCGTAAATTGGAATAAATCTTTGAATGGAATCATTTAGTTGAAAAAACGTTTGCAACGTTGATCTGATTTTAATTTCTATTTTTTTTTTGTTTGCCACGGCGTTTGCGTCACGTTGGAACTGTGTGTATTGTTGGGTGTGTGTGTGTGTGTGCATTGCATAACATAGCTACATACATGTGTTATGCGATAATAATAAAATGCCTACAGACCGGTCTGGCTTATTACATATATGATTGTAGCTAAAAATTGCAACAAATATATTTTTGAAATAAGCTAAAAATGACAACAAATAACATGTTATAAAAATCAAACTCATTGTGTAAGTTATCTTTCAATTATAAATAATTCCCAGAAACAGTTTCGCTTACAGAGGTAATGATTCATCCCAATATTTTAGCAGCTATTTTCAGAGATTAATTTAAAACGCTCCCTGATAAATCGGAAAAATTATTTAACTTTAAATTGTGGTATGGGTATTATAGGTTGTGTTTTATTTTTATAAAATATAAGTATTGTTTTATTAATTAAGTCAAATGAAAACTCCGGAAATAAATTAAAAAGGAATATATCCATTGATGGGAAATCGATATAAATAAACGAATGCTGTTAAATATGCTATTTAATCGATAAACAAAACCATTTTGATATTTATTTTTCTTTACATGGGACGTAATTCAGAAATAATATTCCAGATGGCATATTTTGATTTACTATTCATCGATTCAGATTTTTTGTTGTATCATTTTATTTAAGAAGATTAGCCAGACACGAATATTGTTGATTTAAATATATTGCAAAACTCTCGCCACTTCTTCTACCATAAAAACATACAAACCAAAATGAAAGCTTTTGCACGAGTGACCTATCCCTATCCCCTATTCAAACCTTCCTTTTGTATTTGCATTTCCCTATTATGCCTATCAAAATTAATTCAGAATTATTCTGCTGCATACATGTTGTTTATTTACATATGAAATTTAAATCAGCTTATCCGATTTATTTAATCAATCAAAAAAGAAGTATTCCATCGATGGATACCAAATTTGATTTAGAAACACATAATATTATCTTTCATTGCCATTTTCATTAAAAAATATATTTAACAATGCGAAGATAAATGTCAACCAAATGGCTATTAATTTACTTTGAAAGTGTTTTCAATAAAATGCTTATTGTAAGTCACATCTGAAGGTATAACTCATAATTGTTATAATAAAATGGTTAAAATTAAATTAATTAAAAAAAGTAAAACAGGATTAATAATTATTATAACAAATAAATATAGAAAAATTAATTCTATTTAATTGATAATTGAATGACATACATACCTAATGTTCTGTTTAAGCTAACATTAAAAGTCAAGAATGTTTTTTTTTATGTTATAGCTCATTGTTTAACGTGAATGTATTTTTAATTTCTGGAGTATATTATTTTGATATTTTTTATATTGCTCTTTGTAAATGATAAATTTTAACTAAGTAATCTAGCCAAGTTCTTTAAAAATGCAACGTCATGAAATGTGAGTTATTTCAATTCGAAACTTTACAGTATTTGTGTTAATTATGGAAGAACATTATCTTATCGTTATTGACCGATATTATAATTCTGTAGTATGATAAATGGTCTTTAGTAAAACTATTCTCTTATTTTCCCCTACGGAGTGCATTGAGCCTGATAATAAATGGGTTTTCCTCAAGCGGTCACCCCAAACAAGTACTACCCAGCATGGCCAGTTTACACATAGACGTAACTAATGGCCCCAAAGACAGCTTTCACTGGGTGTGCGGAGGGAGTGAATAGACCCACAGGAGGAAAGTCCATCATCCCTAAGGAGACTCTGCAAATACCATCGCCTTCCGTCTTGCACTTCAATATCGTTTGACTAGTCGAGTGATGTTTTTCAACCAGTATACCGGTAACGCTAACTATCTGTAAAGATGTAGAGATATTGATTTCTTATGTTAACATTTCACTGGATACCTTGCTCAAATATTTGCCGTAAAAATTGGTAACAAATACACACGGGATATGTGAATATTTAAATACATTTATCTACATACAGATTTTTTTCATGTAGTGTCACACATTCATTTTATAATAGATTTATACCTTAGTGATTTCGTTATAATAAAAACATTTTCCATCACATATAAATGACATAAGAATTGTTATATAACAACTGATTGTGTCACGTTTAGTAATAATACCAGTAGAAAAATAAGGTTATCAAACATGGTATTATATTAACTTGTTCCTTCTTCTACAGTAAAGTTATTTCATTGCACAGTATTCATAACATTTTTATTAAAATATTATTAATATATAAATAGATTTTATCAATTACAAAAATGTGTTGAAGAAATTATAGCACGCCTACAAACATTTTTATTCTTAGATCAGAAAGACGCTTTGCACTTAACAAAGTTTTTCTTGTTACTTTGTTCCTGACATGTTACGTAACAGTTGAGCCCCAAATCGGATTGAATGTACGTGTAGCTTGTATATTTTGTACTTGGATCTTTCACTGGTTAAGCTGTGAGAATACTTTGTCGATTATTCTGCTTGTATCTATAAAGAGAAATAAATCCTCTCTATGCAAATAGTGTCCGGCTTACAACAATTTTTCCGACGCTTTCGGAAAATTATCATGAAAACTGCAAGCTTCGCGTAGAGTTTCGTATTAAGCTGGAGCTTAAATTATTATTAGTATAAATAAAACGGAACTCGTCCAATTGTACACAATGTTACGAGAAGATACTTTACGAATAAAACAATTTTTGAAAGTAATTTACACAATATACATTGAATATTCAATTTTGTAAATTGTGTAACAAGAAAATTTATTTTCCGAAAGAACAATTACTGACTCATTTATTTTCGATGATGACTCATTTATATTCGCTAAAAATGAACGCACAAAAGCTTTTCCTTATTCCATATCTAGTTAATAATAGATACTTTTAATGTTATGGTTATTATTTCTTACCTGGTCATCAATATTATAGACTTGGTTTATTATTTATTAAATTCTTAACAGATTTCTATATATCTTCAAATATATTCATAATACACTTAATTGTTTCACTTAAGACAAAGTAAGCCTGTAGTATTAATATTAAAATAACACGGAGGCATTTGACATTTGATAGAAAATATTCTCCTCCCGATGAAACCAACTCGATATTCAACAGTGGAATATTGATAATTTTAGATTTATTTTTGTCTTGAGTAGAGAATATTGCACTTCGTGTTGGGACATGCATCGGTTGGATGAACCTAAAGCGTCAGTCTTCTTTATCTAATAAGCTTTGAAGCTATATTTCTCATCCTTACTTCCACCCAAGGATGATTTTTTTCTATGTTGTAAAAATGGAATTTCTCGGACTCATTGCTTTTATTTTCAATAAATTTTTCCTAAATAAAATCAATATTTGTAAAACAACTGCTATCGCTAGTGAACAATATTTCCAATAATCTATTGATAGTTTAATATAATTGTGTAAAATAAGTATGATGTTATCTATATTGACATAAATCTTATACAGTAATTAAGTCCTTATAATACATTCCCAGTTTGTTATATGTTTGTATTGCTTTGCTGGTTTTGACGTATACAATTCGATTTCTAATTCAACAATATGTATTTGATGTTAATATTATTTTCTTATACTCACTATTAAATTATAGATAGGTGTTTCAAGCTATATAAGTAATGAGTTTGTTGTTCGTTATATCACTTTAGTTTATGCACTTCATTATGACGTGCATTAAGCAATACCGATTAGTTTAACAAAAATATTACTAGTGCATAAATATATCTATATTAAGAGCAAAATTTGAAAAGAATATGCAGTTCTTTAACTTATATAGTTTGTTATCTATGCCAAAATTGCCGCAAAATATGCATTTTTAAATGTTATCTAAATCAAATTAAATGAATATTAAATAAAATTGATTGCACACAAGTGTTACGCATGAAAATCTGTATTACATTATATATTCCTTGATCAAACTTATGATAAACAAACAGATTTTATTTTTAATATTTCACTTTTATTATCAGTTAAAACGAAATGTCTGAGGTTTTTCCTTCAATTATAACATACAATTTTCTTCTTGAAAAAGTAAGAAAAACGGTATTTAAAAACAACTATTAGTTATGTAATCACATTCTCTCCGCCAGACAATTTTAGTATCGTTAGTGGAGAATGAGAACGAATGAAAGTATTGAAAATTATACCCAAATGCATAGTTGTCAGTACTATAAAAATTCATAAATCGATTAAAAACCAATGAATGCAATTGGTCGTTCAATTAATCGAATGCGTGACTGCTTAAACGAGTAGGACAAAAGCTTAGGATCGTATTACATCACTCCAGCGTAACAGTCCGGTGACCGGTAGTATAAAAACGTATTGATGGTACATTTTGAATTTAGTTCATCCTTTCGTATCATTTTGATAACATTGCAGTTTTTCATTTTTACTCCCTTGTAATATAGATGTACAATATCAATCCTATATATACAGAACAAGCAAAGTAAAATCTTTATAGACGCCATGTAAAGATAATGGAATAAATTATGCACACAATGTATTTATAGAACGACCGCTTCCAGTAAATTGATGACACCAGGTGGATATCTCAACAAATATACCACACCCGTAGCATAAATTGAGCAACTAATGCATCGGATGCAAACGATCACTTCAGTGGGGCTTGAGAGGTAACACTCATTCTCAAACTGCTCACAGCTTTACCGGAACGCTCCACCATCTTGTAACACACATCTATGTATCAAGAACGGGTAATCCCTTGTGACCGTCCAAAATGGTAACAATAATCACTACTAATATTTATTACGATTGTATTGTGGAACAGCTACATTTACAAACCATTTGAGTTTGCTGAAGCATTTATATATAGTAATTTATTAAGGAGATTTAACTTTAAATATAGGGTGGTATTTTAAAGTGACAATTATTTACATGGATCTGGAGAAATGTCTTAAGTTCGGGACGCGATGACAGAATATCGGTCATTTCCTATGGTTGTCCATTTATTTATACAGTCGTCGGTCGTATGTTATCTGCCTTAGTCATCACTAACTTGTCACCGCTTGAATTTGCTGACTGCATTTTCATCGACCTTTATAAATTCAACAACAACAAATAATATGTGACAATTTTAATACTTTTTTAATCTGAGTAATTCGAAGTGTTGCTTTGAGAAACGTTAGTTGTTACACTCTGGAGTGAATCGATCGCTACAGGTAGACGTTCAAATAATTGGCTCAGACGAAAACTTTTCAAAGAGAAAAAATGATACACATCCTGACTAAGTATATCTTAGAGATAGTTTCAAATCCGAAAGTCAGTACTTATATGGGAATGCAAAACTCTTTAAAATGCATAAATAATTGAAGATTTCCAATACAACACTGTAGTACACACATTCATATTGTTTAGATATTGTTTGTTAAGCGTAATTATATGATGAGATGGGAGACTGTTTAGTTTGAAACAATATAATTTGCGTAACCTGATAGCATCAATCGAATAAACATATATGTACTTGAATCATTTCAATTCAATTTTTTTTATTTACTGTTTTACGTGGTTTTAAAATGTGTTTCCCTGCAATAACTGAATCAAATTACTGTGTGCTGTGAATCAAAATATGACGACGACTTTACGTAATCAAATATTTTTAAATGGAAGAAAACCTCAAACCCATTCAGAAAACTCAACAAAGGCTGTGATGTAAACTGTTACATAAAATATAAATATTCATATATACTATAACAAATACATTGATATTTCGATACATTTATAAATTCAAATCGCAGAGGAAATAGTTGTGCACTTATAAATATATTGTATACATCCATCACCATGCAAAATCACTATTTTGCAGCACTGAGAAACAAAATTCCTCAACCAGTAAAAAAGCTTTTTTACCGACTCCCGATTTATTAAAAATATATAAATTTTCAACTTGTTACTCTCTTGTATGATATTAGTTTCATGCCATTAGGTATTCTTTCGTCAACGTGAATGAAGAAAAAATAATGATATTTGATTTATAAAATATTTCACAAAGTACACACTGGCAGTCACTTTTCTGAATCCCCGAGTTCGGCCAAATTAACTATAATATTAATTTATTTCAAGTCTTTTGACAGAGGTCGTCTCCTAAAGCACTGAATACATAACCGGAGCCCGCAATTCAAAAGGCCTGCTTATAACTAATTTACAAAAATTATTACGGCCCGGTTAAACACAAAACTTTGACGTAAATATCAAGAATAATTAATTTCATTCAAAAGCTTTCGTTTTCATCTTGTTTCGATGCTTGAAATAACCTCCTTCTAAAAAACCATTTCTAATAATAATGATAAATATTGACAGGTTTTTTACCCACTAAATGATTTTAATATTATGTTATTATTTAAGTAGACACTATTCAAAAGGTGTATGTTCGAATAATTCTTTACATATAAATATATAAAAGGTTATTTTAATGACTGTTTCTTTTGGTTTTTGAATGATTCATAACATTTTAATGTTTTTAACTGATTCATAATATTAATACGGGTTTAAAATTGAATATAATAAGAATGCGGGTGTTTTATCGCTTTTTGTATAGTAATTTTAAATATTAAATCAATTTCATCTTACTTGAGACATACTTCTTCTTCAAAATTTAAAAAAAAACCTCACCAGTCAAAGAGTAGTTCGCTAATACCCTGCAGGAGAACTTTTTTAAGAGACTTTTTATAGCCATATAGTACAGTAGTTCCTGATCAATTCCAAATATCGACCGTAATGAATAACGCTAAGTATTTTCAATTTTGAATATAGTTTATCGCTAGGGCTTCCAATCCCGGGATCCCGAGCAATTAGTTAATCCCGTAATCCCGGGATTCACTCAATACCAATACCGGGACTTAAAAATATTAAAAAATAATTCATATTAAAATGCAAATTCTTATTCGATGAACTATATGTTTCCGGCTACCGAGTAACTATTTTCGATTCATATATTATATTTTAATAATAAATCTATTTTATTCTCCCTTTAATTCATATTTCGTGCTGACAATTTATTGTCTTTTGTAGATTTATCTACAAAAAACAGTTGACCACTAGATGCGCGCGTGTGAAGATTTTGTCATATATTTCACTGTAATATGCCTTCAATTACTAATAAAAATACAAAACATCGAAGAAAATAATCGCGCAATTTAATACGAATATTCTGCATGGAAATCCCAGGATTAAAAAAAATTCAATCCCGAAATCCTGGGATTAGAAAAGGGGTCCGGGATTGAATGCCCTAGTTATCACACTTTATTAAATGGTTAATTATTTTCACATATCTATATTATTTTATAGTGACGAGAACTGTGTTTCCTTCATAAGTAAAAACACAGCCACGGAAAAGGCACATTCTTAGTAGTGAATCATAATTAGTGATTACAATTATTGTATTTTTTTATGAGAATATTTTGCAACATATGATAACATGCAAAATTAGCATTATTTAATCATTGAAAAAATACAAATTGTTATTTATTTTTGGAGTGATTTTAAAATATGCACACCACATAATTATAAATTTTATTTAAATATCATTTTTAAACTACCGTTGGCGTTTGAAATTTCGCGTGGACGAACATTTTTTAAGTATGCATAATAATTTAACTCGATCCGTAAAATATTAGGTCCCGTAGGGCTTTTCGACTAAGCCCGTAAAGGCAAAGGCAATTTTAAGCACGCTCATTGCTTTATTGCATTTCAAACTAAATATTATATAACTACTTTAAATGCGAAATAATCAAATATCCATTGATATTATCAATTGGAATAATTTTATCTCGTTAGTCTGATAACTGTGATTAATATCAAATTTATTTACTGAGCAATAAATAACTGATATGAATTTCACAATTAATGAAATCAGTAATGAACATTGGAATATAATCATTGCAATAAATGAAATTAAATATATTCACACTGATTTATTTTGGCCTGTATTTATTTGGTCAATATCTAAGTAAATTCTTTGGACACTAAATTAATTGTGCTGTCACCAACACATCAAAATGTTCGGTATGTTTGTGGTCAGTTACTTAACTAAATGATTAGTAATTGATACAAAATAGTCCTCTAAACTAGCATAAATATTATTATGAAAAAAGCATTCACTGAATACTTGTTTTTTACAGACGGGCTAATATTTCTTACTGGCTAGTCTATAAATAGTTAATGACCGTTTATCATTTAGTTAGTAACCAAAAAAAAAATGTTGCCATGAGTTTGCAGTCTATAAACATCTGAAAATCTGAAAATAGTTCTTTATTATCTATTAATTAGCATAATCTTTGTTATGCAACTATGCTATTTAGTACTTTATTATGAAATTTCATGAAGGATTAAATACGTTTACATTTTAGGCCGAGCTTAAAATTATTACATTGAATCTATTGAAAATCATCAAGAGACATTATAAATTCGTGGTTTGACGCATTTATAAAACTTATATTATGTTTTCAAATTTAAATTCAAATATTTCCATAATAATTTTAATTAACTACCCACTGTGTCAGACGAACTAACTGACAAAAATATAGTCATATATTTTCTACAGCTAAATTTACGATATTAAGATATGTAATATTTTGTATTGAATGATGTTTCAAAATTATTTATTTATTCACTCAAAAAAATATAACTTGCACCTACAATAATTGTAGTTTTCATTTTACAATGGAAGATTTCAAATTAAAACAATTCCAAGGACGAAATATAAAGTACTTTGTGTATAATTTATTTATTTATAATTGTAAGAAAAAAGTTATTTTTAACGAAGCACGTTTTTCTCAACGTTTTGTGTAGGGCTACACTTCAAAGAGGAAACCTTGTAGATATTCCATTCATTTACTCGGTCTTTACAGTACAAACACTCATTGTTATTGGCACGTTGAGCTTTGTAACTCAGAAAAGTCTGATAATATAATATATATATGCCCTTTGAAACTGAATAATATATCATTTCAATTGCGAATGACGAGTTAAATGCGACATGCTACAACACCTGTTAAACATTTTTAGAGGACTTCAATAATTTGTAAATCCAGTGTTACATTTCACTTAAAAAATACGTAATAAATTACATAAATTTTATAATTTTGTGACATTACATGTTTGTGTTAACACAATTCATTGACATTTTTTTTTCGCACACAATATACAGCCGTAGTATTTACTATACAATGTACTCAGTCGCCCATGCATTAAAAGCAAAAGCACAATACTTTTTTATCCAAGACATAATGTGCAATACATACACATATATCATTATACTTCATGTATCATGACTACTCATACAAATAAACGAATACCTGATGGTCCGTAAATGCTGCATTGTGTAGCACCTGTAAAGTCTAGACGTGCTTTATGTGTAAAATTCTCACATATGGAATATTTATAAAAAAATATACTGGTACTCGTGTAAAAATTGCACATGCGTCACATTTGGTCTTATTTCCACATCGGAATCGACTTCACAACAAAGATTAATATAGGAGTGTTACATTTTAGCTGCATATTGATTTTAAAGCATGTTAATGCTTAAATATCTACTGAGTTCTAAATATTGTTAAAAAATTATCACGTACGAATTGCATGACCCTTAATTACCACTTTAATTATTTACTAGTGCAGTTATTATGTTAGTTACTTCTATTTAAATCATTTAATGTTTTTACCATGTTCGCTCCCAATGTGAAGCATATGAACTTTTAATGGAGCTTATCTCGACAGAATTTTTCTACGAGAACTCCTTGTTACTCTGTTATACAACTTAAGACAGTAAAGGATAGGGCTAGGGCTAGACTAGTGGTGATAATTACTTATATATAAAACATATCTTAATACATATTTTACTGACAATAGTTATGTATCATAATATAGAGTTAATCATTTTTAATGGTCATCATAATACTCTAAAAATTAAATTAAAATAAAAATGACTAACTAGTTAATAACAATAATGTAAACTCTACAACCGTAAACCGACTGTAAGAACAATATAGATTAAATATTTTATTCAGATACTAAAATGGATCTGTATGAAAAAAATATAAAAACATTAAATACGGAATACTGTTAGTCATATAAAATTCAAAACATAGTAACTGTCACATTTTCATCTATGATAATATTATTATTAATGTCAAACAAAGCTTCGTTTTTCGTGAAAAAGAAAACACTTGTTTTCTTTCCATCTACGACCTTAAATAATGCTGTTATAATAACCATTTGTAAGCTGTGTAACCATCTAAGTACCTATATTTCGCTGGCAATCTTTTTATAGAGGTTTCAGGCGGACAACTTCATAAAAAATGCATGATTTCTAGACTTGGAAACACTGCTCGTAAATTTGTATACATTTAACCGCCATTATTGGATTTCATGTCTCGCAACCGTTTGCCGTAAGTGTAAGACTCTGCCTTTAAAATACATTTATAAATAAACATATATGTGGAAACAATACGACGAAATGCTTAATTTTAGTGAACAATTTAATTAATAGCATTAATATCATCTACTGTACTATTCTAGACTGGCCACTCAATAAGTGTTTACTCTTAAGCAGGCGGAAGTCGTCGACATTTCCGTCAGCAATTTTCTCTCCTAAGCCCTTAGGGCATGTACTAACCAGTTCAATCTATCAATATTGATTAATTTAACGGCTCGTGTATCGCTGTACAGCCCTCAAAATTCGACGTTACCTTTTTTCTCCAGTTGTTTCCGTAGCTGCGTATCTGTTTGGCATGTATTTAGATTTGAGTGGGAAATTTTCTTTCAAATATAATATT
Source organism: Himalopsyche phryganea (assembly GCA_022494535.1). Taxonomy (NCBI): domain Eukaryota; kingdom Metazoa; phylum Arthropoda; class Insecta; order Trichoptera; family Rhyacophilidae; genus Himalopsyche; species Himalopsyche phryganea. Next base: position 1,544,433 of record JAGVSL010000072.1, read on the forward strand.
ATTTATTTCAGAATTTTTATATCTGAATAACTTATCCATTTTTTTAATACGACTTTGTATAAAATGAAAATTAAAAACTGTTTTAAAACATTATGCGTATAGTCTAGGGGTAGCGAACATGTGAAATTAAGCCAGCAGGCTTGACACCCCTAGTCTAGCTTTTTAATACTCCTGATTAAGTATATTGAATTAACTATTCAAGCACTTTCAAGAAGTTAACTGTCAATTCTTGGTGGAAAAACATTATATGTATAAACACATATTCAAACACAAGGCAGATTTATATTAGTATTATATTTTCCATTAATTGAAAATGCTTGCAATGAAATCATTTCATGAAACTGTGTAATTAGTACAAAACATCTTGTGCTATGTTTATTTTAACTAATATGTAAATTTCAATTCAAAATGTATGTAAGTGTTCATTTCTTTTAAATAACCTCAACCCGTTTTAAACGCATTATACTAAAGTGTAGCATACCGTGAATCTATCAATCTGCATGCACATTTAAATTGATGTAAAAACTTGAATTATGCCAAGCTCAAACCTGTAAATTATGTGACGCTATCCTTATGGTCAACCCGCTACACCCCTCCGGCTTCAGTGTGTACTCTTGGGTGTACAAGGGAATTCTTGTACAGTGCTGGTACATCAAGAACTTAAAGCAGCTACGATCCCAGGTGGAAATTATTTATAAAACAATGCTTTTAATATATACTCAATGAACAATAGTATTTAAGAATCATTTATACTTAACAAGCAGAATATAACCGAGCATCGTGTAAGTTGTGCTATGTACATACAAATATTCTCGATATACAAGAAAGATCAAAATAATTTTTCGAAATAATAGTAATTGCCCAATATAACATGTTTATACCTACAAATGTCGAAACACTAAACCAGAAATGTGAATGCAAATGAGGAATTTTTAGGTTGATTACAAATATTCAAACGGTTGTTTTGAAAAGTTGGTTGATTTATACTTAGTCACTTTCTTCAGTATGACAATGATATTGTCAGAGTTTTCTTTAAAAGTTCGGGGTAAGCCATATTTTAAGGCAACACTCAAAATTTAAGATATCAGGAAGAAAATGCATATTAAATTATTTAAGTCATGGTATTTTATATTCTTTTAATAACAAAAAATTAAAAAGAAAACCTTAAATAACTGATATTATTTGAAAATAAGGTTCTCTCCTTTTAGATGGTATTATATGTATTTAATATTTCCTATGAACCGTCAACTAATGGACATTGGCTTACTCACACTAAAATACGCGTATGTACACGTTAACATGTAGCTAGACATGCGTCAAACAGTGTAATAATATTTATATTGAAAATCAGTACAAATGAGTACCGAATGTCTATATTACCGAGCAGTACGAAATTGAAAAAAAATGTATTTGTTTTAATACAAGAAGTTTTGGTTGTTGATTGGAAGTGAAGAGTTTTTATGGACTTCTTCGTCTATCTTGGCTGGTCATATTTTAAATACCACCAAACAGGAAAGCACCGAAAAGAATCTTAGTTCAGGTGGTATATCATTTGACACGAGACCAGCCTTCTTTAGTACGTCGGACCGCCTTACTATGCCTATGCATGCGGGTAAAAAGTAAACCGAATAAACATAATTTTTCACTATAGAATATAAATTCTGTAAACACATCGAAGTGGTGCGAAGCGCATAACGCACGCCACTTGTTGGACCGACTGCTATGCCGCTCGGGAGACGTCATAGTCTAGCCAGTTGTTTGTAAGCATGTCGGTCAAGCAAAAAAAGTCGCTGAGGGAACGTGTGGTTTTTGGCGGTAGAACTCACAACGTTTCTTGCAATTTGGACTCCTAATTTGGAAACCGTTGCAATAGTTTTCGTTTGAGGATCTCGAAGATCCCAAATCACGCCATCCATCCACCCGTTGTGCGGAAATCGCGAACTTCAACTCCTGTGCCGCGATAAATTAAATTCACCCGTCGTGTTTCGTTCGTTATCCCTCGATCCTTGAATTGTGTTTGAACATCAGGACGTGTAAACGGCCAGTGGCGTAACTACTGGCCGGGTATTCGACGCCCGGTACTAATGTTCGCCCGTCAAGGGATTGTTTAACGACTGTATTTGTGTTTCATTGAATAAATAAATGTGTAGGCGAGCCTACATACATACCGAACGCGACTTTTTGATAAGAGACTTAACTTCCATATCCTCTCCCTATAGCTCTATCTTATTTTGAGGTAGAGGCAGTATCTCTCTCGTTAAGAGGAGACCACCAAGGTTGTCATACATTGATCGCGGTTTTTTTCACGAATGCAACGCATAATAGCTTGGTACCTATTTTTCCGATAGAAATTAAAATTGGACACTCTCAAATGGCTACCTCTTTTGTTTCCCTGATTTTCAAATTCCTTTACTTTTTATACGACCAAAAATTCATTCAGTTGAATAAATAATGCGATCGATATTTTTTAAAATATGTTCAATACCAATATAGGAAAAATGCTGGAAATATTTATATGTGTGAAGACTGGGAAGGTAATACTGATATCAAATAAGTCGACATTTTTACCAGCGCAACATTGCATTTACGGAAAAGTTTCAACATTCACTTGTATCTCGCGGGAATGCCACTGCGTCGAAAACCTAAAAGAATGACTTTATAAAATGCAGAATGCAGCGAAATGTGCATTCATCTGTACGGCGGGAATTCGAAATGTAGGTCGTTACATTCTCTTACCATACCACCTGTAACTTGTAGTGGATGCACTTGCCCAAAATACTGACATTCAAAAAAGGCAGCCAACCACTCAATAGCGCTTTCTTTGGACACTTGATAACTGAGATCAGATCATTTTATGATTTCAGTTTTAAATTAAATTGCACCACAATTTAATTGCTCATTTAGTAAGATGACCATATATTATTATTCAAATATGAAACTATGACATTTAAATAGCTCAGGTAGCATGGGTAGATATTAGTTGCTGTCGTAGAATATAGTCTGAGAAAATATTGTGGAGTATGCTTACCTTTTTTGTCTTAAAATGAAGAAAATAAATATAAATGTAATTTTATTTTATATTATTGTGATATTATTATTTTTACAAAAGTACTCTGTCTATATTCCTAATTTTGCTTCTAGATAAATTTACACGACGTTTTGATTGATTAATAATTTTTGATTTTGCTGTCTTAAACAGTACCGGTTTCATCTCACGCTAAGACCAGACCAATCAAAAACCAGTACTGTACAGGTGATCGGTACGAATGGTCACCTTATCCAATTGTGAACTTTATAAACAAACTTGTCCGTTGTGCAGTTGGTTAATGTCAAATAAACCGTCATTTCGCTGCACATTATGTGAGAAGACCCCGGATCGAAGAGAGGCGAGCGGCTGGTTATCCGGAGTCCTGGAAGGGCTGATCTCAGACAAACACCATTTCAGATCCGGTTAAAAACTTATTTATTATCCATTCAAGATGCAGTGGTTTCACATTACACAAATATAAAAATCTTAACACATAAAATTGATTCTACATTTACATTTACTTAGCAACTGAATTTACTTTAAGTTTTAATACAAATGACACAACGAATTTAAATTAAATCCAACGCAAATCAAAACACAAAAACAAACAAACAGTTCACATCGTCACATCACTTTCGTCGCGACGAGACCTCGTTCGTCCGACTCGGCAGCTCGTCATCGACTGTCTACCAAAATTCAAAAAAACTCCGTGCAAAGTTGGAGCTACCCTTTTCCGTAAAAATGGACTCGTCCAGCGGCCGAAGCCCGGGGGCTTCTTAAACGCCTGACAACAAGAAAGAGCGTATTCTGCGAATTATTGCTGTTTGTCGCAGGCCGATTTCAGTTCGGGACACTAATGACACTTATACTTAAGAAAAACCAGGGTGTGTCATATGATATAATTTTCAAAAGAATAAATTTATGAATTATATATAATACAAGTCATTATGAAATGCCATGAACTCTGTTCATTGACTTGTAAGAATTTTCAACAAACAATCATAATGCGGCATACTTTTATTTTTTAGAAAACTGACAGAACACAGCAAATAATACAATAATAAATTGTCAGTAAACACTATTTACTTAAATTAGTTCATACTCTTAAATTCATCTTTAAACTACATATTTTGTGATTTGGTGGCAGATAGTTGCATCAGTATTAATAAAAAAATGACGAAAATTTAATACGAGAGTTCTTCAGACAATGCATTCAACTTTACTTTGTTGATTCTGAATGTTTCCACTATTTTCATTCGACAATTCCATACATTTACACATTCTGTTTATTAGAGTGGTAACAATAAGCCATTAAATAAAATTAAATCTCGAAAGTAAACTCCGAAACACTGCCTTTATTATTATAGTTAATGGAAAAATAAATTTATCGAAATGAATAAATATTAATGAAAAAAAACGCACGCTTTTTCGCCCCTTTTGATCTGTTTTTCCGGGTCATTTTAACTGATCGTAAGCTTAAATATTAATATTTTTCAATTTAATTGTTGTAAGCGGAAATATTTTTTTATATATTCGCGGAAATACGATACGATTAAATTAAAATACTCATTTTCCATAAAGTGTAGTAAACATATCAAATGCTGCAAATATAACTATAATGTAATAAGATTATTTTATCGCCTTTCTAAGCAATCATCATTAATATTACATAAGACTTGGTTAGTCGTATTTTAGATTGCTGATTATTCAAATATTCTATCATCTATTTTAAACCATGTTTATACCACCCTTTGTGTTCCATTTTAATACAATTGTTACCGTCTATACCCAATTTAAATTCTTAAGATGCCTAAATAGCATGTGTGCGGGATGACATTATTCGTTTTGGAATCCAAAATAACGACAGATTATCATCACCAGTTAATCTAAAATAACAGATTTATTAATAAAAATAGGTACTAACTTTTAAACCATAGCAACATATAATATTTATTGTGGAGTCAATTAAAAAATAATCGTCTCCGATTTCAACAATTAAAAAATACTAATCTTTTTTTCTATGGATTCAGCAATAACTTGGTGGATATTCTGGATAAGTCATGGTTTTCATGAAAATGTAACTACATTCGTAGACAAAGACAAATTAAACTGTTAGAAGATTAGACTTTGAAAAGAGTTGAATTCTGACGACTCCAACGGCCTTAATGCCGTAAATTAATCACTACTCCGACTCCGATTCTATCATTTATGTGCAGTGTGTTTATGACAAAGTCTTGGTTGATTATTATTTTTTCTCCGTTAAATAAATCAATTGGCAATTGGATTTTCTGCTTAATATGAGCCACGGGACATGTTTTGTATACTCACGATTTGTATAGAGCAGATATGGCGAACCTACGGCAAGCGTGCAACGAGTGGCACTAAATAAAATTTTGCTGGCACGATAGTTATAAATAGATAAAATCATCTTGTACGCTTACAAATATGAATTGAATTTCTTAAATGTGTTTTTTTAATTTAAGATATCTAAGGCAACGGATGTTTTTAAATTTTTACATCACTAAATTATTTAAAGTCGAAGTGACACGAGGTCAACTCGAGGGGAAAACTCATCACAAACACCTAAAACGAGATCTCAAATATCAGAATGAGAAAATATTCATTTTATATTGGCCATGCCGAAACCTGAATCCTGACCCATCTGATCACTAGAACGAAGCTCTTACCACTATACAACAGAGGCCGACTATAATTTATTATTTCATATGAAAGAAAAAATAAATAAAATAGTAAGTATTTTCACTGCCTAATTCTGTATTGTAAGGTGGCGTATGTTTTTCTAATCGTTACGAAATATAAAACATATACATTTTTCATCCAATTTGCAAAAAATGTCTAATTATTAATACAACTAATTGATATTGGGTGCTAGTCAGACAAATAATTGATTATTTTTTATAAAATTAAATTAAAACATTTTGTTATCGTAAAAACTGATTGGCACTTCAATTACTTGGTACGTATTATTTTTTAAATTATCAACACACATAAAAAGGTTCGCTACCACTGTTAATTCTGAAGCATAGCTCTATATATATGTTTTGTCTTGGCGAATGAACGAATAGTTTTCTTCATCTTAGTGAATAGGAATTCAATTCAGAAATCTGCACTCGCCGCCCTTTCAAATGGGTAGCCTGGAAGTACTTTTCATAAAGCTTGGACCTCGATGCCCGTTATACTTATTATTAGCAGTACCTATACACTTCTCAAAGTAATTTTGTGAACGCAGTTGTGATATTAACGTTACTATCAAGTACTTTACTGTTGTAAAAGTAAACTTAGTATTGCTTTAATAATGGATACAAAATAAATACCCCAAACACTTATTTATTAAGTTATTTTAAAAGAAAATACACATAAGGGATCATAGCTGATAATATCCAAGGGAAGACATTTTTTAAAAATCACATGAGATAAATTCGTTGTGAATGTTTAAATGTCATTTGTGATCAACTCTAGGAGGAAAGACGACACACGCCCAAGATATTCGACGATTTTTTGGCCAATTGATGTAACCCTCAAAATTGAAATTGTTCAGGAGAGAGTACTGTTTATATCGAAAACGTTTTATGGTGAGTTGCGTTATAAATCTTTGAAATGCACTCCTGTAAATTATCATGTTTGATGATACGGGATTATACGTAGGGAATTTCGATATAACAGCGGCTTAGATCAAGTGGCCGGGTCAGAATTTTTAAATCTAAAACCAATGTAAACTGATGTTTCCCTTCCAAAAAGTGGTAAAATATATTTTTCTAACATACATAATTTATCCGAGACCTGTTCTGTTGTCTTTAAGATGAGATCCAATCATTGACTAATTTTCGTATTTTTTTAAGGTTACATCAATTAGCCAAAACACAGTTGATATTTTATAAATATTAAATTGAAAAAATATTAATTTGATATTTACCTTGTCGGGATTTGCACGCAAAATATTGGATGCTAGGGTAACGACATACCACAAGACTAGAATTGTTATCTTATGTATTGATTTTTATTATGTACTCGAATGTGGAACATAATATTTGAACATATCAAAATTTAATAAATTAAAAATGGTTGTAAGTCGCTTAACCACCCTTTTCTCAGAGGACAATGAAATAAATATGAAGGTAGTCAAATATTGATAACTAATTGCTCTATCTATATACCACATACGTTTCAGTTATCTGATAAGGGGACTATTGAAAATAATTTGTGTGAATTCACGCGAATTTACCAAATGTACAATAAAGAAGAGAAGTTATTTTGATTGAATTGTGATGATATTTGATTTATAAAATACCTCTACGATTGCAATAACCATAATTTATCTAAAACATTACAAAATTTTGTAAGAGGCATTTTGTAATTGCACACTTGTTTATAAATATGATGAATTGGTTGAAATGATACGTTAATTTATATCCCGCTCTAAATTTCTCTTGAGTCTTAAATAAACAATGATTGAAGAGGGATATTTTATATTAAAATCTCATCAAAAAATTAATTAAAAATAACTACCATCAAATGTAAAATTTAAAAAATACGACAATATTTTAACATCGATCAAATACACCTCATTATTATCAGAGCCGGTTTTTTTTGTGAATATTGTCAACTATTGTGTTGAAAATAAATTACTTTAAAAATTATCTCTCGCCAAGTCAAACAGATACTCATCAGAAGATTGCACGGTGTTGTAAGTGATTGCTCAACGGCTTCGCTTGCGGTTGCTCACAGGTTCGAAACTCAGTCCGAATAATTTCATCAATTGATTTTTCTATCGATTTATGGATCTGTGTTCGAGGGCATGGATGTGAAATGTGTAGCTCTTATTAGAAGTCGATTTGCACAACATTGGAAGCAGACATAGTTAAAGATATTCAAGGTTCAGATCTTATATTTTGTTTTCAATTTCAATTAAATTTATTATAAAAATACACATTTTCAGTATTCACCTTTCTGGCAATAACACGATACGACAATTATTTTTTTGTATTTTTTTTATTTCCTTTGTAAAGTAAAATGAAAACGAGTTATAAAAAGTCTGCTTTCTATGACCGTGTAAATTGAGAATCGGGTGTATATACGTAAATAAGTTTATTCTGAAACAATCGCCGCTCGGCATTTTTCCATCAATTCCAACATAAACTTCGAAAACAAAGCCCCAAACCTTATTCGTAAAATTACGCGTGTGCTTGATTGCTCATCCTTGGCTAAAATAATTTTCCGGGCAGTGTTATTATTTCGACAATATTTCTCCGGACACCAGGGTCGAATTTTCAAGCATTACATTTTTAGGCCCAATGACTTTGGAATGGAATATGCCTACTCGCTAACTACTAACCGAGTAAACATTATTTATGAATCGCAGCGGATTGACAACCTTTAAATCCGACGAAGAGCTAAATTATTCAAGCCGATTCTGCGAATCGTAAGTATAAATTGCCTAGAGAGAAAATGGCAAAACTTTTTACTGATTTTATGAGTTGGTAGTGTTGGTAGATATACGAATGTTTGCTATATTCCAGAGATTGACTTTCAGCCTTCTAAGCCACAAAGTTCCACCTTTTGGTCGAATTCAACATGTCCATTTCATTATATTCATTCATTTACAAAATAATGTAAAATTAAAATATCTAATTGAAGGGCATCATAAACTGAAATGGTTCGCTACCCCTACTTTATTCCAATAATTATCGGACGCTACATTGTTATTTTCACATCTACTTATATTCATAAAAATTAATATGTACTATTCGGAAGTCAAGTCTTAAAACTCCTTATTTTTAAACATTTTTGTACTAAAAGTCAGATTTTTAGTTTCGCTCTCGTCGCCTGGCCAACGGTGAAATCTCCAATAGTCAGAAAAGTATAGTGTAATAATCAATACTTACCGTCATTACTGTACAACTAACAAGGCAATCAATTTTAATTTTATATTAATTATGTATTTCCACAAAATCCTTCGAAAGCACAGTGATAAACATTGAGAATGAAATAATCAGTGTTTTCCACACTTTGGGTTATAACTTATAAACATCAATCACGCTGGCTTCCCAAAATCCTACTAATTTTTATTGATGTTATAATCTCGCTCTGTGAAGAAAATGTTTATTTATACAGTCATAATGTTTTCGAGTTTTATTGATAAGTAAAAATAAAACATATTTAATATATAAAATCCCAACCACACAGATTTTGTTTCAGAAAACAACTACGCTTCCCACATTGTACATACTCGCCCATAGGTGTAAATTTTAATGAGAGCATTTTAGCAAATTGGGTTATGTTTTTTTTACATGAATCTGCTGTCGTGATCGACAGCCCTATTGTATAGAGGTCATAAGATTGCAACCCAAACAAAAGGGGTTCCCATGAGAACGGGCAAACGGAGCCCCAAATGGCTGTGGGAAGCCCCAACAAGTACTCCACGATTTGATTAACAATTTACATTTAAAGTGTAAATAGTGGTTTTCCTAAATCACCGCTGCGATCTTGATTTCGTCCCTCTCAAACACGAATACCCGTCAATGGTTTAATTCGCCACTGCTGAAAAATAAATAAATAATAGCAGTCTTTAAGTAATTACCCAACTAAGAATATTTTTAATTACATCATCGAAAAGTTATCGTTGATAAGTATGCGAGCCATATTTGTGTTTTTTAATAATACTCAATTTAATATACAATGGTACTTATTCTCGTAGTACTTTGTATCCGCTACAGTAACACACGTTGAACGCTTTAAATCAGTGCTCCACAACCTTTTATCATTCATGGCACACCTAATGTCTCCCTAGAAATTTTTTGGCACACCACAAGCAAAAATATACGTAAATTTCAAAAAACAAAGCACATTTAATAATTTGAATTAAAAATAGCCAGTATTTCTGCGTAGCACAGTATGGATTATTATTCCAGCCCCATTTTCTCACATTTCGAAAATTGAAGGCTGTTGATTCAATGTTTATTATTTTAATACATTCGTTAATTGTTTATTCATACGGCAAGTTTTTAACCATTATTGCTTCCCGATGTATACAGCAATTTTTAATTTCTAGTGCAAGATTTTTTTGTTTTAAACTCAAGACAAACCCCGCTTTATCCCCCATCGTTTGCAACATTCGTGCAATCTCATAATACAATAATTCCATCGAATGTCATAACCTTTGAAAACATCATTTGTTGCTTGGAAAATGTCCTCGCCGGTAGTCGACTATGTCAACTTTTTGCGAAACAGATATCTAGCTACTAAATAGCTTTATTTTTTCTAAAATGAATATTTTCGATATTTTCTCATTATGGACGGATTGCACCGCGGCACACCAGTTGCGGAGCACTGCTTTAAATGATTGCCAGGAGTGTCTTAGGAACTATTTTTAGAGGAAATTTTACCGATCATTTTCAATATCTGAATTTTCACAGATAGTATGATCATCGCTATGAATATGAAATAATTCAATAATACTTTCGCGGGCTTCGATTTTCATATAAAAGACGCTATATATTTTTAGAACTAATATAAATCCAAATCTATTTATGTGTCACTTAGAATAGTAATGGTGTAACTCCAGATTTGAAGTTTTGAGAAAATAAAGGTTTTGTAAAATGTTCTTAGGATCAAATAACAACCATTAATAACTGTTTGTCAATCAACTGAAGAACTTAAACTTTAGTGTAATAGTGAAGTATGTACGGATACTTCACTCTTATTCTGAAAAATATCGTTAAATATGGGAATATAAAAACAAAAGACAGTTTTTAAAGAAATTAGGAGTATATATGGAGGTGCACCATTACTAAACTAATAGAATTACATATTTTGAACGTGTTTGAGGTATAAACTCATTTTTCGTTATTTTGGAGTTACACCATTACTATTCTAAGTGACACATATATACATAAAATACGGTATATTTTCCTCGGTAAACGCATATTATTTGTTGCTTGTTTTCTTTTTTGTTGACTGAAATAAAAATCGCTCGGGTGTCAATCTATCTACTAAGCTACTTGAAAAGAATTTTAGAGTTGAAAAAAAAGTTTTTTTAATAAACAGAAGGGTTTCAAGCTATAATATTTTGTCTATTTCATCGAATAATAAAAATATGAATAATAATCCACTAATTCATTCATATGACTTTAGAAACATCATCGAATATATAAACAAAAAGAATAATATTATTGGAATTGTTGAGATTTTGTACAATTCTAATTTGATATTGTAATTCCATGAAGTACCCTTAGTCAATGTCTTAAATAATATTATTGCTCGTTAGTTTGAAACTGTATTGGATACGATTATTACATTATGACAATTTTATTTATCTGTTATTGAATATTTACTAATAATGCGTTATAGTTGTAAAACCATGGGAATTTTTGTGGTTATTAAAGTAGTTTTATTGTGCTGTTTAGAATGCGAATCAGAATTTATTCCCAACGAGTATCCGGCACTTATCTTATTCATATCGACTGTGGAAAGGCAAAGCACGTAACTCACATTAAAAAATATTGTATCTAAATCAAACAAAACGTGTCAATACACTATTATATATATATATATATATATATATATATATATATATATATATATATATATATATATATATAATATATATATAATATATATCGACTGTAGAAAGGCAAAAGGACGTATCCCTTCGTCTTTTCAAAATACTTATTTTTTCGATAATCACCATGTATACAATTTAATACACATTTTGTGTGGGCTATACACAATATTTTTTGTGTTGATTACGTCCTTTTCCCTTTGCACAGTCGATTTAGAACTCGGTGCATCACTACTGTTTACTTATTTCAAATTAAATTCCATACAAAGCCACTGTTATAAATGTAAAATTTTGGCTCAATGAACACCTCATTTTTCAAAGAAATAAAGGGAAGTGAAATGTGTTAATTTGTATTGTATTCACGACGCCTTTTCTCTTTCCCCCTCACCCCAACATTATTTTCTCTCTCTTGGCTTTGTTTTATTTGGAGTTTCTCACAAAGTGCTTGAAAGTTTTTATCAACCTGATAAACTTAGAGCTTTTGTAATTATTTATGGGATATGAACAATTCGTCTCTAACTAATTCGTCACATTAAATTGTCAGTATTGAATGGGCGACGAGCATATATTTTCCTGAATATTCGCTTTGAAATATTATAATCATGCAGATTTCTATTTTTAGTAGCATGCCCACCATTTTTTTTGCGTCAAGATTTTTACTGAAATAATACCTCTTCATGAATAAGTTATTCGAGAGGTGATGCTCATGTGCACTCAGTGATGTCATTCAAGAGGTTCTCGGGGGTTTTTGCGTACCCTTTGTGTCAATAAATAAATAAATTTCGGAACCCTTGTTAAAAATTACGTTTCATAGTATGTACAATTATAGATTTTTGTAAAAAAAATCCTTGAGCGTATGCCTAAAAGATTTTTTTACTTTCAGCGAAAAATGTGGCCATTTTTAATGAAATAAAGTGAGTTTGATGTTTCTCCCAATATATTTAAGGGTTACCTTTGAAGGGAAAATATATATTACAAAATGATAGGCCTGTATACGTTCCACATTTTTTTGAAATTATTTATTACTGAATGTTATATTTCGCAATATTTTTTTGGGAAAATAATACAATGAAAAATAATTCTAAACGAGGTTTTTATCTTTTAAGCCGCATAAAACATTTACATCTAGATAATAATACTTCAATAATACGATTAATTGGATCCCTTATTATTAATTAAACATTAAATGTATCAATAATACAACATTTAAAAAAGTACATGATGTTATTATTTAAGCCATATTAACTTATTTACATCAGTGAACGGCCGCATGTTTTTTAATATTTAAAATTGGATCAAATAAAAGACGTTTAAAATATACAATTTATAAAGAAATTAACAAATATTTCTCTTTTTTGAGGGCACTTGGGATCGTTTTCCACAAAGCAAATCATTATAATTTGGTTGAATATTTTAAGCGTTCGTAATTTTCAAAATTGACGATAAATGCTGATCGGTTAATCTTGACCTTTCTGAAGTTTTGTTGTTTTTCATTACAGAAAATAGTTGTTCGCATAAATTTGTGCTTCCGAACATAACGAAAGACAACATTTTAGGAATACGATCAGTAGGTAAATATTTGTAAAATTCTGGAACTCCTATTTCAGAATAGGTTTGCTTCATCAAAGAGTCACAGTGGATTTCAATTAATTTCATTTGTAAATTATCGTCAATAATTTCAATATCAATGGTCAGAGGTGAAGTAAAATGATGAATATTTAATTCACAATTTTTGAAATCAGAAATCTTCTATCGAACTACATTTTTAACAAATTAATTTGATGAGTATATCAAAATAAAGAATTAATATTGTTTTACAATTTTAAAAAATATTTTTCCAAGAAGTCTCGGCGGGCCGCCAGCTATTTGTCGGAAGGCCGTGTATTTGGCATGTCTGATTTAAAGCAATAATTGGCAAACTTTGCATGTATAGTAATTATTTTGATTAAAAAATAACACTTCACGATAGACTGTAAAATTAGAAGAATATTGTTTGAGAAGAGTATTTGAAAATAAATATTTGACGGGTTGTATTGAATTTCAGTATCAACACAGTTGTCATTTGTTCGTTGTAATCGTACTTTTTGTTTGAAAACACGATCGTGTATTCTATGAAATATAGTTATAATATATGATCTGTCGGGGATATGTTATATTGATTCCAACGAAAAAGCGATCTAAGTGCCAATCAGACGTCTCGATTAAGAAATGCACAATTCCTGCAACTTGCTACCTATTTTTCCTATTTGCTGTCAGCTGATTTTATCTCAGATTACATTTTTGGGAAGAGACATCGTCGTCTATCTGCGGCTGGGCAAAATGAGGTCGTATCAAGACATGAATTCTATGATTGGCCTTTTTGACAATTTTGTAAGACCATACGACATTGACAGCTTGCTGACAATGTGTATTGTTTTTTTTTATACATGTTTCATGAATTTCGCTGTTCGTTCCCTTCGGAGACGAATACATAGTAATAAAATTATCTTGACGTTACCGACCGCTGTTAGTGAAGGTTTTAGTATTTTTATTCCAATTAGCAGACATTGCCCGTTTTCATATTTTTTTCAATGAATAACTTACTTCATACATAACTAATATTCAAATACTGTAGGCTATTTAATTATCATCCAAACTTAATTATTCGTAACAAACTTTACCCCACTCACATACTATATTTTTTTATATTAATATAATACCTATACATTATTTTTAAACTTCGGGCAATTATAAGATATAAAAAATTAAATGTTTAAAATTAAAATGATTTATCTCTATTGATATCTATGCTTGGAAGAATCAGGGATTCAAATTCTATATCGGAGAAATGGGTTACGTGTAGGAAATAAAATAAAACTTTCTTATACAAGCACTAAAATGTATTTTTGTACAAGAAAAGTATTCTCTCGTGATTTGATTCATTTATGTAAGTGAATATACATGTTCACTGAATCTTTAAATACTTCTAGATTTAGCTCCCTCCTTCTATCATCTACAAATATATTTACCCATTTCGTGTGGACACCACAATCACTTCGTTTGTCTGCACATTGTAGCCATGCGCACAATATGTACTTTGTGTTATTATTTTATATTAAATATTTGTAAACTATTTTAGCGTATTTACAATTCTGTCAAAATGACTATACCGATTTTGTGTTTACAAAAATTTTACATATATTTTGATTTACGACATATTTCTGCAGTTCAAAATATTTCAATAATGAAAAATCGCAGCTGGCATACCTATATCTTATTTTATTATTAAGTTATTAAAAATTATATAGTTGAGACCTATGTGTCAATGTGGATTGGGATACTCTGCTTTATAACTGATGGAGTTTTGGCCAATTGATGTAAAGACAACAGAACAGGTCTCGGCCAAATGATCTAAACATAAATTGACCACCTTTTGGAAGGGAAACGTCACTTTACATCGGTTCTAGGTTTAAAACTTCTGACCCGGTCACTTGACGTAAGCCACTACTATATCGACACTCCCTACATATAATACCGTACCTAAAAACATGAGAATTTACAGGAGTGCATTTCAAAGATTCATTACACAACTCACCATATAATGTTTTCGAAAAAAAGTGTTTACTCTCCCCAGAACAATTTCAATATTGAGGGTTACATCAATTGGCCAAAACATAATTGTGTTAATTCTCGAAAGAAAAAAAACCATTTCCCAGTAGATAAAATTAGTCAATATTTGATTAAAATAAACTAATCTCTACTTACATACATAGTTTGGTTTACATTTAAGTTAGGTACTCGAGTATTTTCTCTATAAGTTTACTAAACATTTTTGTGTAAATATATATTAGATATTTCAATGTAACCTATTACTTGAATGATGTTTGAACGGTCCTTATATTACTTATTATAAGATTTATTCAACAGTTTTCATTTTAATTTATATTTTTTTGCATATTTGTTAACTGTCATTTGACATTCAAACGGGTTGATTTTTATAATATTTAGTTTGATACATCAAAACCTGAAATCGGTTTATTATGTATTATTAAATGTATCGTAAATATTTAAATTCATACCTCACGAAAACGTAAATATTATCCGATATTAAAAGATTTTTTATTCATACATGTAATGTTTTAATCGACTTTTACGTGTCTATTACGGGATTTTTCAATAATTCAAATCTAGGCATGGAAAATAGATATTTGTCAAATTTCATGTAAATTGCTACTACATTGTAATATATATTATATATATATATATATATATATATATATACGTATCCATTAAATAGGCTACAATTACATACATATTTTAAAAAATCTAAATACAAAATATTATTGTTGTAATAATATATATCACAGTCTTCATAGGGAGGGAAATATATCTTATACTTTAGTAATACGGACTAAATAATAATTTTAAATTATTAATACATTAGTTTTAATACTAAAAAATTTGTATAACATGTTGAGTTTAAATAATTTACCGGAATTAAGTAATAAAACAGACCCAAAAGTAAATAATGACGATTAAAATAATTTTTAATTGAACGACTGATTAGAAGTTGCCTTAATATTATTACGAATCTAAATGGGTACTGGCCTTTGAAGTGGGCTCAGGTGTCAGCTTAGTGTCATAAGTTTGAAGGCTTATTTATATAATTTCCATGCACCTGGTACTCCAATTATTATTCTTAGATAAATTGGCAAGTTTCTTAAGCCCCGAAGAATTAATGCTCGGTGATTTGTGTTGTCATATTAATGCTATCTCTTTTGCCAATTTTCTAAGTACGGCATTATATTGACATACAGGAAGAGGTGCATAGTAATTGTATTCAATAACTCAACTTCTTACATTACCCTTCTCACTCGTTCATTTCAATCAAGTTTAAATAATTATGTATAAAAAATATTCAAATAAAATTTCTGGTCGTAATAAAATTATGCAAGAAGAGAGACCATCTCTTGAAATCAGTAACGACGAGCTAAAAGGGTTTGCTAATTTAAACGCCAAAGAAATCAAAACGAAGATGGCTTATTTTTATTAAATACGTGATGTCTTTTGCAATTTTAATTTTTCATATATATCAGTGACACTTTAACTATGGTAGAACTAATAAAATAACATAGTTTATTGAAATTTTCTACTTGTGTAAAAAAACATTTGTTTGATTACATTGACCTTGAATTTTAAAATCCAATATTTAATAATACTTTCCATAATACACACATTCGGAAATAAGAAAAACTTTTTAATTACTTGAATAATTTTATATTTTTATCCATACATACCTTGGGATAAAAATCCATAATTAATAAAAATGAAAAAATCAGTAAATCAAGAAGAAGATAAACTTAAGCAAAGTTTATTTAAATATATAAAATATAAGCACTTTATAAGCATGTGGCCATTCTTTGAATTTTTATGCACCGATTTATGAATTCGTATATAAAAATAAATTTATGGATTTCTATACAAAAATCGATTTATGGATTTGTATACAAAGGCTTTAGATATTTTATTCAATAAAATATTTCATCTCTAATACGTGACTATTCAGTAGGGTTTTATTAAGTATTCAGTTTGTTACTGTGTGAAAAATCTTCATTTAAAGATATTTGGTTTAGCAAAGAACACTTTTCATCGCAAATTTTCATTACGCTACCGAATTCTTTGCTAGTGTAAACTGTAAATTTGCCGTTTCTCTGTTATTCCCCCCTGCCGGCGAGATGGAAACAGGAGTGTAAAATTCCTTTCTGGCGTCTCTCTATGAGTTGTTAGTGGAAAAGTCGTTGCTCCACGGGTCTTCTTGGTATTAAACAACTAATTTGGCTGCTCGAGGCTTCTGGTAAATGTCGCCGCCATAATAAAGCGCAGCGCGAAAGTTTCACATTCAAGTCAAGTTTGCACTTACCTGTTCCCCCTTAAAGATTCGCAATGTTGGAAAACTCCAACACGCTGGATTCCCAACATTGTGACTTAAAGTATCCCCTTTACATTTAAGAAACAATGGATTACGAGTTTATGGAATGATTATTTAACATACAATATATTGTTTTAACGAGAAGAGAAACTGAATTGGAAAAGTAGGCTTGCCACATAAAAATAGCTACATAACATTCATATCACAATTCATTTAAAAATAGAGCAGCTTTTTCACAGCTAGTTTACATTTTTAACTGAAACAAAAAATAATTAAACAGGTAATTAAACCTATTTATAAAAATAATCGTTATGTTAATTGGTATGACAAAAGTAACGAAAAGGATGACACGATAACAAAGATCATTATAAAAAAAGAATACATAAACAATCATAAATTAATTTGAAAGTTCAAATGTCCTGTTTCTAAATAGTAATTGAAGAATGTGTAAGATGCTACAAAGAATTAACAGTAAACAATATTAAATTGTTTTTTTTTAATGTGTAGGTACATCTCGCATATCTATTATTAAAACTAAATTGCGAAGTTGTGTTAACCAAAGTGAAATAATTATAACACAGAATACTAAATTGTGTTGAATATTATAGTTTATTTTCGATCTGTAGACTGGTATATGCATACGTTCAAGAATTCAACAGAGTTTGAAATTATAAGACTCGTATGCCTAGTAGAACAATAGATTAAACTTTAGTAGTAATTAGAAAAACTGATGTTGGCATTCAATTGGTAGATAAAAGCTTACAATATAAATCTGATTTGACATGTTTCGCACTACAACGACATATCCGATACTGTGGCTTAATATATATATATAAATATAGTACAAGCTTTTGATACCTAATCCTTTTAAATAAAATAATTGCTCATTGCTGTGAATTGATTCGTTTCAATTTTATGACTTGTTTGCCACATGCTAGTATTTCGCCAAAATGAATAATTGAAAGACGAAATACCAAATTATTATGAAAATATGAATTGAAACCGTATTCTGTGAAACAATAATGGTACTGTGGGCTATAACGTGAAACGCCTCCACTGCATTTTAAAACATTTCCAAGGAGTTGCGCACTTGGCACCCTAGTCGCACTCTGCTTGTGCAAACTTAATAACATATCTGACGAATTTAATATTAGAACCCCACAAATTTAACTCCCACAACTTTTCAAAAATTAGACTTGGCACAGCAATATCAAACTTGTTTCAATTTTTCTTTTCAGCTTAACAAGTAAATAAATATCTAATACCAATAACGTCCTATTCAAATATATTTTAATATTTTCATTGTACAGTAGTAATTTTATCTTTACTTATCTGTATACCTGTAACGCATATCACAACACTGCGCTTGCACACGGCTCGCACGAATATAGAGAGGGTGTGTGTGTGTATGTGTGAGAGTCGAGAGAATTTTGACAAGTAGCGCTGCCACCTGGTATAGTATTATAAATTTTTTTGCAAACACTATCAAAACTTATTGAGTGAATTGGCATTTACTTGGTAGAACTCCATTATAATAGGATAAATAACAAAGTATTTAGTTCTACAAATTTTTTATCAGGTTGTTGATAGCTATTTTGGCTTTACGCCATCGTCAGAACTATCAAAACTCATCAAATTCTCATCACATCGTCAGAACCATCAAAACTCATCAAATTCTTTCCATAACAACATGGTTGAAAATTCTAAAATCGTTTCTTTCCGACATTTTGGAAAAGACAACCGAATAGATTTCGCATTCTTTTCTTATAATATACTTTTTTCCAATATACAATGTCTTTCGATGACACCAAATTACTTTTCTATCCAGTATGCGATTATTAGACACAAAATCTACTATTTGCTTTAAAATGTTACATAATTTCTATAAAAATAGGCGTACTATTTATTATATGCACACAATAATGAGTGCTTCATAACTATTTATGTGTAAATTGAAATCGAAAGATACAATGTACAAAATGTAAAAATATCATTGTTATAATTAGTTTTCCTCATAATTTTTACTGGGTATACTTGTATATTTATTTGTCAAACATTTTTAATATTTTTTTTTAATAAGCACCTTTTATAAATACGGATCTTAACGTGATACGAATACGCCCTTAGAATAGGGCTGCCATAATTGTCGAGACGCACCTTTCTTTCTCTCATTGACTTGTTTTGATTTAGTTGTTTTTGTCTGACTAGTTAGCTTGATAGAAAACCGTGACAGACGACTGTCGGAACGGGACACGGGGACACATATCTATAAACCGGGTTATTTCTCGGTCTATCGGGACGTATGGCAGCCCTACCTTAGAAGGTAGAACGTATACGTTCATCCAAAAATAATAAAAAAAACTTTTCTATCGTTGGAGGAGCATTGAACACGCTGTCAAACGTCAATAGATATATACATGATATTCTTTCACACTGAGACATAACAACATAAGTTACTGATCCAAGCCATCGCGAAATCTTTTTATTGAACAAAGGCATCGCCAACACAACATCTATGTATAATAAACAAACAGGTTCAATTCTTTGTGAACTTCACTCATCCTCAATCTAAAGCTTCCATTCTAATTTATTCAGGAGCGACACATAAGAAATCCCCACCAAAAATATTGATTTTTATACACCTCTTATGTTCTCTCGGTGCAGTTTATATCGAAGTTTAAGATCCAAATGACTCTAGACCCTAGAGCAGTAACGATGATGTAGTTATTTAAAATTCTATTAGTAATTTACATTTAATTTATATGTATGTAACTATAAAATATTTGTTTTCATACACATCCACGCAGCTCCATTTAATGATTGTCGATTTTTTAAATTCCGAATTCACTATCCGACTCACACTTCATTGTTAAGCCAAAGATACATCAAAAACCATAAATACCTTGCCACGCCATCTTAAACAAAATTGTGTCGATCAAAAGCTATTTCCAAATCTTTGATAACAGTGTAATGTCGACAAGGGTTTTAAATTAAGATCTAATTTAATTAATTGACTTACTGAAGAGCTGTTACGTTTTGTTTTTTTTTCAATAAAACACCTAATTAAATTATTAATACTCTTGCATTATAAAGTCACCACTCTTGGTTACGCAAGGAATAATCAGTGCTATGTTTATATTTTGCTTAAAATCCTGTCGAACTTTTATTTTTCATACTCACAGTCACAAACTCTTAAAAAGGTCAGAATACGTATCTGAAAGAAAGTTTCTTTTTGCCAAATAAATTAATTTGGTCACATTTGTTCTACAGGTAACGAGAATTATGCTGTTCTTATATTATGTTAGAAAGACAAAAATGATTGCGTCGAATTTTTTTATTTTTTGCCATTTTTCCAAAATAAGAATAATTATAACTCTTCACTTTAGCCTACCTGTAATATAGAATATATTTATAGATGACGTTTGCGTTTCCCTCTATATTGTTGAAATAGTGTAAACATATCAATTCATTAGCACATTCCAATTAAAAATATGTATTTAGATTATATTTCACGTACAATGTATTATTTCTGCGTGTTTTCTAGATTTCAAAACCGCATTTTTATTTCAAAACTGCGAATATACAGTATGCATTTGTTTAAAATAATACTTATAATCCATTCACAAAAATGAGTACCATCCGTTGGTATGTTCAACAATACAACAATGCACACTTCGATACCGACAGGTGCTTTTTTATATAATGCCGGTATTCTGTAGATTTAATTAAAAGAATTGTGTATAGAGTCCAGCCAAACAAGCACTTTACCTGGTCAACGTATACAAAGACGAAATATTGCGCCAAGTGTTTGCGCTAAAGCATTGTACAAAATCTATACAATCGACTGAGTCACGTGATATGATATATCTGATTCTTGACAAGTTGTTTTTATATATATATCATAGTATTATAATGTTAATGCTTTTTTATTTATAAAATGTAAAATAGAATGAAACGTTAAAGAGGTTAAAACCATATATATATATTTATATTATAGAATTGTATATATTATATTATGTTACACTGAATCCATGAAATTACTCATTACGTGAATTGGTTAAATGCATGCCTATTTCATGAGAAGTGCTTCAATCGTCAATTAGCTAAATTGTCTGCCGTGATTATCAGTAATATGAAATAATCGATACGTGTGTATGCAATTTCTCATGTTATACGCCATAATATTTACATATATCAAACTAAAATTGACTTTGCCTTCTTAAAATGACTTTTTTTAATTTTCGAGTTTCAAAATTCTGACTTCACGCATTTGGCAGATATGATTTCCATATTTCATATAATAAACAATTTCACAGATTCGGTGTGACATAATATAAACTACATTATAATGGTTACTTGACTTGAAAAAATAATATCGAAATATAACTACATATACTTAAATATGGCAATTATTACAGTTAATAATTTTTATACGGTTTACATATTTACTTAATGTTTTATTTGCTATACCTATTTAGATGCAATACTTGGCACAATGATTAGACATATTGTTTTTAAGTTTTGGTAATATTTAGTGTCGTGTAGACATGACATTCGCTGTATCGACTAGTCTTTTCAAATTACTTATTGATTTCAATTAAAAAAAAAACGTTTAAATCTGGAATTGTAAAATACAGACGCTTTCAATCATTTAAACATTACTTTTCACTTCATTCGGTATGATTTGAAGGACATGTGCAAGGGTATTATAGTTTTATGAAATCAAATTTGGATTATTGGGATTTTGTACACTTCCATGTATTTAAATACATGGAAGTGTACAAAATCTCAATAATTGAAGTTTGATATTGAAATTCCATCAAGCACCCTCAGTCGATGTCTTAAATTAGTTTTATAAAATGCCAATATGTTTTTAAATCCTCATTTGTATATTCCTCATTCATGAAAATTAAACTTGACAATATTGACCCAGTGGCATTTAATAAGTTAGTTTGCACTATGCATACTGCGTTTTGGTGCCCATTATTTTTTCACGTTTACCTCCATTTTTACTAACGTTTATTTCTCCATTTGTTATAGATGAAGTTGGTTCAATTGGAATGGAAGATGAACTTCAAAACGATAAACAAAAAATCTTTACAGTGGAAATCTGTCACATCCGACAATTTGATACAAGAAACAACAAGTACGAATTTCTTCAGCCATCACAGGTCTCGTCATTTACGACTGATGAGAAAACAAATGCAGGATTTGATACATTCGCACCGGAGGATTAGCTCAACTCAAGAGACAGTCAATGGAGAACTTTTAAATTTAAAACAGAAGATAGAGTCAATGAACGCAACGACGTATCATTCTGATGACATTAAAATTCAGGAAATCATATCTGAACAGCAAAGAACTTCTGATGCCGTCCAGAACATATCATCGAACGTCGATAACTTCAATAAAGTCCATATTTCTATGCTGGAGCTTCTGGAAAATATGGAAAATCTTGAGAACAAAGTGGACAAAACCATACCCAGTTTCCAGAAAGAGATATCAAAGATTGGAATAGATGTTGCCCAAATGAACTCGCACAATGCTTACCTAAAAGAGGACCAAGAAAATATCCGACAATCCGTCAAAGCTATCGCAGTTGGTGTGTCCAACATGGTGGACAAGGTTGACCAAGACCGTTTAACTTTGCAAAAAGTAAATGAAACGGTGGATCACTTGGTACATCAATCTAAGCAGCATTTCTACAAACTAGCTGACCATATTTCAAAGGTGAATATGTTTTCCAAATATTTACTAAAGACGTAAATATAAGTTTTTATAAATAACTTTATAAAGTCCAACGCGCATTAAAGACATAGTTTCATTGAAAACTTATTAACTAGAAAAATCAGATTAATGATATGAAAACAATATGTATAATGTTGTCTTATAATTTCTTTCTTGTTACAGGCGGAAGCAAATGGAGCCCAGAACTTTACAGACGACCCAGATGATATGCCAGCGCTGATGGGAGAGCTTCAGGAATTAAAAAACGTCCAAGAAGAATTTGAAGACATTGTAAGCCATCTTCCAGCAAGCTGCGGATCTGTGAAAGGCCCTGCAGGAAATTATCTCATCGCACCTGGACCTGGAGCACCTATACAGACTGCCTGCAAAGATGGTTGGACACTTGTACAGCAACGCAACAATGGATCCGTGGATTTTAATCGTAACTTCAAAGAGTATGCTGCAGGTTTTGGATCACCTTCAGGAGAATTTTGGATTGGAAACGAAGCTCTTCATCGACTAACTACTGAAAACGGCACATCACTACGAGTAGAGATGACAGATATTTATGGGAAATTCTGGCAAGCCGATTACACAGACTTCAATGTGGGCTCGGCTAGCTCTGGCTATCGCCTTATAGTGAGTGGATTCTCGGGGAATGCAAGCGATGCTCTTGAATACCAAAATCGAATGGAATTCTCAACGATCGATAAGGACAGAGATATATCAAATACACACTGTGCTGGCAATTACGAAGGTGGATGGTGGTTCTCCCACTGCCAACATGCCAATCTAAATGGAAAATATACCCTTGGATTAACTTGGTTTGACGGATCAAAGAATGAATGGATAGCTGTCGCTACTAGCCGCATTACACTGCGCACAAAACCAGATTGTCAGAACTAATTTCTGTATAAATGAAGAATGACCAAATCTAACATGATTATAATACTTATTTGTACTTAAACAATGTATTTACCATATACCAAAGAATCGTAAATAATAATGGCTAAAACCAAATCTTTGATAAATTAGTCAAAGATGAGTAATTTTCAAGCCTCAGATAAATGTTAATGTGCTATCAATATATTAATAAATCTTAATTGCATGATTGTATACCATAAAAAAAAATTGGCAATTAACCTTACTTTTTTTCTAATTTATGTAGTCGTAAATATTTTAGTCACCTAGGAAAACTGTTCTAGACTTAGAATAAGGAAGAAACCATCATTTCTTTTATAATTTTTAACTACTGTGTATATACAACCTGTAGATAGATTTCGTATAGACTGTTCGTCTTCATTCGTTTATTAAGCAATAAATGTACTTATTTGAAATATTTGGTTTTCTTTCAAGCAATTTTATGGCCATAAAATACCCAAACAAATTCCTCTTTGTATGTTTTGAAACTGACATATTCTTTAAAAATAAAAGCGCCAATAAAAACTTAATTTTCTTATTTCTCTTCGATTTCTGCCCTTATTATTCCTAATTTTCCTAGCTATAAATGATTTTATAATAAAATCTTTCAATTGAGAAATAAATCATCTCGTCGACTTAATTTGCAAAGTATATATCTACAATAGAAACAAAATCTTTATGAAGGAAATGAAACTTGATAAACTTGACCCTACTATAACGAATCCGATTAATAGTAACATCTTTCCATAATAAAACCAACATAGAGGGTCAGTTGAGATATCTAGGTAACGAAAAATAACTTGAAGATTCAATTTAGACCTTTGACAATATGTCGATAAGGCAAAATTATGTAAAACTCTATCATTTTTGCTAAAATTATCTATGCTCATTAAATTAAAACGTCAAATTGACAGATCAGTAACTTCTAAGCTTTAGAAAATGAATCGAATCCAATATGTATTACCTCAAACCCTTATCAGCAAGCATCGTTATGTCATTATGGAATATTCATCTGCATTATCGTATATGGAAATCGGGTAAACCGGTCATTTACGCGAAATACGTAAATATGAAAAAGACGCCTTCGTCTGTTTGAAAAAATGTAGTTTTTTACAGCACTTAGTAAATTTTCGGATTCTGTTGAAGATGTCTATCCAACTCAAGTGACCAGATATGATCTTTCATAATATATTGTGGAGTACATGTATCAGTATATGTAACAAAATATAAGATGGAATAATACATTCATACGTGGGTGTAATAGAATGTTTATTTCTAAATAGATCCGGAAATTCAATCATGTTAATCTAGAATTGACAAAGAAACTAGATAACTCTAACTAAAATTACAATAAGTCTCAGTATATAGCACTAACTAAGGATTTTAGTGGACTATCAACAAGTTATGTTAGAAATGCGTATTAATAAAAAATATATCAAACGGGGTATGATTGTGAAATCAAAGTCCTCCACACACATTTGGGTTTCTCTTAGCCTTAAATTTTAGCCAGGAATATTGTCCGGGTGGTCAAAACTCTCCGGTGTTAATTAAATCTATGAAATGAAAAAAATAGAATGGATTTCATCATCTCGCCTTTCCAAATTTTCCTATCACTATTTCCGCAAACATCAATATGAACTCGTATCTCGCAAGCTATACCGGCGAAATCTTATATTCAACGAGAAATGCCAATAGTGCGAAAATGTAATTATTTCAACCATATCTCCAAATTCCGCATATATTATTAATAATGTAACAATTAGAGAACGACTAATTGAACACTACTTAAAAGATTACCACATAACTGCGTCGCCTCCGTCATATATAAGCATAATTATGTATTTTGTTACTATAACGTACACCAGGGCTGTCCAAAATGGGTCACGCACGAAGATTCCGGTATTTCAGCTTTTTTCTATACCAAATTACCGGTTTCGATAATACTAAATACTTGTACAATTATTGAATGACTGTTAGTCAAACATTCGTTAAATCTGAGAAGGCTTTTTCTGCACTCAGACCTATTTGCACGAAGATCCGATCAGGAATGACAAATGTCAGCATTGATGATCTAGCTTCTTTATGGAATATTTTGATATCGACTGTGGAAAGGAAAAAGGACGTAACCCACACCAAAAAATATTGGGTATAGCTCACACAAAACGTGCTATTACACAATATTTATTTACAAATATATAATATAACGACTATAGAAAGGCAAAAGAACTTATCCCTCCATATTTTCCAAATATTTTTTTTTCGATAATCACAATGTATACAATTTAATACACATTTTGTTTGGGCTATACACAATATTTTTTGTGTGTGAGTTACGTCCTTTTTCCTTTCCACGGTCGATATGTAATTCTAGTATATATGTTGTATAAGTAGATGTTTGACAAACTTTATTATGCGGTTGCCTTCTTTGAAGTTGTCAGTGACATTTTCACATCTCGTTAGAAAAAATGATATGCCTAAAATATGATTAATACATTTCAATTAAATGTGTATCACTCATGATTGTAAACCTCACATTTTCTACTACCGATGGAAGACGGAGCAATGACTGTAAGGTGCATTCGGTGTCCCAAGATCTACGAGAGGTGAGAGTATGCGATATAGGATGACGGAGGATCGAACTTAGTGGAGGTTATTGATTGTGGTGGTCAAATTTTATCCCAGACCATGGTGGAAGGAAGGATAGAACTACAAGGTGAGCTGCATCGTTGCTATGGAAAATATGTGACGTCATAACGGGCGCATCGTAATTTTGAGTTGTTTGGAAATTTATCGACTTGCTTAGTGATCAAAATTGAAATATTTTTGGATTCTATTAAAAAATATATATTAAGATTATAGTTTATGTAACAGTTATTTTTATTTTTTTTTGCAAACTTTTTCTGGTTTCAATCCCTTATTTAAATCTTAATTCTAGAATGCATCCTAGATCTAAAAAGTAATGGTTTTATTTTTTCAGAAACTTAAATACTTTCCTCAATAATCAATAATCCTCAATAATCAATAATCCAAATTTAAATGATATTTTAAAAAATGATCTTCAGTGAAAATTTTACAACCATTATTTTGAAATATACTTTTTCTAATTCTAAAACTTTGGGAAGCCGATGATTTACGCAAAATACGAATATAATATCAGTATGAAAAAGCCACCATGATATTCTGACAAACGGAATTTCTTAGATCAAACCATACAGCATATTTGAAATATGGCGACGATTTTTCGTAATAATATTTCGATTTTGGCATAATCTATTGGTTTCATTGATTTCAGTATTCAACTTTTTGCCAATTTCTTACCCGCAATTAAATTACTTAGAGAATGACATTGTTTTGTCAAACAAAAAAAGGGTAGCGAGTTGTAAAGAATATTTAACAAAGTAGAATAAAATCCAAATAATATACTGGATGTTGGATTTTTCATAATCTCATTTTACTCACTCGATATTAAAACGATTTTTTTATATGTCATGTCCACTCCCAATGTGGAGCATATGGTTTCTCAACGAAGATATCTCAAAAAAAGTTTTTCTACAACTGCTTGTTACTTAGATGGTCAACCTCTCGTTTTTTTCAAAAAAATCATGGTTATACGGATATGAATAGGACAGGACTAGTGATTAGCTTATCACTCTCACTACTCCCCATTTCGAGGATCGCATGGATGAGAGGAAATTGAATTAAGACATCACAAACACCTATGGCCTCCAACAGAAATCAATAAATATATTGAAAATCAATTCATGAAATGAATTCAATTCTGTCCGTAATGGGATTTGAGCCCATGAGCACCCCAACCAAAGCCAACGACGTAGACCACTCGACCACGAATCCGACCCTTAGGAAAAGTAAAAAACTTCATATTTTAGGTGATTTTTTTTCATGTTCCAGCTAGCTCTTACAAATTTTCATTGCACATTTCGGCATTGTTATTAATTTTTTATCTTTCAAATAATAGTTTTGCTTAGACAAGAATGTCTAAATTTATTTTTATTTTAAAGTCTATCACACTATTTATTTATTATATATATGTTTCTCTTTAAAACCTGAATCAAATATTTATCATCTCTTCAAAACAGTGTCGTAAACAAATTACTTATGAAGTTTAAATATTGGCACGTTATGACGTCTTTAAAAATAAAAATGGCGATTGTCAATTATTTTACAGCTCACCTTGTACTATAGTTTTCTCTCTCTTTCCACCATGATCCCAGACTAAAAATAGACGGACCAGAAAAGAAAGCCAGTATAATGTCGATTAAAACAGTTGCTTGAGTTGTTTCCTCAATATTAATTTATTCATCGAAAGAGTGGAATTCTAACCATGAAATTGTTGAAAATATCACAACATTAATTTGAATTCGATGATAAAATGGTCTACCCTTTTTAATGATGAATTTTCTCTAAAAATTGTGAAAAGCATTTAGTTCGAAATTGTAAATTGAAAATGATGTTTCAGCTAATGAATTCTCACATGAGATTATAATAAAATATGTCAAATTTAGTAGTTAATTAAAACTGTTAAATTTCCTTCTTCGCAATAGTAAATAATTATTGCTATTGAAAATAGTATTTCACTTGTCGGCCGTTTTCATTTCGAATACTGAATAGAGTTTTCTGCGGTGTGTTGTTAATTAATATGTGTTTACTGAGTTACTGCTTTTTTGTACTACGAATTCAGAAAACTGATATATTCTGTAATGTTCATATTAATTAGGTAGAGGAAAATAATTTTTCAAACCATTGCTTTTTATTGCTTTATTTTTTGTCGTTTTGTCGAGAAATATAAAAAAATATATATATATATATATATATATATGGCTCTTATCAAGTCGCGCGGATTTCTTGACAAACTTGTCCTGATTTCGGTAATCAGCGTGACGATCTTCGAATTTTTCTAGATCCACTTCACCGTCCTTCAATGCCGTTCAGTAGGTAGTCCACTCTGATAGCTTTTTGCGAAACAGATATCTAGCAACCAAATAGCTTTATTTCTCTCTAATATTTACATTTTCTATATTTTCTTATTTTGGACGGATTGCACCGTGGCACACCTAGCATCGTGTCGCGGCGCACCGGTTGCGGAGCACACCGGTTGCGAAACACTGGTATAGTATGATCATATCTACCATATACAGTTTTATCTCATTTTTTAATTTAATTTGTCAGCTAAAATGCAAGCTATGTAAAACGTTTATTTTTATTTAAAAAAACGTAGCAAAGTACTGTGCGCTAAGGTCGCTGCACCAATATTTTTATTAGTGGTTTTAATTTTTTTTAAGTTTTTCAATATTTGGTAAATATGTAATCCACTTAAGTAGAACACAGGAATCGAGATTTTCTGGTGTTTGTATACTTTGCATGTAATAGTATTCTGGACACATTTGATTTGAGAACATGTTTGATCACAAGAATATGTTGAACCAAATGCTAATAATAAAGCAAATGCAATTTTTTTTAAGCATGAAAAATTTTATGGTAATGGCGCCCAGCATGATGATGAGAACCACTGTTCCAGATACAGAATAAATTTTGACAAAAACGAATCGGCAAATCGCTCAGGTGCCAGCAAAAATTTCCCTGTTACGCGAGCCTATTCCGCTGTTCCCATTTCCCTGTTCGCTAATCCTGCCTTAAGAGGAAGCAAAAAGATATTCACGGAACAGAGAATATTGGAAAGACCGTTTGTTAACCATATGCACTGAATATAGAGCAGACGTGATCAGACAATATGAAGGTTATGGTACGACCTTTTACAAAAAGTATCCAAAACACTTTTTTTTCTTTTTGCATAAATAAGTCACGTAAAACAAATACAGAATTTAAATTAAATAGGTAAGTTAATTTTTGTTACCAATAATATTGCAATCTGCATGCAAATAACGCTTGGGCCTATCAAAATTTTAAGTGCTTATTGGAATTTCAGCACAATGCGTATTTTGCAAAGTTTTGAATTACACCTTTGTCTGGCGCCTTAACGCTCATTTTTACGTATGTAATGTGACACTGTCACTGCAAAAACTCATAAAACCGATGACGGGGCGTGCTTCGAGACATTTTCTCACTCACAATAATAATTTATAAAAATTAAGATAATGCTTTCTTTGCAATGGTCTAACTCTTTTGCATATAAGTCAGTATTAAAAAAGTGTGCGGACTGTTCGGGTGTGAGTTGAAGTGGTGTAAAAGATTTCGACAGAGACAATTATTGAGCTTTCCCCGTGTTATGATTCTTCTAATTTACATCATAAAATTATTATTGCTAACTTTCCTATTCCACTACAGACTGGCGACGTTTCTGAAGAAAGCCAAACACCAGTTGCACAATCGATGGAATAACAATTTTTATTCTGAAACATTAATTCAATATCGGTAATCTTTCATTCTAAAATCGAGTGTGATGTTTTCTCGCCCGTAATGGCACCGTTATTGTCAATAAATAGACGTTTTGTCCATTGCTAAATAATAATAACTGAAATAAGAGATCTTCCACGCCGGTTCAACATGACAACTTTGATCATGATAATTTTAAACGACATAATTATATTGAAATAACAAATGTTATGTGCTGCAGTTAATCCGTCAATAGTAAATAGCATGTTGCATTTACGAACAAATGCAAAAATAAAAGATTTCAAATACCGCGCTTTGTTGGCTATTATTGGCTATGGCTGTAGCCAATCGTTAATCATTAATGGAAGTCGCGGGAAATCTGGCGTCCAATAATTTGTGATCTTCTAACCGTATTGGCGGGTGATTGTGTGAAGAGAGCATATATTAATTGGAAAACTCTTAAAAACCGTTGTTTTAAAGTTTCTAAATCCTATCTCCGTATAAATAACTGCTACGTTTTCATACTTTTATGAAAACTATATCCACTCTATAATATTTGATCCAAGTACCAGCTCGCTTTTCTTAAAATGGAGTCGTCCCAAGGTATGTTCATTCCACTCTACTCTGTTTATTAGATGAATTGCTATAATGAACGTTTAGCTTCTAAATAGTACCCGAATTATGTGATTGTAATACGTTTTTTGGAAAAGTCAAGTGGATCTCACATGGATTTCACTTGGGCTTCACTTAGACAGTGGTGTAGTGGGACTGTAGCCCCTCAGAGCACCACAGGCTATCGCGTCCATTACAGTCACTACTATATTGCACAACATAATTTGAGTCCTGTCTATCGAAATATTGAAACGTCTGTTTAACAAAATTTAAGTGATGTGAGTTGGTGATGTGAGCTGGTGATGTTCGTATAAAAAAGAGAAATACAGCCACCCGGCACCATGCCATTCGGTACTCTATCACGAATTGTGACTATTTCTAAATTTTAATTTTGTCTTCTCTTTTCCTCTTTTTTTCATCATTTCTTTCTTGTATTGCTATAGTTTTATCATCCTTCACTTTTCCTTCAATGATTTTCTTCCAAGCTTTCGAAGAAATAGCACTCGGTGCTTTAGCTGTTTCTTTTATTACTATATTTTACCCCCAAATTGTGTAGGTTTGGGGTAAAAAAGATTAGGTTTTAATGTTGAATTCGGAGGCAAGTTCTGCTGACAACATATGAACCGGTGCTTGAATTTGACTTACCAGCTATTGGAGAAAATTGTTTATGTTGGAGATAATCCAATTCTTCCGGAATCGTTACTGCTGAAGATCTTTCCTCACGTTCGGTAAAAATTGGTTCTACTACCTTTTGTAATGTTCCATCAATATTGAGATAATATACACCAATACTTAGATGGAGTAATGTATTCGGAACGTATTATAATGGAACATCGTCATGTGTTTCACTTTTTATAATACCGAGCAAAAGATCCACTCAATAAAACTCCTCGTTGCTCAGTATTAGTTCTAAAGAAGTCCATCCTAAGAAAAATAGTCAACTTTAGCTAAGATATCACTTACTCTATTTACTCTAATACATAATAATTACTTAACAAATAGTTTTGCCCGATCATTTGATACTGAGTTTTAGTCGCCAGACAGCTGAATCAAAATTATAAAATCGTGCCCGAAAACTGAAAATATTTACAATTGTATGTTTGTCCTTCTCTAACATGTACAAAATTCAACAATCCCCAATATGAAACTGTTCACACTCAAATACTCAATGTCTCTTATAAATTCAGTGCCAGGACACTACGTCCGACAACTAAAAAAAGATAAAATTCTACCCTTTAGTTGCTGGACTCCAATATTTAACTAAATACATTTGTTTTCATTGAGTAATATAAAAGAACATATTACTGAATGATACGACACATCTTTAAAGCGAACAAATAAAATAATCATAGTTTTAACTTTTTCGTATCCTCCGTTCATTAATTCTTTTTTAACAAAGCGAATAATTTTTATGTTTGGTAAACACGTGCACCACTAATAAGGTAATAACTCTTGAATGAATACCTTTCCACACAAAAAAACATAATATTATTGCTCGAGGATCAATCCAAGCACAAATCCTTCATATGAAACTCTCAAACTTTGCCTATTTTTGTTATATTTGTACGAAACTGTCCATATACCGAACTTGTCTGGGGACTAGTGCATTTACCCTTCCTTCCTATTCTCCATCGATTTTAAAAAGCCAAGATTTATTATCATGATACGTATGCAGTTGATTGTAAATCAAAGAATTTCTTCTTGGGTTATTCTGTAAGCATGAAGATAAAGTGTTCTTTTTGTTGACAACTTATTATGAAACTTGTATTGTATCTCTTAAATATTGTTTAATGTTTTTTCAGTTGTAAGCAGGGTGCTCTTGAAGAAGTCGCCTGTTTCGGAATTGAATGAACTCTGTCATCTCTTAAGATTTAAAATGTTTTTTGAATGGAGGAGTGCAGGGAAACTATTTAACAAGGTAAATTACAAATCTCTTTCTCCTATTGATTCCTAAATATGTAAATCTTCATAATTTTAGCCAAATTTTTTTTTGAAGCCTCATTTTAAATTATCTATTTTCATTAACTACAAGAGTATAGTCCTAAAACAAAATGTATCACTCACTGAACACAGTTTTATTTATTGCTGTAGTACTGTTTATAGACAATTTTGACGTTAATTCGAATATTACTTTCATAACAAAAGTGATGAAGATTTAATATGTGGTCCATCTTAACAGATGAGAATATTATCATAAGCAAAATAAATAATACCACTTATATGGTCACCCCACCCCGCAAGCTACAACAAACCAGTGGGGGTTTTATATTTTATACATCTTAAAAATCAGTTAAAAGTTTTAATTTTGATTGTTTTCATTAGAAAATCATATAGATGACATACCAAAGGCATTGATAACACTATTACAAAACATAAATATGCACCTTGGAGGCTAATAGTGGTATGTCCAAATATAGCAAAATTGGGTTGTAAATGTCTTATTATTTGGAATTCTAGGATCTGATAATATGTGTAATGTAATCAGATTGGTTTCTTTTTTATAAAACATCTTTTCATGGTGATGTTATTAAATAGCCAAATCTTCTACAAAATGTTTGCTGTTTTATTCGGCAGTGTATAATTAAATTTTAAAAAGTCTTAACAAGGTAAACAATTTTACGTCCATTTAATCCCTAAAAAACTTATCATTTCACCTGTAAATGAAACTCTAATAGCGAAGCCCCTTAACCATCCAATTGCAAAAGAACGAAAACAATAAGAGAAATATGATAATTGTTATAAAATAAAAACCATTTTCGAAACACGTTTTTGCTCCTCTTGTAAAGTTGATAAAATGGACTCGTAGCTTCTCAGGTACAGAAATATTTTTGCATGTCCAAGCTAGGCATGCTTAGACATGAAACTTTTGAAGTCATAGTGGTGTAAGTTACATTTTTGAAAATTTGGACTTCCTAATCCTACACAATATGTCAAATTATACAAAGTAAATTTGAAATAAATCATAATTTCATAGTACTATCAATACACCCGCGTCGTTGGCGCAGTTGGTAGCGTCGTGGGCTACGGCTACGGATGTCTCGGGTTCAATTCCCGGTGCGGACGGTTTCCATAAATTGATATTTCAATCGATTTATGGATTTCTGTTTGTAGTCTGAGTGTTTGTGTTATCTAAAACTCCCTCCTCACCCATCCATCCCATCTTCACGTGGCGTAGCGACAGCGATTAGCTAACCACTATTCCTGTCATAGCCCTATCCTTATATCCCTACTCTCTTCGATAAAGATAGGTTGAGCAACTGAGTAACAAACAGTTCTCATTGAAAAAATTCTGTTGAGATACCTCCATTAGGAGACCATATGCTGCACATTTGGAGCGGACATGGAGAAAAAAAATCAATAGATAGCATTACAATATTGGAAATAATCCAACAGAATGGTGGCTTTGTTAACAACACAGTGGTTTTAATTGTCTAAAAAAGGTTTAGTAAGACACAATGGTGCAACAGTACTACTTAGTAAAGAGTATGGATTGTTTCAGTGTTCTTTACTCATCTATAGTCGAATTCTTA
Source organism: Himalopsyche phryganea (assembly GCA_022494535.1). NCBI lineage: Eukaryota > Metazoa > Arthropoda > Insecta > Trichoptera > Rhyacophilidae > Himalopsyche > Himalopsyche phryganea. Next base: position 1,579,088 of record JAGVSL010000072.1, read on the forward strand.
ACACAGTAAATTGTATGCTCTGGAATTTATTTCAATTTCTCTAATAAAACTCGTCTCTTAACATGTGATTTACACCAATGTGACCTTAACCGACTCTCATATTATTTATAGCTGTTAAAATACACCATTAATTACAATATAATATGTCAGTAAGTTACAACATAATGTCTTTTACAATAATTGTCTTAAAATATTAAAATTGTATACTAACCCTGATAATATATTTTCCCCAGGTACATTTTGTGTATTGTTCTGTAGCACAGTTCACCACAGAAGCTGTAGCTTACAGGAAAAAATATGCGAAACAGCAAGCCTCCATACGTATGCTCGCCTGTTTGGAGTATTTTCCATTACAACAGCTGAAAACTGCAGCAGCGGTATTGAAAAAATATAAAATCCGAAACAGGGTTGGTTTTGCTAATTTAATTTATTCATAATGCCAAAACTACTATTGATTCAATAACTGTACTGATCAGACCATTCATACATTCTGGAAAAACACATTCACATTCGCACATGCACGAAATTGATACAAGGAATGATCCTGACAATAAATATATATACATCTATCCCTCAATTTACACAGTAGATAATAATTGTATAAAGGTCAAAGCAGTAATTGTACATAAGACCTAAAGAGTAAAATAAAAGTGACACAAAGTAGTCAATGTTCAAAAAATTATCACTTGATAAAATATGTATTTTCTTTTAATTCTCTATCTATTATAATGATATAATTTAACGCATCGTCTGAGGGTGCTTGGTGGAATTTCAATATCAAATTCGAGTCAGTTCCTGAAGAATTCCTGAAGATGCCGAAAGGCGAAACCCGTTATAATGATAATTGAACAAAATTAAATAGGATACTTTGATATTTTATCCTATTATAATGGATTCTACCAATTAAATGCCAATTCAAACAATAAACAAAATGCATTTATAAACCGTATTGAAGAAAACTTTTTCTATGTGAATCTGAAACCAAATCCATTAAGTATAGAGTAAACTGAGGGAGAGATGTACACTATCTTTCTTCTTCTAATTTGGATTATTGAGATCGAATCCATTCGTGTGCTCGAATGCCTGAAGATGCCGAAAGGCGAAACCCGGGTCGTTAGTGACAAAATACATGGAAGTGTACAAAATCTCAATAAACCAAATTTGATATTGAAATTCCATCAAGCACCCTCAGTCGATGTCTTAAATTATTTCTTCTTCTAGAAATAGATTTCTAACAAATGAATAGCAACTCGAGTAATGGAAAACATCTCTTCATTGACCTTACGCTTCAGATTTTTTTTCAGTCTAATTTCAATCAATAATCCAAATTTGAAATTTAAATCTTTCATTACATTAACATGATTAAAAGTTAACGAATCCCCATGTATCACTAAAATATTGTATCAATCTAATGGAAATACTAGGTTTAATTGAATTCATAGCGCACACAATTATAATACATATTTGTCTTGATTTTACTATCCATTTATAGCGCAGCAGTCTCTGTCAGCACATTAAGTATATTGAATGAATGCTGACAGTTGGCACTGTCACGTGTTAACTTCTAGAAAGTGAATATTACTGAAACTGAGTTGCCACTTTATAACTTTGCACTCCGATTTTAGGATCTAGAACAGTGGTTCTCATGTGCGGCTACCAGAAGATTTTTCTGTGGCCACCAACGATTCTATAGTAATAAATATTGATATTAAAAAAAATTAGTAATATAAAATAAATATGACATTTGTTTATTCGTATTGCCTACATATACGGTTCGAAAACGTATGTGTAATAAATGAATATTTTTAAGAAAATAAGGATCCTTTAATAGATCCTAGATATAAATTTATTGGCATCAGTACAGTAACCCTCATTGGGTTAATTTGGGCTGCAGTGTAGTAAGTAATTCGGTCTGTTAACCAACGATTTTCATCTTGCAATCGTGTAATTATCATTGACGAGAGATTATCCAAATTCATGTGTATCAGTGATTGCTTCTGATTTTTTTTTATAAATATGGAAGCATCTGTATATTATATATCTTTAAATGACAGGATTGTAAAAATATCTTACATATTTTTAAAGAATAATATTTAAACATAAAAATTTGCTGCCTGCAGCTCAATTTTCTACATCATGATGATTTATGCTTAAGAAAATACAAGTTGGTAATTTTAAAAAATACCCACAACGCAACACTGTAAATCTGAAATCTTATTGGAAAATTTGGTGCGGCCACTCAAATTTTTCTTGAGAACCACTGATCTAGAATCATGGGATCCATACATACTAATACACTAACCTGCGCTGGTAAAACGTATCAGTGTAGTAAAAAGGGCAAATTTATTACGCGTTTACTCTACTTATGTATATTTGTTAAAAAAGACTCCAATTTAACACCATATTTATTGATAAGTAAAACCAGTTGGTATGTTTTTGTAGTAATTGGAACTCTTTTCGTATCATCATTTATTGACATTTTTTTGGCTGAAACTTATTATTGTTTTTAAATTATTATCTTAAAGCTTTTGACAATAGACGCCGAGATTAACTTTTTGCAAGATATTTAGGATACACTCCTCTGAATCTGAAATTCTTTAGCCAACTTTTTGTTATTGGATTCATTACTATGAATCCAATAAATCAAAAAAATCATATTCTTCACCTTGTAATTCATTTTATTGAAATATTTCAGAAAACTGCAGTAATACGCCCAATCGGAACAGATTCATCTGGTGGTATGCTACAAATATTCTATGTTAAATTAGTTACTAAAGTTTTTTTCCATTTGAAATAACATTTATTTTTGTATTCATCTGCTTTCATTACATTAATATTCAGGAGTATTTGTGAAATACCACATTTTTTTATTTAGTATTTTGCTTTTTTGCTTAAGCAATTTAATTTTCACAAATGGATAATGAAAATTTATGCTTAACTTTGAAAAAACATATTTAAATGTTATGTTTATGATATCTTAAGTCTTACTATTGATTATACAAGCATGTATATGAAATATTGCCATTTGTCAAGTGACATTGCTCCATTTACACCTGTGTCTGTGTTCTTCAGCTCACCAAATAAAAATGCCTTACAAAAATTAGTAAACTTCATTAATATGAAAAAATAAAATCTTAGTGCAGGTAATTATAACATTAGGGATTCCAACTCGAATATTCAATATCCGATTATATTCAGGCTTTTTTTACCTATTCGATATTCGAATATTTGGACAACTATTCAAATACTATTCGTAATAATTTTTGATGAACTATTTTACAAAATCGACAAAAGATCACATCACAATTTCTCCGGATTTCAAGAAAAATAATGAATACTCTGTGTAGCGTTTTTTTTGTCTTCACCTAACTCGGGCACCTTTAGTATCTTATCATAAATCGTAATACTTGAGTTTGACATTATTTTAAAATTTAAATTACAAACATAATTGTTTATCATGCCACAAAACAAATTCACAATTCACGGGAAACAATGTAATTGAAAATTGGAATAGTTGGGTCAGTATGATGGTTGGGTCAGTATGATGGATGGTGTCATGCCCCTCCCCTCTCCGCATCTAAACTGCTACACTTGATAGACCAGGCAATAATTCATAAGTGTTTATAAATATATATACGTTTACATGTAATTATATCGCTCAGCTCATAATATGTATTCTTCCATAACCATAATGGAATCTATTCTTTTCCAAAATTAATCTAATGGGCCTAAATGTTGCAATAAGCTGGTATAACAGATGTATACAATGTCCCAAATAATATTGACGATTGTCACTCAAAATAGCTAGTTGATGAGAAACACACTAAATTTTCAGCATTAGTATTTTTTGCAGTCTCCTTATAAAACAGTAGGAATAATATTTTCGATGGCATAAGCGGTAACTTTGTTGAAATTCATTTTTAATATAACATTTAAATTGAAAACTTTGTTATTCCCCTGGTTGCATTACTAATTGTGACACATGTTTTGCCTCATTGAGAATCATCTTCAGACTAACTCTTTAGATTATTTATGTCAAGGCTGACTGAGAGAAGACTGTTAAGCTTCTTATTTATGGTAGGACAGACTAAATTAAATATGTTTTAAAATGAATGAGTTCTTTGAAATTAATAAAACCATTAACAGTAATCAAGTATTCATTTTAAATAGAACAGGCTGCTCACCACTATTAAATTTATTTCCCTTGGGATTTTCACCTCCAAACACTAGTAATTGATATAAATTAAGACATCGACTGAGGATGCTTCATGGAATTTCAATATCAAATTTGAATTATTGAGATTTTGTACACTTCCATGTATTTAAATACATGGAAGTATACAAAATCTCAATAATTCAAACTAGTAATTGATTTGTAATTAGTAGTATTATGGTAATTAGTCTATCAGTGTTTATGTCTTACCCCCCTCCCCAGGTCCAGTAGAATGGAATAAAACGCACCCTACGTCACGTTTGTGATAAAACCAGTGGAATAACAAAGTTATCAATTTTTTATTGTGAGAACGATATTTGGATGTAGATTGTATTATTGTTTGTTATTTTATTTACATATTTATAATGGCGCTTGCATGGTTAATAATACAATTTCCTATATAAATTGGATGGTTGAATTTGTCTGTAAACTTCTTGTAGGAGCTGGGCGATTTTAGCGCACATTACACTTTTTTTATCCCATCTTTAAATTGCGATAACCATATTTAATCCTTTTGTTTCGATGAAAATAATATCAAATTGGTGTTAGGGATGCAATGGTTTCATTAAAAAAACATAATAAAGGGTTAATAATAATCAATAATCCTATATTATACTGTATACCAGTGCTAGCGACCTTCTTGTAGACTTTGTTATAATTTGGCTCATGCAGACCTGTAATGTGCATATTCAGAGTCATCAGATTTTTTATATAACTGCATAAACATGTATTTTTAGGCCCAAAAGATAACCAGGACCAGCAACTGATTGAAGCAGCTAATATTTGTAATAACCCGACCCGATTCCAATATACTCCTATACACGGTGTACATGATATCGCAAAGTACAATAAGGTCAGTCTTTAGTATATTCGACTGTATTGTATGCACACTTATTTTGAGAAATTTATCAAACTGATTCAAAATAATTTCGTTGAAGTGTCATTCGGTGAGTTTAGTTTTGATTTTTTTATTCGTGTAAATTTAAAAATTTGAAAAAATTATATATGCATATGATTTTATAACAAATATTTCTCAGGGACCTATACTACGAGTAAAATTAACACAACTTTAGATTTGGCATCAACATTCATTCGAGTATATCCCCCCCTCACCCCTGAGAGAAAGTGAACTGCTATATTGTACTATCAGCTTCCCCATCGCTGTGTATCAGTGAATGTTTATTTTAAATATTGTGCGAGTGCTCAGAAGTACAAATCATATTTAGACTAACAACCTTCACTGCTCATATGCATGAGCTCCATACCAACATTGACTCCATACCTAAAATACTTCATCACATGTGTATAAAAGATTCAAATCAATATATGGACACCTTGAACGAACAAAGTGGCAACTTTCTTTTGATTATTTTGCAGGAAAGCAAAGTACAAGCAAGAAAATACAATAAAAAATAAATAGCGTAGAATTCATAGAAAGTAATTAAAGTCTTAATAGAAATCATAAGTAAATAACATTTTTTTCACTCTTCTGTAAAAAGACTAAAAGTGAGTTACCGCTTTGTCCATTGGGGTGTCTACATTTATCACTCTCCTATAACCAACTTGCGCACTTGTATTTTTATGATTAAAAAAATGTTATTTGCGAGTGAAGTGCACCTGATGCTAAGGAATTTTTTAGTTTCATCACACATTCTTTGGAATTTTCACAATGAAAATTGCGCTAGCGAATTGTTACAGAAAATTGCTAGTTACTGATTCCTATTTTCGAGGGATACTAATGAAATCATTATTTTTTATTACATTATCATTGCGGTTTTTTCTCAATTTTGTTTGACTTTTTTATTTGACACAATATATGAGTCGCTAAACATGCTCCTGGTGATTTTTCAATAAAATAACTTTTTAAGGAACTTACATGCTATGTCGATAGATCTATCAATTTTTCCAGTTACAAGCTTAAAATTTCATCCCCAGTTGGAAATTTAAAATTTAAAAACTTTAAAAATGTCATTTTTTACACAATATCGATCCTCGTTTGCTCGGTCGACGCGCTCCGACAGTGTAAAATATATTTTATTATTCCTTATGCACCAGAAGACGTAAAACGACTTAAATTATACTTAAAGCTATCATACTGCCCATAAAAGTTTTACTCAAAACTCTAAAAACCTTTGGGAGCATGTTTAGCAACTCAGCAACTCATGTCATCTATATTAAAACTGTCAAATCCATGGCGTATGTGTGTCAGTGACCTGTAAAACCTTATTCTGTCCTTTTTTTAATTGGATTCACAAAAATTTACATGTAAATTAAAATTGTAAATCAAATTGAAGTAATAAAAATGTTTTTATAGATATCTTACAACTACCGGCTCGTATTGTGGGATACAATAAAGGGACAGAAGCTTATTACCATTGGTCTGCGATTAGGTGATGAAGAGTACATAGCAGAAAGAACCAGTATTCGACTTGCTAGGATGGCCGTCGCAGCTGTAGCGGTACAACGCACTAACTATCCTTATCCTAACTTGTTTATGAAGAGAAGAAACACAAGTATGTACAATGTGATCTTTATTGGACAAACTAATCTAATACATTTTATTAACATTCAGAAAATGAATGCAACCTGTTGCAAAATTTAAAAACACTTTCAGATTTGAATCATTAATTTTGTACATTTCCATGTCACAAGCAACCCGAGTTTCTCGGACAGACAAGGTCGAGTTCATCCATGTACACGGGTCGTTAGTGAAAAAACTTATGGAAATATACAAAATTTCACATTGAAATTTGATCAAGCACACTCAGTCCATATCTCAAATGAGATCTTACAGAATTAAAAGTAAGGAAAAAAAATAAGTTTATATGACAGTGGCATCTATGAATGTAAAAAATTGTTGGATGATATTTTTACAAACATTCCTTCGATCGATAAAATCAAGCTAGACTTTTGGAAAAGTCGATTGATTTAAGTATACCACAGAGAGTATAGAGTCATGCCGCCCACCAACTTTTCCTGCAAAAATGATGCAGTGTTGGATTAAGGGTATTTTTTAAATTAATTTTTTTGTTTAAACATAAACCATTTAAATTAGATGATTGCAAAATTTTTATATATAATTATAATTTCTTGAAAAATACTGTATTTTTACAATTCTGTCATTTACAAACAGGGACCCGAACTGTTAATTTTTCCGTTTTGGTTCGGTAAAAAGAAAATATATATATTAAGGTGTTAACTGTCAATTCTTGGTGCAAAGACATTATATTTTAAAAACAAAATACAATTTGTTCGAACTACTTCAACATATGTATAATGATAAGGACCGGTTTCGCTCATCGCGAGCATTATCAACTGATTAAAATACAATTTATTAATTAAATCTGGCTTATATCAGCGAAAAATTTTCTCGTAAATCGAAATAAATATCGGTTCGGTTCCGGTTTTTCGTTCCGGCAAAATAACGGTTATTTTTGGTTTTCGGTTCGTTTCCCTGTTTACAAATACTATCTTTGATTTTTTTTTAAATACGTTAAAATCTATTTGTCAATAAAATAAATTTTATCTATCGAGGTTATACTGACGGAAGGCATTAAATCATATGAACAAGTTTTGAGATAATCATATTTGCAGCATTATTTTTTTTTTCAAATTACTCTTAAAGTACAATTGTTTGTAATTCAAAAAGTTTGTTATCACATTATAAAGAGCAATCTTTTTAGCATACAAATTATAAGATTTGATATTGATGAGCTGTAGTCATATCATGCTTTCTGCCAAAATAAATAATAACAATGACTTAAGAGGGTAGGTTTTTTCTCATTTTGAGAAAATCTTTAATCGTTTTCCGTCACGTCTTATGAAACGACGAAAAAAATTAATAATTACACTCTCAGAATATTTGCAAGCCACTATTTCACTTTTATTTACATGCAAATAATAAAGTTTTCAAGCCTGTCTACCAAAGAATTGACATCATTTTTTAACAGATATGCGTTAAAGTGCTTTACACCGTGACTAGATTAGAGTTTATTTGAGGTTACCAAGATTTCATGTCCAAGACAAAATCGTTTCATAAAGTGATCAATATTAAATTCGCAATTTATTGAATATAACATTTGTATAAAGATTTTTGAAATTTATAAAAAAATCTGTTTTCACTTACCTTGTTTGACTGATATTTCATACAACATTTGATGTAGTTGACAATCAACTGGCACCTTTTAAAGAAGATTATTAAAAAACAGGTGCACTTATTACATAGTTAATTCATAAAATTAAAAACCACAAGTAATAAAATTCTTTGGAAAGTGTTGATAAAATGGCAAAAGGGTTAAATATGTTTAACTGAGCTTTTTTTAATCTTCTTTTACATATTGAATAAACATTATTGAAATTTTCTTTTCAAAAACATATGGTATCTCAGCATGTCCAAGCACTATTATATTTGCATTCGTATTGTGAGATACATTAATGTAACAAACATTAAACACTAAAATAGTTTTGTGAAATTAGGGAATGTTTGTAAAACTTTCCATTTCAAGCCCAGAAACTTCCAAAATTTTTTGGCGATCCTTTGCCATTCTGTTTTGTAGGTGGATGCTTGTTTTTCTACACCATATGTTGCATATTATCTCTAACAATATTATGCACTGTACTGACTATATGTCTGTAACAAATGCAATAGAAACGAATGAGTCTCAAGGTGTCAAAAATGTGTTAACTTTAAGGATATATTATCTTAAACAAAAATATTTCTTTTTTCACAGACATAAATTTCGCCCAAACGCGAGGTGCGTCGTACCAGCTATCGGACATCGGCTGGAACCAAGAAACGGTAATAAACGCTTGTCTGAACACTCAATATGAAGAGTATTAGTTTCAAAAACCGTTTAACGGTTTTTGATAGTTTTAAATAAAGTGGGGAAAAAGTCTTATCTATCAAATTACTAAACTCTGTGTATTATGATGGGATTTGTACATTTTAAAACGAATTTTAGTAAAATATGTATATCAAAACCCATATCATTTGTCTGTCCACAAATGCGTTGGTTGGCTTTTTCATTTTAAGAGGAATTGAAATACATCAATTACTTAAGAGGGTTTCAAAATAAACCTTAATTTTTTTTCAGAAAAATTAAATTTTTTTATTACTAATAGTTTGGCCATTATAAAGAGGGCAGAAACATCTCTCACAACTCATAATTGTGTAAAAAACATTCTAGTTGGTTTTCAAACTAGGTGCTTCATATGCCTAGTATCTGTCTGTGATGGATCATATATTCAAAGCAATCTCAGCACATAATTAATCTAGTTATTATGTTACTTTTTTTTTTTAATAAAACACAATTTGTTTGTACAACTTCCACATGTTTATAATGATCAAGACCGGTTTCGCTCATCACGAGCATTATCAACTTATTAGTTGTCCTGATCATTATAAACATGTGGAAGTTGTACAAACAAATTGTGTTTTATTTTTCAAATGTAATGCCTTGTCACCAAGAATTGACAACTAACACCTTAAAAGTAATATATTACTATTACTACCTCTTCTAAGATAAGAAATCTATAAATGAGGAGATAATTATGAAAATGTTAGAAGAGAAAGCAGCATTGCTAGATATCGAACCATTCTTTTCCAGGATCATAGGGGCAAAATAATACTTTCCAGTGAGAGAGTGATCTGCAGAAACAGATATGTCAACTATAACAATTGATGTCAATGAAGAGATTCTTCCAAACATTCAATAAAGCTGATCCAATCCTCTCATTCACTGCCAAAAGAGGCATTGTCATTTTTTTTATAATATTTTGCTTAATTCACCATAACTTTTATCTTATAAGTTTTTTTCAATAATATTTTGCTTAATTCACCATAACCTTTATCTTATAAGTTTTTTTAAATAATATTTTGCTTAATTCACCATAACCTTAATCTTATAAGTTTTTTTTATATAAACATACCATTAAATTCTTTTAAAAATATAATCCATAGCATTTCTTTTCTTTTCAATTTTACCAAATTCTTGTAATTGTTATCTCTATAGTTTATTTATAAAATTGCCTCCATTCAAGTATACCTAATAAACTACATCACAACATTTTGTTGCTATTATGATTTATCCTTGTAACATATTATTCTCATTCTCCATCACTTCTTGGGGATATAGCGTATTTGTAATATCCTAATTATATTTAAAATGTAAAGTAATTAATGTGCATTTTCTCGGCTACGTCTATGGATATCTCGGGTTCAATTCCCGGTGCGGACAGTTTCATAAATAGATCTTTCAAACGATTTATGGATTTCTGTTCGTAGTCATGATTTGTGATGTCTAAAACTCCTTTCTACTAATCCGATCCTCAAAAACTGGGCGTAGCGAGAGCGATCAGCTAACCACTAGTACTGTCCTAGTTCTATCCCTACTCTCTTCGAAAAAGAGAGGTTGACATACCTCCATTAGGTTGGGGGCGGACATGGGAAAAAAAATGACCTAAACTTCAACAGTTGATACAAGGTTGAGTAATAATAGGGACTGTTTTCAAAGCAGTGACTGAATACTAGGTCCACATAATCAGTATAGTTTGGTGGTAGATGGCTCAAAGTGGGTTATACAAAAGTTTAGCAACATGAATGTTTAATCTTAATTAAAGATGGCCAAAAGTAGATCTTGAAGATTTTTCCGGTTAGTCACTGCCATATTTTAAATTCATTATCTAAAATAAAAGAATATACCAAACGGCAAACATACATTATTTGCTATTTTATATTTAGAATAGTATAAAACAGTTAATTAAGGCCATGGCATTAATCCCCTACACCATGGCAAGGAATGCTTTTTATGCATCGATATCGTTTATCGTTTGCAACGATAATTGAAATTTATCGTTTGATCGATACTATCGTTTGTGTAGCCAATAATTATCGGTTTTTTTCGATAATAATTTTTTTCATAGACTACAAACCTTTCTGTAATTTTTAAATATACCTTTGCTACCATCATACAGCCAATATGTTTTTTTGTAATACAGTACATGGAATATGCAATTTCACGGATTCAGTGTAACATATATAAGATTCATTTATAATAATCCATCTTTCATCTAACATATATTCTGAGCAAAGTATTGTCAGTTAGCGGTTAGAGTAACATTTTTTTGCATTCTTTTTCTTCTTAACTATGAATGTATTTCTAAAATTGATCGATTTTTTTATTTGTTTCTTGACGAATGATGTATAGTATTGCCAACATTACTAACAAACGATAATTATCATTTGATTACTATCGCTGGAGATCGATAATCGAAAATTCATTATCGTTTCTCAATCTCAATCGATAAGAAAGGAAAATTGTTACCTTTAATTTAGATAGCTCTAACTAGGGATTCTGATGTCTCGGTTTTTCCATATTCCGGAACATGAGACACAGAATTTCCAAGTCCCGTGAACAAAAACCATAGGTGAGGAATCTCCACCCTTTTGACTGGATTTACAAAATAATATACGTAATTTGTTAAGTGTCCTTACGAAATGATGTCTCATTTGCTTATTAAAAATAGCCAGTCACCATACAATACAATACAATACCAAAATTAATTGTTTAACAAAGATTATGTTAAAATGTATTTATGCGAAATGAATCTTTATATTTAGAATGGGCCTAATGACAAAAAATATTCACATACATATAGCAATAATCTTATTACACATCAATTCATCTGGTTGCTGTGCATGTCCCCTGGCGTGAAGAGTTAAACATATATTTTGAGTTATTTTTTTAAGACATCGACTGAGGGTACTTGATGGAATTTCAATATCAAATTTGGATTATTGAGATTTGTACACTTCCATGTATTTTGTCACTAACGACCCGGGTTTCACCTTTCGGCATCTTCAGGCATTCGAGCTCACGAATGGACTCGAACTGATAGACAGTAAACAGTGTCATTCGTGAGCTCGAATGCCTGAAGATGCCGAAAGGCGAAACCCGGGTCGTTAGTGACAAAATACATGGAAGTGTACAAAATCTCAATAATCCAAATTTGATATATTTTGAGGTTTGTATTGCCATATCAAACAATAAAATGATATATACAGTGGGACCCCCATTCTTCATTTTCCGAGGGTCCAAGGCAAGAGGGGGCAACTAGGTGGCCCCTGGAATATTTAAGTGGGTCAAAGAAGCTATTCCCATGGCCAGAACAATAACTCCTATGATGGTTTGCCACTTCATTCTTCTCAACCGAAATCCTCAATTGAATCTGATAAATCACAAATACCTTATAAAAGGACATACACATATGGAGACCAATGAAATCCATATCGTTTTGGCTCCTTGGAATTTTCCAGCAGCTTGTTCGTCAATATAGTAACAAATTAAATGTTCTGTATATGGGATCACCTGATTTAAAAATTTTGAGAAAGTTTTTAATACCTCAAGTATTCATAGCAAGTTTGAAATAATCAGATTGGTCTCTTGCCTAAAACAACTTTTCATGAAGATGATTTAAAGAGCTTATCCTTCGACGAAATGTTCTTAGGAATGAGGTTGGGTTTACCAGATAAATTGGGTGCCGTTTAAGATTTACGACTTACAATAAGTGTGACGAAATATCGAGACTTGATTTTAATACACTTATTTGTGATGCGTTTTCTAAAAAGTTGCCGCACGGTTAAAACAATGCAGATTATCATTTAGCAATGCGGATATGCAGTGTAAGATTATTCCTATTAGTGCTTTTATTTATTGATCATGTCAATAGTTAAGCAAATAACAATATAACTTTTTCAACGCATTTTTTTTATTGTTTAACCACTTAGTAGTGGTAGTGGATATAGACATAATGTATAATTTAAAATGTCTCAATGAGGTAAACAATCTTATGTCTATTAAATCCCAAAAAAAATATGTCACCTGTAAATGAAATTCCATGCAAAGCCCCTTAACTACCTGACTGCAAAATAACGAAAACAATAAGAGACTAGGTATGCCAATAGGATAAAATATTAAAATATTTAGTTCTAAAAAATTTTATTAGTTCTACCAAGTAAATGCCAATTCAATCAATAGAACTATGTTAATTGGTATAAAATAAAAACCGTTTTAGAAACATGTTTTTGTGCTTTCTGTAAAATTGATAAAATAGACAAAGGACTGTTAGCCTCTCAGATAGGAATCCAAAAAATCTCTCTTCCATGTCTGGTGAAATTTTCCTCCGCGATCGTTTCTGACATTATTTTGAACGAAAATTGAGTTACTCCATGTATTGCATGCAGTATTGTCATATTTTCCAGAATTTAATCAAATCGTTATTTTCGTTACAAAGGGTTATAAAAAAGCTAGTGCGAAAATTGCCATGTCATTAGTGAAATAGCCCCTCAACCCATGGTCTGAATTAATGATGTACCTAAAGTTAGACGGTATAAAATTTGCAAGCATAAGGCCATCATCCATTTTCAAAAAGTTTTCATTTGAAAAAGAAGGAGAATTGACTAATAACGTCTTATTTTTTAAAAAAAACCTCTCAGTTGTAGATCAAACCTATCACTAGATACTTCTATCCATCCATATTTTTTCTGTCTGTAACAGTCTTTTTTTTTTTGCTTTTCCAGTCACCAAAAGTTTTATTGGTAAATGTTCGTATTGGTGGATGTTGTCTAAAAATGCATTTTTTTCATCAAAAAGTGCGCGAAATGCTATGTTTTAAGGTAGTCTTTCATCAAGCTAAATATATTCAATAACGACGAAAGGAAATATTATAACATCGGTTTATCGCATAATACTTGTGTATATCACACAGTTCATTTTTATGCGCCATATTGTAATAAAGTCAGGATTGCCAACCTAAAACCATACATGTTCATGTGTGTTACAAACACAAGAGTTTAGACTCTCAATTAGTTGAGGATTCATACGAATTCAACTATGTTTTTTATACGATAGGCATTTATTTGGTAGAACTGGATTATAATATGACAAAATATCAAAGTTTTCAGTTCTACAAAGTTCCGTGAGAATCCGCGTGGCGTGAAGCCGAAATAGCTATCAACTAACTAATAAAACTTTGTAGACCTGAATACTTCGATATTTTATTTGAGTTCTCCCAAATAAATACCTGACGTATAATAAACATAAGTTTGAATGGAAATCTGGTTACAGATTTAGAGTATGTTAGTACAAAAAACAATATAGAAAAATTGGAGTGTTAAAGTGCTCAATTTTCAAACCAATTTGTACTATTTTTGGTTGCAAATGACTAAAAGTATAGTTCTCCATGCGACTGGCCAACTGGCTTGACGTCAGTCTATAGTGTATTATATATGAGTCCATGGTGGAAGGATAGAACTACAAGGTGAGCTGTAAAACAATTGACAATCGCCATTTTTATTTTTAAAGACGTCATAACGTGCCAATATTGAAACGTCAAAAGTATTTTGTTTGCGACACTGTTTTGAAGAGGTGATAAATATTTGATTCAGGTTTTGAAGAGAAACATATATGCATATTAAATAGTGTGATGGAGTTTAAAATAAAACATTTAGACATTCTCGTTTAAGTAAAACTATTATTTTAAAGATAAAAAATTAATGACAATACCGAAATGTGGAATAAAACTTGCAAGAGCTGGAAATCAACAAAAATGTGAAGTTTTTTACTTTTCCTAAGAGTCGGATCCGTGGTCGTGTGGTCTACGTCGTTGGGTTCGGTTGCGGTGCTCATTTGGTCAAATACCTGGACGGACAGAATTGAATTTATTTCATGAATTGATTTTTCAATCTATTTATAGATTTTTGTTGGAATGCATGGGTGTTTGTGATGTCTTAATTAAATTTCCTCTCATCCATGTGATCCTTAAAACGAGGAGTAGCGAGAGTGATAATCTTACCACTAGTCCTGTCCTATTCATATCCGTATATCCATGATCTCTTAAAAAAAACGAGAGGTTGACCATATGTTCCACATTGATAGTGGACATATCATATAAAAAAATCTTTTTTTATATTGAGTGAGTAAAGTGAGATTAAGAAAAATCCAACATCGGTATATTATTTCGATTTTATTTTATTTTGGTATATATTCTTTACAACACGCTGCTCTTCTTCTGTTCTGACAAAACAATGTCATTCTCTAGGAAACTTAATTGCGGGTAAGAAATTGGCAAAAAGTCAAACACTGGAATCAATGAATTCAATAAATTATGCGAAAAACGAAATATTACGAAAATTCGTCGCCATATTTCAAATATGCTGTATGGTTTGTTTTAAGAAATTTCATTTGTCATAATATTATGGTGGCTTTTTCATACTGACATTATCTTCGTATTTTGCGTAAATTATCGGTTTCCCAAAATATTAATAATTCTTATCCAATATTTTAGAATTAGAAAAAGTATTTTTTTTTAAATAATGTTAAAATTTCTACTGAAGACCATTTTTTAAAATATTATTTAAACGAAAGTAATAATATCTTCGTTCCTGAAAATGTAAAAGTATTACTTTTTAGATCTAGGATGTATGTTAGAATTAAGATTTAAATAAGGGATTGAAACCAGAAAAAAGGTTGCAAAAAAAATAAAAATAACTGTTACATAAACTATAATCGTAATATATATTTTATAATAGAATCCAAAAATACTTCAATTTTGATCACTAAGCTATACCTTTCGATAAATTTCCAAACAACTCAAAATTACAATGCGCCCGTTGTGACGTCACATATTTTCCTTAGCAACGATGCATCCCACCTTGTAGTTTTATCTTTCCACCATGATATGAGTCTAAAAGTATAGTTCTCCATGGATGAGTCTGTCGTTACACTCGTTACAGAACATAACATTATAACTTATACCTACTTAAGTTGACATATTTTTATTCTGGCAATAATTTTGACAGATGCTCTATCCCAAATGCATCTATTCTAGCCTAAAAGCACCTATTTGCGTTGTTTCCTTAAACTTTGAAATTTCCATTTATTCCGGGATTATTTATTGAAAAAAGGATAAATTGTCAATTTAGATACCAATAAAAATTTATAATAGATATTTCAATCCATTAATAATCACCGTTAATTTAAAGTCAATTAATATATTTATTTTTGTGCCGCAATTAGTCTAACAGAGTTTATTAATATTTAAAAATATTTTGTTTACATGGCCTTAACTTATTTTAACAATTGGGTAGACAAGATATTTGTTTATAACGTTGTTTAAAATCATTAGTTAATCCCACTGAACCTTTTAAACATCTTAAATTTCTCGTAAGCTATTGTAAAACATTATTTTTGTAATTGGTGTGTGAATATGCACATAAAAGTAAAGTTTTACAATACTTACAAGAAATTCTATTATGAAATATTTTTTATTATGCGGCATTATACTTGGTAGGCGAAGTAACCCCAGTTGGCGGTATATTATAGTTATTTCTATTAAGTAGAATACTCAACTCAGCTAATTAAACTAATAAATCGTATTAAGAATGTGTCATAAATTTGTTTGTAGAACAATTTTCTAAACAGAACGAAATAACTATCTGGCCCTCTTTTCATAACTGAAATAAAAATTTCATTTCAAAATATTTCTTAACTTTTATTTTTGGCAACACTGAATACCGTCAAACAGGAATAAAATTATAAAACTTTGTACCAACACCGTGTACGAGTGCGAACAAGCCCATATTAGAAACAACGAACTAAACTGCTAAACTGAAACTAAATTTTTGTTCAATAAAATTTCAAAAATGTCTTTAAAACCCTATATTTTTTTATGAATTACTCAAGTAGAAAGATCATAAAAAACTCAAAAAACGCAATGAACTAAATGAACGAAAAGTTATAGCAAATGACTATAATATATAAAAAAATATTTAATATTTTCAGTCGTAAATTATTATATGTACCTATAGTGAAGAGAAGAGGGATAGTTTACCCAAGTAACTACAATCTTTATAGTGAATTCATTATTGAAATATAATATACTTAATATTTTCTAAAATATCTCAAATATCCATTGCGGACGTATGCAACCCGGTAAAGACGATATATATATTATCCAGATGATGTGTAATGTTTCAAATTTATATTTGTCCTATGTTTTATGGGCAAGTAGGGGGTAAAACATTAAATGTCAAAAAGATTTTCTGCCGGATAACGTTGGAAGTTGGAGATGGACAAATTTAGTAAGGTGTAGATTTTTTTAGGAAAATAAAAAGATTGAGTTTTTATTATTGACAGTTGTTATATAAATAAAATGCAACTAATTCAGATTAAGTCCTGATTAAGCCTGTGTGATTAAAACGGTACTATTTAATAATAGTATGGTCATATTATGTAAATAGGTCTGGCCATCGCTAAAATATTCGCTAAATCTATACTTCCCACGCATTCTAGTAGGTACTAGGTATTATCGAAACTTCACAAGCCATTCAACTAACCTAACCAGTCACTCGTTCTAGTCGCTAAACTGGTGAAAATTAACTGTAATTTTTGTTAGACACTGATTAAGGCGCAGGCGCAAATATGGGGAGAGCGCACGCGCACATGCCCTTCTCAAAACATTGGCCAGCCGTCAGCCGTCAGCCGATGGACTATTGTCAGCCGACAATTATTCGCGATACTCTTTTTATTATCGATTTTATTTCAGCCGCGATCTTGTTTATTGCCGAGACGCGGCTGTATACGCGCGCTTATTTGGCTCTTAAAATGTTCCCCAAGTACCTCGACACTCGATTGTCAAACTCATGACGTAATGCAAGTTTAGTTTCGATCGCTCTAGTGCGGAGTAAAGACTGTTTTGCGGTGCATTATTTGTTTACGTCGGTATTGCGTCAATGTGTGCTGACTGTTGATATAATATCAAGTGCAGTAGTGGGATGCGACCGGCGGAGAGTGCTTTGAATTCTCCTCCAAAGGTGAATCGTCATGTTTCTATTTATTTTTTTATCCATCTGTCCCTATTTATTTCAGATGGCCGTTCTCCCCGATTTCGTGTTTTTCACACACCGATCGTAGCTGTCATTACGAAAACATTATTTATTTAAACACTAATTTTTGTAGCCGGCATTTCAAAAAAACCAAATGAATAGTTACAAATAATCATTTATAGTGCTATAAATAACATATATTATTAATGTTTTATTTACATGTTTTGGATATTAAATTTGTACATGCTTACTTGCTAAATGTCAGTGGATATTCAATCGAATACAGTGTCTATGATTATTTTAATCTTAAATTTAGCAATTTCTGTTCAATGAAATTAATCTTTCCGATAGGTATACATACCAGTGAGTTTTTCATATAATCGGTATTCTTATAAAACAATACTCAATAATTTATTACTATCGGTTTTTAGTAGCATTGTATCTGATATGTATTACATTCTTACGTAGGTACTCAATGAATTAGCACGTTTTGCATTGTTGCTAAATATATTATCACACATTGCTGCATTGCTATAAAATGATAAAATGGATGCACTTTACTAAATTAAACAGTTCCAGATGATACGATAGTCGGTATCTACATAATATTTCTTCCGTCTAGCAAGGCAGGCAGTTCGTGTTATGCGGCATTTTCGGCAGCGTAATTTATTTTTGGTTTTTCTTTCATTCTTATTTTAACCACTCTATGAATTCTAAGTGTGGATTCGATGTCTAGTAATTAATTATAAATTTTACCCGACGTTGTCAATAATCTATGCGGTTTTTATTTTATGAATGTCCCAATGAATTAATCGACGTTCATATAAATATTAGATATAATAGCCCTGCGTAAGATAGCATACTTTTGGATAAAATAAATTCTACTGCCGAATTTTGAGTAGGAAAATGATTTGTATTAATTTATCCAGAAATGACATGTAATTTCGAGACCAATTTTTTCAGTAATATCCAAATATAGAATAGTAAAAACACATTACCGACCGACATTTCCTTGCATCGTGAAGTTTGAAAGCCTTGGAAGGTGGATAACGCGAAGTTGAGAGGGATATCTGATATCTCCATTAAAATCGTATCGGATATACAATTTTTGCTAACCTGGCGTTCAATATATTACAATATTATCGACTAATTAATGAAGACGAGTTTCTCTTGAATTTATTGCATATTTTGTAAGTTATATATGCCACATTTTTTCATCCTCAGTACGGCTGTAAAAGAAAGCGGTCAGAAGAGATGAAAACGTCACATTCATTTATTGCTTTTGATTCAATTTCATAAATCGATTGAAAAATCAGTGTGT
This sequence comes from Himalopsyche phryganea, assembly GCA_022494535.1. NCBI lineage: Eukaryota > Metazoa > Arthropoda > Insecta > Trichoptera > Rhyacophilidae > Himalopsyche > Himalopsyche phryganea. The sequence goes on from JAGVSL010000072.1 coordinate 1,598,504, forward strand.
AAAAATTTCTATTTGAGGATTCAAGCTCTTGATTCCGAAATGGATTAGGATGAAAACCCTAGATTGAATATATTAATAAATTATCCGTAGAATATCATATTAAGTATGGACCTAGGTATTACATACCCAATATAATAGCATATAATTGTAATATCGCTAGGCATACTTATGCTTCATATAACGTTTTTACAGATTATCGATGATTTTCAGCATTCGAAAAATTATGTACTATAAATTACGGATATTTACTTATTCATATTCCCAGGTGCCTCGGATTTTAATACATTTAAGTTCATTTACTGAGTCGTCGGGGGCGTTCTTCTCAGAGATGCTTGTGATCGAAATCTTCATTGTATAAATTCTATCCTAGACGACTATTTCAGTCGATGATTCTTATACGATTGTACAAACATTACTATGAATACACATTTCACATCGGCAATAAATTTGATATTTGGATTTAGACTTATGTATACACGAATCGAACAAAAACAATCGGCAAAACGTTTGACAGACTCCGGGACATTGTCTTAGTATAAATATACACTCGAATATTATACAAAGGTAATGGATATTCATTGTTTACTGTTCTAGGTAAATACACAAAAATGATTACTGAACAACACGAATGATTTATTTGATTATTATTTTACATAGAAGACAAAAAAGTTAAAAATAAAATATTGTCATATGACATTTTAAATTACTTGACAGTCTTGACACCATTCAGCACTGGTGTAGTAGTAAATATCATAACATTACATACCTACATCGACAATCCAAAATGATAGCATGTATTTATCAGTCATAAACAATTATTTTCATTAGGAATTATTATAAATTGAAACAATGATAAGTATTATTTTACTTGTATGTATACCTATAAGTATATTGATTGATAATACATATTTGTTTAGTGAAACTACTCTGTATTTATTTCTAAAATAAATATTGCAATAGTTATATTATTCCGAAAGACAGAACCAAAAATTTGGCTGCGTATTTTTTTATATAATTAAATGCTGCATTATATAGTTTGACATTTACAATGGGTATGCTTATATTATTACAACATACTCAATATAGTAAATGTCAAACTTAGTAATTCTGTATATCCATGCATCAGAAACTATACCGCGTTCCAGAGAAAATTACAAAGTTCGTTCATTTTTACGAATACAGACTACGAACTATTTGGCATCTTATTGACATAATAGTTGTCAACAAAAAATCTAAATCAAAAATTTTAATGAAATTAGTATGATAGGTTTTTGGGTGGACTGCAAATGTTCAAAAGTTTCTCTTGGACATTTAACTATTTTACACTTGGTCACTTTCTCAGTAACTCTCCTTATTGTATCCTTTACGTGAGATGAGCTCGTAAAATAATCATAAATTACTCTAAGTAATTGAATTCTTCCAATGATACGCCGTCTGATATTTATCCTAACAAAACATACCAATTTAAAATCACTGGGCATCTTTTTGTTATATTTTTTCCCAATTCTATATTAATGATATTTGGTTCTTACGACCTGCGATTGCAAATTCCCATGAGTTAGTAATTGTTTGTCCGATTATTTTCCCAATCATTAAGGCTAAATGTCATTATTGTCAAATCAGTATTAAAATTAATTCCTATATCAATGTAGTTTCTAGACAAAAGGATTTATTTATTTTTTCTTAATTTGTCATATACCTACTCACATAAACTATTTACTATCTATCTGAAGATGCAGAAAGACGAAACCCGAGTCTATAGTGACAAAAAGTATTTAAATGTACACAATTTGAACGATTCAAATGTGCTATTGAAATTCCATTAATTATCCTGAGTCGATATCTTAAATTATATCAAAGTTATATTAAGTTGAAATATACCTATAAAATATTCCTACGTTTGGATGACATGTCCATCCAAATCATCTCCTTCAACCGGGAAATACTTTCAACAATCCTTAGACCGGTTATGGAACCATTTATGTATTCTTCTATCTCTCAACGTTATGCCAAGCATGGCACGATCCTTGGATTCCTTAATCCGCTCGCAGTTTGTGAGGTAACAATATCGTAAGGATCACCGTCTAGCCGCCATACGTATGGACCAGCAAGACCCTGGTTGAATACTCTTGTGCATGGTTCATTGATTTCTCATTAGACGTATTTGGTTGTTTCTCTATAATTATATAAAAAAGTAGAGCTTAAATGGATTCTTCTTTTATAAAAAAACGAGCCGTGTTGATTCAACGTCAAGTCATTTTTGAGACGCTGTCAATAGGAAGGAGTTTGTCATTTAATACTCGTGGTACGAACGCTTTTCGTTATGTTCGAATGAACAAATACAGATAGACGCCTTTTATAGAAAACGTTTTTAATATTCTGTACTTGCTAGCGGGCACTGCAGTGTTTTCCAGCGAAATTTTCCGCGGAAGCTATCGACACAATATTGCTTAGAAAATCGGCACATTGACGTTACTCACATCCATCCAAAAAAATGCACTTTGATTTAAACATTCAATACTAATATATTAATATATCGTTTCCAAAGGTTCGTTCGTAAAATATTTAAATTATAATCGCTTGTAAATACCATTTTTGTGTGAACGTGTTTCGATTCTTTGAGAATCACCTTCAGACTAAAGTTATCATAAAGAGATATATAAACGACATAGGTGTCAAAAATGTAATCGTAATATTTAATTGAGCCAATCAATACTAATAATATCGGCAATTTAATTTTTTGTGCGATAAAGTTACAATCAATATAAACGGTTTTCATATCTTCGATGTACTTAGTGAACAACTTTGTGACTATTTATTTTCATTTGTTGACAACATCACGTATGCATGTCACTATTAAATTACCAATTGTGTTATTAATTTGTTATTTTTAATCGAGTTTTTTTATAGCCGATTTGGGGCATAACGACTACCGATATCAACGGCAGCTATTTTAACGAACGCTGGTGTATAGTCAATCGCTCAATGTTTCTCAAGAAGTGTAAAAGAAGATTGGGCTAGCGAGTTGTTAACCAATATTGCTTGCTCTGTTGTCAGGCTACAATAGATTGAAAATATATGATACCCTTATGCACTTAGAAAAAAATCCTTTTTTTTGTTGAGGTAATGTCAAAATAACGTTTGTTTTAAATTAATATGTAAATTTATTTTGTTATTTTACTTCATTGACAGAGATTGAAATGCATTGAATCAATCGATCGATTTTTTCGGCTTAGTGACAACTCGACTATTTATAATATCAATGCAGAACTAGTCAGAAGCGGCTTTGGATTGGATATTTCAAAATATGCCAAGAATTATTATGATAATACATATATAATCGTGAAACGTAGTATTTCTGCCATTGTTTTTTCCGGTGAGGACGTCTTTTCCTTATGCATTAGACGGGAAGACAGTTAATTGTGTGACAAAAATCACCAAAAAAATAGAATACGTGTTTCATTTTTCCGTTTGCGTTTTTCGAAATTGGAATGATTGCGACTGTTGTATGCTTTGAACGATTCGGGGCTGGGGAGCCGGAGTCGGCCGTGTTGTGACGACTCCGACACCTTTTTCAATAAATTGATCTGTACTTATCTGTAACAATAATAAATAATTATCCAAATCGTCGCAATGGTTGGTGAAATTGCGACTGTATGCAAATGACCATGCGATTACGCATCAGTCAAAAATAGTTGATCTTTTTTTTAAATTGTATCAAAATCAATGTCATATAAGGTAGGTTTATAATATATAGCACATGCCAATTAAATCAAACAAACAGTATTCGATGACAGAAACTGACACGTTTTTTCTTATTACAAACTAATTTGTGCGTGTTGTAAAGAGTTTTGCAAACAAATTAACTTATACAGTTTACTAGTATGTGAATTTAAATGCTTTTTTTTGTTGATTTCTAAACTAAAGGTGCAATGGGCTGACAGTAAGGTCATTATAGTATTGAGGTTTTCTTTGGGTAGAATAAATTACTATGGGCCTAGACATGTAGTCAGTATCGTTTTTTTCTTCATCGTTGTGCCTTGCTAATGTTCATTCATTATTCATAGTGTAAAAATCACACAGTATATAATTATTGAATCATTTTGTAGCACAGGGTAGTTATTTATAGAAGAAACAACAGGGACAAATTATATAAACATATTTTACGATTTAATGATTTGCGAAATAATTCAGTTATTCGGAAAAATGCTGCCATGTGCGTCGTATGAAGAATACTTTATGGTTTCTATATACTAATGGTTTCGAACAAGTTTGCGGTGATGACCTACCATCATACCAAGAACTCTGTTTTCATGTTTAAATATTTCTGTGGAATTGGAATTGCCTTGAACCTTAAAAATAAAACATAAACGCTATTCCATGTAAGTAAATGTCGGAATTGTACAAATATTATTACAAAAGTTTCCATATGTGGTGACAATTTCAGCATTACAATCGCTAAAAGCTTGTGCGTATTTAGACCAATGGGTCACTATTAACTAAAAAGGTTTTAGAAGCGCTGTGTTGGCAATTTCCCAGGAAAACATAGTGCACGACAATATACCCCTGCAAGTTAAACCATACAACTATTTCTTGGGGTAGATGTAAAGGTTATTTGTGCCATAAGTTTGATGTTTCTTTTATGTGTTAGATAATTTATTATCAAAAATTAGAAATTATCTTTAATATATAGCATATTTTTTGGTCTTTTTAATCAATAGGAAAGAATTTATAATACAGTAATAATCGTCGTGATACAAGAGAAGGTGACAAGTTCAAATTTCACGAAATGGACTAAAAAACTATTTGACATCTTACGAACGTAATAGTTGTCCCCAAAAATGTTAATAACAAATGTTACTTAGTAACTTTCTTCCGATATAATTCATTAGAAGGGTAACTCGTGTACTACCATCGTATATGTATTATAAAATGAAAAAAATTCTCTACGATAACTTATTGCAATTTTAAGGTGGTATCGCTTAATTCGGCCATGTTTCGCCTGCGTTAACTTGTTAATTCTATACCAACAGGCTGACAGAACATGTTTCAAACCGAATTGTAATGTAATTAGATACCTATTTTATGATAATAATTATTTGTTATACGACACTGCGTTATTTCGACAACCAGGAAGGTCTAGAAAATCTTGTTTTGGTATGTATATTTTGAAAAAGAGCCAAAAAAGTCATTTGCATATAATCATCAATGTTTATTTCTGTCATGGAACATTATATATTATGTTGATGATATAAACCTTAACCTATGAGATAAAAACGTTGGATTTAGTGTAGCGATTCAGATACATTTTATATTCGATATATTTCGATATATTCTGTCTTTTGAGGTGCTGTTTCTACTTGCAGTTGTTCATCAGCAGCTATTCCTTAGCATGCTTCTCCACATTATCTCCCCGAAGAAGTCTTTATCTTTCGAGCAAGCTATCATTATTAAATAGTGTACAGTGAAACCTCGATCGTTCTGGCATTCATAGTTCTCCCGAATGTATTGTTTTTTTTATCGTTGGTTTTGAGTCTTTCTCGCATTCATCGTTTTTTAGGGCCCTTAAAAATGATGTGTTCTCCTGTATTTAATTGTTTATTACAGATTCTGCACAACTATAGTATATATTAGGATCCTATTTTTTTTAAATCGTTTAAAAGCCAAACGCTATTCATATAAAATTATTAAAATGCTCTTATCTGTGGTAGCATGACTACCGAATGTGACGCAACATTGCATTATTATCGAAGTTTTTTTTAAAGAGTTGATTATTTTTTCATATTTTATAAAGTAATTTGTGATTTTGTAGTGGATATTTCGTAAATCATTATTCGGCCGTCTCTAATAGTTACTCGCATTAACTTCGTAAATATTTTCTCCGCTCTTATTTATCTAAAGTCTTCTCTGTCTTCATTCTTCGTTGGCTAATAAATAATATTGTGTGTTCGTTAAATTGTGGGCACCTATTTGTAAATTTTAATTCTTTATGTTTTTTTCTTGCAGGCGCAGCTTCATCTCTAAACTTGATCAACCGAAAGCTAGAGAACTATCTGGTCATTGCCGTTTACCACAATACACTAGTCATAGTCTTCACGACTGTTCCTATAAATGAAATTATCAGAAACTGAATCTCTAAAGCGGAAAAGAGGAATAGAGGCAGTAGCCTTATATAAAAATATTGTGATATTTTAGATAGTCCGTCGATAAACAAAGCGCCGTCGCGTATTAATAATAACCCAAACCGTCTTGTTCACTCCAGAGGAAGCACTACCGTTCGAATGAGAAACTTTTCGGAATCTATCCACGCAAAATTACTGTTGCATCACAGTTTGTCTACAAATCTGAGCACTTAATACGCAGTGAATTAAACACCGATCGTTGGGTATAGCTTCAACATGCCTGCAGTGTGTGGCTGGCCTAATTTCTCAGTTTGTAATCTGTAGAATAAAGCTGCTTTGGAACAGAGGTATTTTTCCATGCCTGGTGACTTGGAGGTAGTTACCTCCCGTTTATTGAAATGATGATTTTGAGATTTACCACATTAGGACTTTTCTTTCCGTCGTGCTGCCAACACATCACGGACAATCTTCATGAATCTCTTCATAATATTTACGCCACGTAAGCTTGCTGACTTACTATATGGAGTCCATAGTTTTTGTGACAAATTTGAAATGAAATTGTTTGCAATAATAATTGTCCAGTAATAAATAAGTGTACTTCGCAGTAATAAAATGGCAACAAATGCAAAAAGTGTGTTTGTCCAATATAAGTAATGAAACATATTAATCTCAGTGATATTATTCTGTAATAAATCAAGTGCAGATTGATTTTCTGAAAGTGGTGAATTTTATAAGGAGAACATTAGACGACCAACCAAGGTCTGATACTATTACGATGCGTAGTTATTGAGACGCTTTTACGTGTTCCTAAGGATTTCCAAAGAACCGTGCAACATGCTTTCGTACATGCTGCCCGTGGAGGAGAAATCTTCGGTGGGAGGGGCGCCGGACAAAGGGCGCCTGCAGCTAGAGTTGGCGGGTGAGGAGACTGGTCGCCAGCAGCATGATTTGCCCTCCGACGCCAGCGATAGACCGCGGCTGCTCAAGAGCTCTATCATCTCCAAGGAGAGCAGTGTGAGCTCTTTTGCTGGCAGCGACCTCACCACTTCCTCCATGACGCCGACGACTGTCGACAAGCCTAAGCTGAAACTTCTCGGCAACGGCACTAAACATACCACACTGAAAAGGTAAGACATCTTTTTACTCTACTTCGTTCAAAAGATATTTCGGAGAGCTTATTGATTATAATTCCTGACACCACTAGTGTGTGCTGGTAGGCTGGTACATATTATATCAATATATGCATTGCAAGAAACGAAATTGTTACATTTTTATTTCAGTTTTGATTTACCCTCCCACGCATCCGATCCTGACAGCGGGGCGTAGCGAGAGCGATTAGCTAGTCCTGTCCTAGCCCTATATTTTTATCCCTGCTCTCTTAGAAAAAAGAAGTTGACCAACTGAGAAACAAGTAGTTCTTTTAGAGTTAAGATATCTACATTGGAAGCGGACATGGTTAAAAAAATATAGTGCTATTTCAAACCTGAAACCCTTCTGCCCAAACCAGCGATGTCCAACAGAAATCATTCGGTGGGCCAAATAAAATATTGCAGGCATTTGTTAGGCCGCACACATAAAAAAAACAAACCAACGGCTCAATCAAAATATTTTATTACTTAATAATAGATGTGGCACATGTTTTTTATATTATTTTAAATCGACTGGGAATTTAGTCGACGCGCATCTCAGTTGATTGGCCATGTTTTCATCGGTCAACCTGTTGCAACACTTCGTTTTTATTAGTTTTAATTTCGAAAATAACTACTTGCAGTGATATTTGGTTCCAAGCTGTAAATGCACGTTGCCAGTTATTTTTTTAAATCTTGAAAATTAATCTTCGAGAATACATTTCTGATAAAATTCACGTGTATTCCATGCTTGATTTCACATCTCCACAAAAAACGGGGCTACGAATATTGTGAACATTTCCTCATACCTTTGCATGTATGGAGAATCTGTCGTCGAATGCTTTCATTAATGTTGTGACGTCATCTGCATATTTTGTAACATCTTAACGGTCACTATTAAATTTATTTAATAATTGGAAATTTAAGACATCGACTGAGGGTGCTTGATGGAATTTCAATATTAAATTTGGATTATTGAGATTTTGTACACTTCCATGTATTTAAATACATGGAAGTGTACAAAATCTCAATAATCCAAATTTAATTGGAAATTAATGACATTTTTTGACCGTAATGATTTTTATAAAGCTTTAGTTTTGTTACGAAGGCTTTTGTATCTTGACAACATTCTCTAATCAATTTATTTTCACCTTGTAGACTTAGATTTAATTCGTTTAATTTCATTGTTATATCTGTTATAAATCTAGAAGACATTGATCATCGTAAAATTCAGGTATATTGTTTTCAATTTCGTTCATAAAAATCCAAGTCTCCTTCCTCGATTTAGATTAATATGCAGTTTCCACGATTTAGCCATCGAATTAATTGTAGCATAAACATAAGATCGTTGTATCATAGATAAATTGATGAATTTGCCAAATTCACGTGCACTGATTTGGTTTTATTTGTTTCATGAATAAAAAAATATGTAGTAACATAAAAACTCTAATAGGGCCGCAGAAAAATCTTGAAATAGTTGGTCTAAACAATCCTTAGTCGACGGCATAGCTATTATTGCATCGATTCGTATAATAAATTTGCATTAAAACACACATATAATTAACAATGTCGTATGCAATAATATGGTAAATTAAACTTCAGCATACACATTTTGAAATTTGTTATTTTGCTTATTATTATATGTTCTTTGCTTTATTGTTAGGGATTTTTCAATCCAAAGTAGGGCATATTTGTGTAGCGTGACAGCGGGCAGTTCTGGTTTTTACCCACATTTCTTCGATGTTAAAATGCAAATGGAGTATAAAAATGTGGCAACTCATTAACCTTTAGTTTCTTTTTTAAACTTTATTGTTTCAACCATCAATGTCACGGATATTGTGTCTCGCCACTGCGATATTGTGGAAATGTATTTGACTGTACTTCGTATAATATTTTGTTATTGGTCACATTGTTGCAAGCTATTTGTTGATAACGTTATCAATAGATCTACAGAACATAATAACTGTAACATGGAATGGAGGAAATAACAGAAATTAGTCGCACATAATAAAAAGAACTTTTTCACAGAAGTTTGCAACTTGAATATGAATTCTGAATAGAAAAAAACATCTTAAATTAATCTGTATCTTTTTGAACTATGTTTGTATTCATAAATAAATGAATATTGCGTCTTCAAAAATGATGTAACTTTGCCATTTTTCAGTATTTTATCATGTTACCATTCCGTTGATTATATATTGTCCTATCATATGAAGTTATGCCCAAGCAGGAATTGTTGAATCTCGTTTTCGATGTGAAATTCTGCCATATCCAAGCAACAGTTTCGCTCGTTGATTTTTGTTACGATAGTTTTTTGACATATATTTACAACGCAAACGTGTTATAGTTTATTGAATACGTATGACATGTCGAGCGACGAACAGTGCAACGCTCTCGCAACCGCCTCCATCGGTTTTTTTGTGAATGTCGGCAAAAACGAATGTTTTGCGCGCGTATCGTTACACGCATGTATGAACAGACATTTTGTATAATATAACATTCAATAATAATAAATTATTAACCCCCCCCCCCCTCCAACTCAATAATGAATATTCTTTGATCGGAGAAGCGATTATTTTTAAGTTGACTGTAGACTTTCCTTTTTCATGATTATAAATGATGTCTATCTAAAAATTAAAAATAATATTAAACTTGGCGGCCCGGTCCGTTGCTCATTTTAAATTCTAGTAAATTGTAATACATGCAAAGTATACAACATAAGATTAATAAACGAACGAGATAGAATAATATAAATAAGTTTTTATATAATTTTATTCAAATTATACTATCAAATCTTTTTAGATTACTCCGTTAGTTTTAACAATCTACTTAATTTTGCTTTTACAAGCCACGTAAAAATATTCAATAAAGTATCATGACAATTTTTGATGATGGTGTGATGCTGAAACTGCTATCAACTATATTATTTTACATAATTCTTGTCTAACTAATAAGTTTGTTATTTTTTTATAAAAAAAAACTAATAAGTGTTTATTAGTTGCAACATAAATAAGCCGATAAATTACTTAATTAAAAATATGTTTTAATTAAAACTTTATGACTACGGGGAGTTGGCTCTAAAATTAAATTTGTTACTGCTATTTTGTCGCAGTTTTAGTTACCACATCAAATCATAAAAGGCTAATTTAGATTAAATATTCCAAGGTGATATTGATTAAAAAGCTAGTGATACACCGTTCGTTCCGTTATTAACTCCCTACTGAAATTCTATTCATCTTCATCAATCATCGCAATATAATGTTGTCTGCAATAAGATACCCGTTGGTCTCATCGGAACATTCTCAGCTTCCGTATCCAAATTAATGTGTAGCGAATTATGAACAATGAGATAGAGTAACATAATGGTCTCAAGTTGCCACACATTCTTGCAAAATTTAGGTAAAAAAATTTACAGTATCTCCACACTTACCAACGGATTTGTTTGAGTATAGAAAAAAACATTACACGACAGATCAATAATTCATATACATACATCATAGATGCCTAAAGCCTGATTCTTCAAATCGAGTATTCAAATTACATTCAAGTATCTTAAAACAATCAATAAAGCTAAAATTAATTAATTGAAAACAAGGATTTTGTGTAGTGGACTGGTTCTTGATATCAAACGTTGAATTGGCATGCAAGAAGTGCGCTATTGCCGGTTTTCGTTCGATTCTCTAGCTGACTTTCCAGCTTCCTCATTCCTATGTATAAAGTTTAGAATGTATAGAATTTCGCCATATCGTTTTATTACTCTTGATTAAAGAGTTAATAAAATGTATGTCAGAATCGCATCAAACTAAAACATCCACACCACCTTCATTCATCAAACACCTATCAAATCGAGGAAGAGCTATATTATAATACATACAGTGCTTCTTTCATTTAACCAAGCTCACTTTTAATTTCATCGTTAAGTCACCCCATGAGTAGGGTTGTCAAGTGTTATGGATAAAAAAGAGAACATTTAACAAACAAATGTTAATTTTGTACAAATTTCTTTATAATTGTGCCGGTTATTATTCAAGCGGAATAAGTCATTTAAGGTACCAAAAATACCACTATTTTACAAGGTAATCTTAAAAGTCCACCAGTACAGGAAAGATTATATCATAAGGCTAAGAATCATAATGTATGGACATTTATTCTTTAAAACAAATTTTCGCAAAAATCCAATTATATCAAACGAAATATGATATGACTTATTCCACTTTCACGATAACAGACACATACATATGCACATAACAGTAGTTTGGAACATGAAAAGTGCGTTTAAAAATCAATTGTTAAATTGAATCAACTTCACTCTTATTCTCAATGTCATCATCTCTGTTGGTATATTTATCTACACAGGTTTCTTATTATACCCCGGACAGTGGAGATTTTTAAAAAAATGAAAAAGAGAACATTCTGGGTATAATATAAAAAAGATAGAGAACAGATGAATTGTCCTAAAAAAGAGAATGTTGGCAACCCTACTCATGAGCCTATTAGTGTAACCGCCCCTGTTGTACATAATTTTCATTTAACCACTTACTGACTTAACTGACTTAAATTCATATTTATGAAAACCTCGATCATGTACCTCGGCAAATAAATTGCACTCGCCGTGAAGTCGGATTGGGTCAATTGTTTAGGGCGCTACGTTATACAGGCGGTCATGTTATGAATATGAAATCGTTATTTAGGTGCCCTATTGAGCATAGTTATGGTATTTTACCATATTGATTTCCTAATGAATTTAAAAAAAATGTGTTTCGATTGATAGCGACTTCTTTAAATTAGAGAAACGAAAATACAATATGAAACACGCATGTGACGGGATACTATAAAACAAAGCGCCAGAGGAAAAAGTTGCCAGTGGATAAAACCTGCATTACATTATATAACATCTTGTTGTAGACCGATTTTGTCACTTTCAGTAGAATGTCGACGATAAATTGTGTAATTAAATCATATTGTACACAACAATCTAGTCTCCATACATAAACCTTTCTACTATATAAGTATATATATATCGATTATTGCACTTTATGGTGCTGCAATTTATATTAAAATAATTGTACATTAAACGTTTACTGTCCGTTTTTATCAAACTAAATTTATGTTAGCGTCGTATCAAATAATAATATGTATTTATTGTCTAATTAATTAATAAAGGGTTATAAATAATTGTTTCTTTGTATAAGATGGTATTCACCTGGTACACTTGAAATTTTATTTCGATAGTTTGCACTTTGGATTAGATAGTATTAACTTAGTACACCCAAACTTTTATTTTAATAGTTTAGTTAGGGTTGGTCTGGCTTGATTTGTGTAATGTATACTAATGCGTGGAGCAAAGACAATATAGGCAAGTATTAAAGAATAAGTGACACTTCATTACAGCTTCGTGCAACTATCGATTTCAAAGTGTGAGTATTTATATTGAGTGGAAACTATTTTATCTTTGTGAAAATATTTTTTCGTAAGTGTAATATATTTCTCCAATGTTAAAATACATTTTATTATGTGGGATCACTATTTTAGGTGAAAGAATTTGTTTTTTGTGGAATGTAATTGTTATAAGTGAAAACAATGTTTATGAATGTGGATATGACCTAAACAAAAGTGCATTTAGTTGTAACTTACAAGTTGTAAGCCATTAATAAATATAGGGCATCATACTGAAAAACTGGCGAATAATAACAACTACGATAAAAACAAGATTATTTAACAGATCCTAACATGGTCTACGAGACTATACTTCCGTGGTACATTTTACCCAGTTGGAAGAAATATATGCGTAACTAACAGTGCTGTATCGATCTCGTTAAATGCTATGGATATAGCGTAATATTCATTGCTCGCATCATATTGTACAAACAGTTGCAGAACAGTTTGTGATTGTAACTGAACACTGTAATCTTCCAATCAAGCGATCTGGTATTATAATACGAACATTTGTCAGTAGCGTAGTCAGAATTCGTTTTCATTAGACTACTGAGCAACCGCGTTCGATTAGTGGTAACCAGTACACGTTAAAAAAATACAAAAGAAATATTTGTTGGTACTTCGTTGTTTTGCGCCAGGCAGTAAAACGGGAAACTGCTGGACTTCATCATCCATATGGGTTGTTACTCAACCGATTTAAAAATAGAAATAAAACCTTCATACCCACCCGTATTCATGCGTACCTAAACAACCAGTCCGAGCCTTCAGTTAAGCGATATTTATATAGTCTTAAGCATGTATGACTTAGAAAATGATGAAGTAACTGCACAAGATCTTTACAATCGCACAATATACTTCCGCGAGCTATGCTTTTCGTGAGTTATGCCACTTGTCATATATTATAGATGACTTGTAGTAGCGAGGGTTTCGTGCTTTCATTATTGTATTTATTAGTATTATTGTTTTCATTATTATTATTGTTGTTATTATTGTAACTGTTGTTATGTTTGTGTAATGCATGGCGCATTGGCGTCAGCTGTAATGCTTTGCATTTAAATTGTTTAAATTTACAATAAATAAATAAAAGTAATAAGTAAATTTCAATAATAAATATCTGTTCATTTTTAATTTAATTGCAATAATTAATGTATCATTAAAAGAGATATCCTGTATTTCTCCTGCAAAAATAATCGCGATGTTCTAGTCAGATCTAGTTTATTCTCCAGAAAACTTCTATCAATTCAAAAAAATTGCCGCCTCCTTTGGAGAAAAAGTTTACCTTCTGCCCCTCACTATTTAATCCATAATTATTGACATAATTAATATATTTTATTTATTTTTTTAGAATCGCCATTTTGTATATCTAAGTTAATTGTTGTTTGATGACTTTAATTATTTACTCACTTGTCTATGTATCATTGAGGAGAGAAGATCTTCGGTGTGATCAAAACATGTTTATCGAATTAAAAAAAAAAACTGTTATTACCCTTGGGGCTTATCAAAACATTCTATTTTTGAGCATTAGTAGTTGAAGAATATCCCAAAATGTTTCTTTGTTTTATATTGTATAAATTTAATTATAGAAATAGATTGTCTAGCTTCGATAAGCCATTTTTCTTTGTTCGTGTGTGTGTGCGATTGATTACACATGTTAAAGGGGGCGGTCGTACAAAATGAAGCGTGGTGTTTTCATTCATCAAACTCAACGTTAGCACGCCACTGTGATGTACGTAGCCGCATTTTCTAAATGTCGATTTTTCGTAATCTTGATTTATGAATTTTGCGATACCCACTCCACCCCTCGCTTCCAGCGCAGCTTGTTGGCATCGGGACAGTGCCGTAATAAAATAAGTTGGTGGAATAATAAGCCGGGTGGTTTTCTGGCGAATTATCTCAGAACTGCACCAACACTACCGGTACACAACGACGACTATCTTATTTAAAATTTGTGCATTTACTAATAAATTACATAGATCAGCCTTTCTCTGACTTCCCCCCCCCCTCCGTGAATCGGTTATTTTTATAATTCTCCATAGCCCACTAAAATGGATATCGCACCACCAGGGGTGACGAACATTTTCCTGTCGGAAGGTCGCATTTATTTATCTTAAAATCAAATAAAACCGCATTTAAGAAACATACATACAAATGTGTGTATATTATTTTGTAAATGAAAGAAAACAATGCAATTTATTTATTTATGTACTTGTTTACTTCAATCAAAAGGCCGCACTTGAGACACTATTAGGTCGCATGTGGCCTTAAGGCCGCAAGCTCGTTACCCCTGGCCTATCATAATAAAAAGGCATCAGTGAGAGCAAATGAGAACTGAACTATTGTTTCTTATAAGCTGGAAACTTCCGATTCGACTTAAAATCGGTTAATATATTAATTTTTAAGGAAACACAATCTCTAAAAGTTTTCTTCGTGCGATTTGGGACAATAGGCATCTGAGAAAATGCTATCGCCCTATCTGTCATTGCTGGGAACTCCTTCAGACCTCTGCAGTAGGGATACCAACTATTCGTCATTATCAACTATTCGGATATTAAATAGTTACAATATATATTCGAGTATTCGAATAGTTTCTGAAGTATGAACATAACATTTAAATTCCGATTTGAATGATTAATTAGATAACATTATAAGTATATACTAAAATAATAATTTGATAGTACGTTAAAACTTGTAAGAAATCGCTCATTTATAATAAAAATCACATTTATTCAAATTTTAAATCACTGATATACGTAAAATATTTTCTTAAAGCTGAGTTACATACATCTTATAATGATGTATGACTAAATCTTTTCCCACTCCTGTCAAATCCCAGATAGAGACAATATAAATACACAGTCCAATACCGTCTCATTGTTTTACCATATTAAAATTTGCAGCTGCGTCGCATTACTCCAACGGTATTTTTTCAATTATTAAAATAACGGCATGTTTGAAGTGTATATTAGCCTCGACTCACTCGTCTCAAGTATTATGATTCATGATAAGATACTGAAAGCACCTAAGTTGTGTGAAGACAACAAAAACTACTACCTGTGTTATTCATTAGAGAAATTGTGTGTGGTCTTCCGTTGATTTTGTAAAATAGTTCATTAAAAATACTGAGAATAGCGAATAGCCCAAATATTCGAATATCGAATAGTTAAAAATCGGATATTGAATATTCGAATATTCGAGCTGGAATCCCTACTCTGTAATCCTAATAGTAGTCCCTTGATAGCATCTGAAATCTCATCCGGTATGAAACTAATATTATACTTTTTTTGTAGTTCTGTTAGCTTTATAATTCCCGACCCTGCATCTTGCCTTCGTGCCCCGGTGCAGGGTCAGATGGTGGCATTTGAGAAACGTTGTGATATGAATTATTGAAGGCTTACACAATATACAGCAAACCGTTGTTTTATAATTTAAGACATCGACTGAGGGTGCTTGATGGAATTTCAATATTAAATTTGGATTATTGAGATTTTGTACACTTCCATGTATTTTGTCACTAACGACCCGGGTTTCGCCTTTCGGCATCTTCAGGCATTCGAGCACACGAATGGACTCGAACTGAGTTCGAGTCCATTCGTGTGCTCGAATGCCTGAAGATGCCGAAAGGCGAAACCCGGGTCGTTAGTGACAAAATACATGGAAGTGTACAAAATCTCAATAATCCAAATTTAAACCGTTGTTTGTTTGTTTGTTTTAAAAGTCATTCGAGTATCTACGACCGTCAGCCGCTGAAATTTGCTTGTCAGCCAGGGATATCAGCATGCCTATCTTGTCTTTTAGAGTTACTACAATTGCATTATCAGTGCCAGCAGGTATCTGCCAGCAGCGGAAAATTTAAAACAGCGGTCGAAGGTTACCTTCGTGTAGCGACTACAATAGTATATAAAACAAATCAGTAATTTCAAGTGCACGATTAAAATATTCGTTACATGCAGCTCTGCATTGAGAAAAAATATCTTTAATCTTAATCGTTATTGCGTTACGGAAGTCGTCCTCGAAATCAACTGGTGTTGGTGGGACAACTGCCTTGTGTTATTACCATAGAAATCGACCGTACAACGACAGTACACAATATCATATTCATTTAGCAACAGCTGACAAACAGTGAACGAATGACAGCACGAGAATGAGCACTTTGCCGAGACAAACGCACGAGGAACAGACAAAAAGGACACGGTGTCTTACAACACTCAACATATTAACATAACTATACCAATTAAGTAATTTGAAAGAAAACACCTTTTCTTTAATGTCTTAACCATTATCATAAATATGTTCGTATTCGTTGTGACCTTTATCATCTTTTTCGCATTTATCCCCAAATAATTGTGAAATAACTTACATCTGACGATGAACAATTTGGCTTAATGGACTGTGTAGTTTCGCCAATCATCGTAAGACATGATGCAAGGATATGCCAATCAAGTTTTCCGGACCTACCTACTTATATGATATTAAGTATGTATGTAACCATTGTGTCCGCTCCTACGGGACAGGCAGACATCAGTACTACTGCTGGTATACGTTCCTATAATAATAGTTCAGCTCGTGCAATTTTAAATTATTATAAAAAAATATGTAACATACCTAATCTGTGGCTATTAATATATTGATTCTTGACTTTCATTTAATCTGTTAAACTCCGGGCAATTTAGTTCTAAATAATGCTTAATTTTTAAATTAATCGATTTGTTTTATTTCTTACTGTTGTTTTATTATTTCTTAGATGTTTTTTTCTTGTGTAAAATTTGACGTATAGATTCTAACTTTCTTCAATATAAAATTTCATTTGTCGTTAAATGCAGCAATAAAAGTAAATCATTAGATTAAAGCGGTACCTGTAAAATTTCTTGTTGTAACTTCTTATCGGAGTACTTTGGGCAGACAGCTAATTTTAATATAAAAATAAATTAGAAAACAAAAACGTCATATAGAAAATAACCGTGACCCTAGAAAAAATATTAATATTCTTTCGAAACACCATCGCATAGATAGTAAAGGTTAAAAAAATATATCTTAGTATTCTTAGACTACCAAGTTTAATGGAATAAATACTAAGGGAAAAAGAATAAAAACCTTTGCAGCAGTCAATTCGTGGTAAAATCGTAATATTTCACACCGGATGGTGGTGTCATTTGTAAAAATTAGCTTAATAATTTCGCGCTCCCACACACACAAACTCTCTCTGTCTGCGTATAGAGCACAAACGAATTGTTGCAGCGATATTTATTGTAAATAATGTTTTCATGTAACGGGTGGCTCACACTTTTAAATTTACCTCGCTTGGGAGGACCCCCCTCACAAATTAATAAAATAAATAATAAACCATCCTTAACTTCTAGTATGTTCATCAATTGTGGGACAAGAGTATATATCTATACCGATAGCCTTTTTGATGATACATTTAGCATGTAGATTCTTCTGAAATATGCGAATCACGCGTAACACAACAAATGTAATAAAACAACTTATCATCTATTATTGTATATTGAAAATTTATTTATCTATTGTTTATTTTTATTTATTTATTGTAAATTTAAAAAAATTGAAATGCATGGCATTATAGCTGACGCCAATGCGCCTTGCATTTCACAAACATAATAACAGTAACAACAATAATAATAATTATTGAAAACAGTACTACTAATGAAAACAATAATGAAAATAAAAACATTTTTTTTAAATTATTAAATAAATAAAAAGACATCATTAATTTAAAAGGAAAAAATGAACAATAGTTTAGTGTTGAAAATATCCAGCTCTCTAGGCAGTGCATTAATCATCCAAACGGCTCTTGCAACTGGTGAGTCGAATGACCGACGCGAAGAACAAGTTTTAAGAATAAAAATTGTCTGGATATGGTTTCGGCCACGTAGATAACAATTAGGAGCATGTAAATTAATAGACATGAGAATTTCAGGATTATAAACTCGTCCTTGAAGCAGAAGAGAGAAATGCTTTAGAATGAATTCTTCACAGATTAACCGTCGAATCCATCCAAAATATTACTCCTAATTTGTATACAAAAACGAAATGATGTGTTCAAGACACAGTTTGTCGTCATATGTTATTTCCCTTTAATTTGGACCGAGCGCTTATTGGCCGAGTTCATAACAAAAATATTGATTTTCAAATCACTGTCTTACGCTTATACACTAAGCAACCTTTAGTGATGTAGATTAACTTGTATTGAAAGAATTTATCCCGGTGTCGCTACCTCATCCTGCCAATCATCGAACCATTTTATTCAGTTGTTTTACTGGTAATAAAAATCTGCAATAATTGTAGGTGGCCCATTACATCTGTCACAAATTTCATTCGGTATTTTACTCATCATAAGTAAACACACAGATCTTGCATACTTCGAAACCAACTATTCATCGTTGTGATATTAAACTATAAATCGGAAACACAAGTTTTGAGTTAATCGACGTTGAATATCGTTTGTGTAATCTATCACAATGTAATAGTGCTGGTTTTTTGGATTACGTGACCTATCTACAAAGACATGGTTTGGAGATGTAATGAGATTAAAGGAACTCGTGAAATAAATAACATTTAAGCCAACTATTTTTTTATTTAAGGAAACCATTATCTTATAAAAACACACTTTTTAAAATTGTTTATAAAACTTGTGTTTTATAAATAATTAATGCAATAAATACAAAATATGAAATGTTCACGAGATCCAAATTTTTTTTGATTCACTAGGGTCATTTCACCAGTGGTCGGCCAGGTAAAGCGACAGGTGTACTTTCAAAAGTGATTTTGAGTCAGTGAATAATAAATACATATTTTTTTCGTTTTTATTCTATTAAACAGGGATTAGGTAATGTAACCAACAAAAAATAAAATAGTTAATATTGTATCAAGCATAAAATAATAGAAGTTTACAAAATATGCCGATTCCCCCAAAATCGTTTCAATCGTTCCAAAACCCTTTCGTTGCCCAGTGTTCGGCCATCACTATGAAACTTCATGAATATCGCGAAATAATTTACTGATAGTATACAGAACAATAAAAGACATAATGATGAAAAGCGTGACAATATAAAGTAAAAATGAACTTCCACAAAGTTACCGCCGAATCCATAGAAAATATAAAGTATATATATAAGTAAATATTTCGTTAGCGATCCCCATGCAAGATGAATTTGTCGAAACTTGCGAAGTAAAAATGTGCTTTTTTTAATTGCGTATTGCATATGTCATATATGTCAGTATAGTGCAGATATACATTAGCAAGTGGCAAGACTACCTATAAGAATTTAAAAAAATATGTTATTTTAAATGTATCCACTATTATTTAAGTTTTAAGCTCAAAAGACCGACCATTGGCGACGGCTGACTTTAGGAACACTCGCCCTATGTGGCGTTATAATTGTTGCGTCCTAAAAAGTAATTAAATTCCTTTATACTTTCGTGGTGGAACTTTCATCTTTAACATGATAATTAACTATTCTTTGGCATCATTAATGCATTTATTCAAATTTTGGACTTTCATTCGTATGCCTCTCAGATATATATATAGTGTATATGCAGCAAAGCTCAGGTATGTAAGACATTTGAGTATTTCTTTATACAGTTGCTTTAAAGTCATATAAAGGTACCAGAGTTTGTTCGAATTTAACATAAAACAATGAATTTTTAAGATCACTAATGGTAATTACTTGTAAGGTGTTAACTGTCAATTCTTGGTGGAAAGACATTATATTTTAAAAAATAAAACACAATTTGTTTGTACTACTAATGCTCGTGATGAGCGAAACCGGTCCTGATCATTATAAATATGTGGAAGTAGTACAAACAAATTGTGTTTTATTTAAAAAAAAAAAAAAAAAACTAATGGTAATGATAATGATAAAGCCAAAATAATTTATACTTATTGCCCGGGTTCGCTCTATATGGAAGCACATATGACGTGAAATGGAACACTATTTGGTATTTAAATCTAAATAAACGAATATTAATGTTTACTTATCCGTCAGTCTGTTACCAATCTCGATCGAACAGAACATATTATTTGATTCACATAATCAATTTTCAATTGTTTTCACAATTTTACAGATTCTATACATAGTTCATTTATTATTTGTAGGAGTCATTTTTCTTCGTCATGACTGCATCGAATTTCTGTGTGCTGTGTCTCAAAAAATGACTTCAATTATTTTATGTATTCAAAATGAAAATGGAACTCAAAGAGAAAAATCCAAAAGGGGCGTAACACTATTTATAAAAATCACGCGAAATACTCCATAACTTTTTATATATGACTGATCATTTATGCAGGTGGAAATGAGTCGTAAAACAAATTGTGAACTATTTACTACCGTAGTATACATTTATGTTCGTTATAAACCTGCAATAAAAAATATTTCAATTGCCCTGATTAGTTGCATTTTAGATGAAGACAGAGCTTGACACAATAATCCTAGTTCGATTCTGCCTAAGGTTACTCCCGGCTAATGGTAGCCGCCTGTTGGCAGTACAAAGGCATAAAGTGATGTCTTCGCGACATTCCTCTTAGTTCGCGACGGATGATTCGGTTGATTAGGTAACCTCAGATCGACTCTTTTTTACAACCGCTCTTACTCTACTCACTCCTGAGTCGAATAGT
Source organism: Himalopsyche phryganea (assembly GCA_022494535.1). Lineage (NCBI taxonomy): Eukaryota > Metazoa > Arthropoda > Insecta > Trichoptera > Rhyacophilidae > Himalopsyche > Himalopsyche phryganea. The sequence continues at coordinate 1,619,821 of JAGVSL010000072.1, forward strand.
GCAATGATCTCAACCGAAAATTCAAGACTCACTCGTATCTCTTTCAATCTATCTATTCCCACTCGGGCGGGATTTTGGAACCTTTTCAAGAAGACGATGTTGACCTCGATTGTATCGTGGCTATGCGACGGCCCGGTGCCATTCTCAATAGGCCCGCTTCTATGTACCGTCTGTTCATTCCTTTTACGTCAGATTCGACTGTGGATTTTAACCCGGGTGTAATATAACAAATAATGTACAATTTAAAAAATTACTTTACTTACTGATTTACGCTTATGTTGATTCTATTTACATATAATAATAATACTTCAATTATTAGACATTATGACAGTGATTACGGAAATTGAATGCAAGGTACACTCTTTCACTCGGTTTATGAAAATGAATTTCAGTGACTAGTAAATGGCTACGCCTCCACTGTAGGCTGGAGAGGGGTGGGGGCGTAGGGTTTTTGATACTAAAACACCCATATTTTAAAAGTAACTTTTCGATCAGTTTTTATACCCAAAATTAATGTTCATGATGTGTTCATACACGTGCCAATGACGATCTCGTGTTGTAAGTTTATTTATGTCAGTATTAGGGATTGCAATCCCGAGACCGCATCTTTTTTCTTGTCCCGAAACACTCGGGATTAAAATCTTCAATTTCCAAAATATTTCGCAGAAGAAAATGAGAAAAGTACTAACATATTGATGGAGTTTCTTGTTTACGTATCGATTAGATATCAAATAAAGTCTTGTCAATATGAATGTTTCATGACGGAGGTGTTGGAGAATTTTATTTTTGAAACGATGTTTCGTCTTAGTCCTTCTCATCAAAAGGCAAAAGAAAGAATAAATCAAACTAAACAATAATTTGATTAATTAGAAGTGCATTGCAATTCCTCCGTAAAATGGTCACCTCACTTTTTATTGCTTAATATTATAATTATGCAACGTAATTTTGAGTACTTTTATGTCATAGGTAAAGATATTATATAGTTAAAATTTCTAATTTAAAATTGCTATTATATGGAATCAGGTAGTTGGATATTAAATGAAACAAGTAAGTACTTAGATCATTGAAATAAGTTTAAAATATGAGTTACTCTTCGTAATCTTGTGTTTTGTCACGTGCTTTTCGCCGGTCTTTAAGTATGACATTTTTTGTACCCACATATATCAGTAATTATATGGAAAGAATTACATTTTATAATCCCGGGACTGGATATCCCTAAATTCTGGGATACGAAAACGGATCGGAATTTCAATCCCTAGTCAGCATTCAAATACGAGTAATGATTCCGGACTCGCAATAAGAAGATTGGCTACCTACTGAATTTTAGTGCACATTTAAATTTTTGATAGTCAAGTGCAGTTTTGTTTAAATGATTTATATAACTTGCTCTATTTAAAAAAAAACAATATTATTTATATCCGCTTGAGACCCCCCTCATCTCCATAAAATAACTACAACATAGAAAATCGCTGAAAATTTTTTCACACTGCCATGATAATAATGATCATTGGGAATAATACGCTATTTTAGAATTATTTTGTTGATATTAACTTTCAATTTTAATGAAACAAATTTTCTCACTGCGTATACAATTTACATGGCTGTTTTTGATTTAAAAATGGCAGCCCTATGAGACACAACAATGCCAGCTAATAAATAACTCGTCCGTAGCAACAAAAAAATAAAAAATTAACGCGTTCCCACGAATTTTTATTTAGTGATAATAAAAAAATTACATTAATATCTGTGGGAGTTCGTTGTTTATTCTATATAATAATTATTTCACAATACCCGTGTGTAATACCTACGATATTTTATAAAGTTTTTGATATTGAGAAATTCAGTTGGTTGAATTGTTTCCATGTAAAGAATTTTCAGCCCAAAATCTGAGAATATGATTAGGAAATGTGATAACTGTACATAAAATTTGTTTTAATCTTCCAATAATTTTAATGCTCTTTAAAAAACATTAAATAGAAAATGTCATCCATATTTTTTCTTATTCTATAAATGTACGTATATATGTATTATAGTTTATAGTTTTCAGTCTTTAGTTATAATAAGAACTTTATTTCACTCCCTTAACTCCCTTCACTATTCTCCTTTTTTCTGATGAAGCAGGGCGTGTGAATTTATGTGTTCATTTAATTCGTTAGTGAGTCAGAAATATTATTCTGTTGTCTTTCAATTCATAACTCGATCTTCTCCGAAGCAGGTGAAAGCTCTACTCGCTTGGCCACTGAGCTGTGAAGCTAATAAATGTTGTCACTTGGATTCTACCAACTACTACTTTAAGGCGAGGCCGTAAATCGTGCCAGGCAATCAAAAGTTTTACACACCTAAAAGTGCGTTAAAATACCAAACATCAATTTTAAATTAAAGACAACACCCACGGCCAGATAGATTCAACATTATTTTACTAAGACTCGAGTCACTTCTTGTTTCTAAGTCTATAAGTTAAATTGAATCTCTACTATATACAAACTAAATCGTAAAAGGTATTTTCTGTTATATAATATATATACATATAGCATGACTATTATTGTATTTTTCACTCCTATTTTTTGATGCTATCCCTTCGAGACTATGAAGTTCAGTTCCCAGTTTGACATTGATCAGAAATTCAGTCAATTTAAGTATGCTGTGCCCAGAAATGGACAGATGTATATAGTCGTGTCTCGTAATCATGTTGGGAGCAGTATCGGGCAACTAGGCATCGTTCGGTTACCTTTGAAACTTGTTGGACCTTTGACTTTGTGCAACAATAGTTGTATGTAATAACAATCAAAGTTTCTGGAGTTCAGTGTACACATGGCCAAGAGCGTTGCCAGGTCCAATGCCGTAATGTTCTGACAAATGTACCCCTTGCTTGCGTCGACTGAAAACTTTTTTGGCTTGTTCCATTTCTACAATTTTGGATCATCGCATGATAATAATGTATTCGTAAAGCTATCATTTTTGCAAAGCTCGAAAAATCCTGCCAATGTCGTGTTTGGTGGATTGGCCAGACGATTCCAGATTCACATCAAGGTGTACGTGTGTACGAATATACAACTCTCACTTCCTACCAAATCACAAACATGCATGAGTAATGCAGACTTTGGAACTGCAATTATTTGAGTTCACGTTATTATCTCACGGAATATTTTAGTATGGAGCGGTTGCTAAGCAACTTTATTTTGCTTTTATTTTTTTCTGTTGCTATTTCATTCGTCATTAATACCTCAAATATATAGAGTTTTCCAGTCAAATATTTGGAAGGAGTTCATGTGACCGACGTATATATACATGTATTTTCTGCTATATAGTAGAGATTATAAATTGAATGGTCGTTGCTAAATTGTTTTAAATTTATAAAAAAATCGTTTGTGTTCCATTTCGTTTATGATTCATAAAAAGTATGCACGGTTTGAAAATTAATTTGAATTTGTATGATGATGATAATTCATCGTTGTCTGAATTTAGATTTTAATGTTTCTTTTCGTTTTTCGACCGAAATTTTCTGTGTCGTCAATATTTGTAGAACTAAATCATATTTTCGTACACAAGCCATGCACGCAATAATTAGAGTAAACGTTGACTTTTGATAAGACTCTTCTATGAAAGAGATAATTATTTCCCTCAACTATTATCGTAGCTAAAACCCAATAACATATGCAACTTTCTATCTTTATGTGTCTGTGTCTTTGGGCTAGCTCGGCCAAAATATCGCACCCACGATAATACCTACTAGCCAATTGATTGATTGACTGGCATGTGAAGATACACTCTGCCCTCGTAAAACACTGTTAAATAGTTTCACGTAAACGTCGTGTAATGTAAATCCGTGTTATAAGACGTTCGTTGATCATACAAAAATATGGTTTTCGTTTCAAAAACATCTTTATATGAGTCTAAATATTTACTTTTGTTCACTTTTAAGGTGAACTGTCAATTCTTGTTGGAAAGGCATTATATTTTAAAAATGAAACACAATCTGTGTGTACTACTTCCACATGTCTATAATAATCAGGCCCGGTATTGCTCATCACGAGCATTGTCGACTGATAAAAATACAATCATAACAGGGCTATTTAAATCAAATTGAATGTTAATAATTACAATTTATATAAAACAGTTGACTCATGAACTAAGGCAAGAATTTACAGATCATCAAATAAATTATATATAAACGAAATTTCATAATATACAATTAAAATGTTAAGGACCACTTACAAATCAATAAATACTAATCTGAAATAAAAAATAATGCTTCATTAACTGCGCAAAAATTTTAATGACTTTAACTAATATTCATTAAACATAATAGCAGATTGGAAAATTTTAAAAAGAAATTAGTGAACCATTTATTTTATTGTTTTTAAATGGTGATGAGCGAAACCGGTTCTGAAGCATGTGGAAGTAATACAAACAAATAAAGTTTAATTAAAAAAAATCTTTTTTTTTTCAGTAAGACAGTATAAGTATAATAAAGAGTATTACTATTAAAAAATATATGTGTGATAATAACTTCTTAAATTGTTTTCAGTCGTAGTTTTTTATCCGAAAGACCGATCTAAATATCTTCGTAATTGCCAACGTCAGCCTTTATATTGTAATTGCAAGTTTCCCGGTGAATTGGAAACTTCCTTCCGCCAAAGGATCGTTTGCTATAAAAAATGTTCTAAACTGATTCCAGAATCTTCATTTATCGTTGTGAAACATGTAGGTGTTCCTTTGCAATCGCTTTCTTTCTATTAAGCTTACAATGTTTATTTAAAATTACGTCACGATATTCTTCATTAAAAACGTTTCGTCGATATCTTATTCCAATTCCATCCGATGAAATGATCAAATTATACATGCGCTATTTGTATGTGATTACTCTAAAACTGTGTTATCAAAAATATACCACCATAAACCACCAGTGCTAAATCAAAAAAGTGACTAGATATACCGTGTTATACGATGGCCGAATATAGTTAAAAAAATAATACTGGTAATTTTTTGCTTTCTTCCAAATTACTAAATCGCTCAAATCAAAAAATGAAAACATGCATATTCGTCGGTTCATTGCTTAATTTCAACGATGTAAATATTAGCTTACATATTGCTATTTTACCTTGAATATTGATTTATTATTCAAGGGAATAACAAATTACAATCATGCTTCAAAATATAGTTGCCCTATATCAGTTACATTTGAAAATACATTTTATATTGAGTATGCCGTAGGTATTTGTATGTTAACTCGACTTATGATTAGGTTTACAATATTGATTTTACATTATTTTAGAATTATAAATGAATTTTACTTTTAGTTATTTTGTCTGTTGTATACATGCTATATTTGAAATATCATAGAATAGAATTTTACAACTACATTTGTATAAACATAATCAAATTTTAATCGTTCAAATTGTTTACATTTTCATACGTTTTGTCACTCAAGTCCCTGGTTTCGCATTTCTTCGGGCATCTTCGGGCATTCGAGTACACAGATGAACTCAAACTGAACTGTCTATCAACATTGTATATAGAGATCGAGAAGTATGGTGATGTAGTTATTCTCTTTCTCGCCAGTCAAGCTATAACGTGGTGCATTCTGCATTGGTCACTCATGACTCATGCCAGTGTAGACTCCCACTTGATTTGATCGTGTATTTAATAAATAAGTGTTATTATTTAAGCTTAGCTCATAGCTCTTTCATCATGCAAAGTTACCGTATCCCTTTGTCACTAGCAAGCCAATCGGAATGCCCGTCTTGGTAAAAAGTTTCCCATGTTTTGATTTAGAAGGCACGAAATCTATATATTTTGTTGATTTTGATCAATCTACCACTCATCGCACTGTTCAACAACAAGCAAGAGATTGTTTGTTTTACACAGTCATCTTTGATCTGAAAGTATTCAATTGTAATCGTTATTCAATTACATGTACGTTGCAGCCAAATCCCAATCGGATTGAACTCAAAACAGTATGGGACGTACAGATATATTAAACGGAGTGCTCTTCAATATTACATACAGATTTAATCTAATATATAAAAATCAATGTGTGTTTGCTCGTATCTTATGCAATGCCATACTGTTCATCCGATTCCGATAAAACTTTTTCAAGTTATTTCTTACACTTGCGAGAAGGTTATAGGCATAGTACAATCAACTTACAGTAGGTCTATATATAATAATATATAAAAATAAAGATTTGTTCGTTTGTCCCGTATTCGTTCCTATACTATTCAACCGTTTGCGATGAAATTTTGGTGAGTTGTTGTAGCCATGCCCGCGAAGGTTTCTGAAAAAATAAAGATCTAAAAAAATTCTGAAAAAAAGAATCAAATAGATAAAAACAGCGACATTTCAGTTCGTGTGTGACATAAGTGGGATAACACAAGCAAAGGCGACGAAATAGACCACTTGACTGCAAGAATGGCACATTTTTATTTATTACCAATTAAGTTAATAGAATTTTGAACAGTAAAACTAAAATAATCTTAATATAAAGTTCGTCACTTTGTTATTCCACATGATATGTAAGTAAATGAGATACGTGTCTAGCTTCTTAAAGAAAGACCTTCATGCCTGCCAGTGGAAAAGAAAGTTATCAACTTTCATTTTATATAAAAATGCATTTCCACAAAGTTACTGCCGAATCCATCGAAAATATTTAAATGATCTTGTAATTTTTATATGGAATATTACAAAATGTAATATTATAAAATAGAATATTATAAAATTGTTAGGCGAGGATGTTATGCTAGGAAATATTATTGGCCTATTTATTCCTCTTGCCTAAAATGTGAATGTAATAACTGTGTTTAAAGCAGCAGTAGACTTACATAATATTTGAGTCATCTCTACACACATGTCTAAATCAGTCGCTTGCATTAATGTGCTAAATTAATAAAATACAACATGGCGGCCTTCTTTACCAATACTGACATGTAAATATCACATGGCAAAGTTTTCATAGCATTTTCAGTATTGACTCGGTAAATCTGTAGTCAATAATTTTGTACGCCAGTAAATTATTGTGCCGAAATTGGCACCTACGCATTTAAAAAAACTTGGCACAGAGCTTGTGTACACACATTATTTTTCCCATCGCTTCAATACGGTAATATGAAAATATATCTTTAATCTATATACTGTCCGGGCAATTTATGACGCCTCTCTCTAAGCCATGTGTAAATGTTTGGAATCCTTTGCCTTAGTTTTCCAAACATTTTTCATTCCATTACAAATACTTTTTCGCAATACATTTTACATATAAATAAAATATGATTTATTTAGTTTTAACTTTGAAACGTGATACTATTCGAAACAATATCGTATCCGTTCTAAGGGGGGGGGGGGAGGATACGGAAAAGTCGTGTTTCGAGTTTATTCAGGCAAAACACATCGGTTGTTACACGCATATTTGTGTTATACGTCCATTTTTAAATGAATAAAAAAAATTCGAATTCAGTAATTTCAGTAGAAATTACTAAATGTAAGTGCCACTTGTTGACATTCTTGGATGTGACTAAGTTCTGAAATATAAATAATTTTGGTTGAAATCATAAATATACAATACACTTTAAGCGGCGCATAATTTTAAAATCTGTGGTACATAATGCCACTTTCATAATACGTTTTTTATTGGGTCACAGTTCTACATTTATTTCACTTATAAACTTCTAAAAATTATTACAATATCTCAAATAATTATTCCCTAAAAGAATTTTTCCATATGTAGCTAGATCAGGGTTTCCCAAACATTTCCTGGGATGGAACACTTCGCAAATCCAGAAATTTAAACAGACCACCTTATTTATTGTGTTGGATAGATAATATCAATATGAATTTGTTTGCAGCCGTTGCAGCAAATAAAACCATTCCAGGTTTTCTTGGAACACCAATTAATGTTCCACGGAACACCACTGTTCCGCGAAACATAGCTTAGAAAACCCTAAGGTAGATAAATCAAGACAAATATAGATATTTTAATTGCTAAACAGTTTCTATTTTTACGATATTTTAACAAAACGTTTTTAAATATTTAATTCAGCACACAAATAATAAACATTCATTTTACTATTTTTTTTATTGCTAAAACTATGACAGTACCAATATAATCGGTTAAGCAAGCACAGTTTATTTTTGATAAGTAAAAAACCGAATGTGTTGATTGTTACAATTTGTACTAAGTCACCTATTTTTTTCTGCAGATTCCTACTTTACTAACATAACGTTTTTTTCCAGAACAATATTATACATTACCATGTAGGCAAGTATTTTGGTAAAGATATTGTAAACAATTAAATGTACGGTTCTTAAGCATTTCTTTCTGTTGGTTCATATTAGAGGTCTGCACCGAAGTCTAGAGTTCGAAAAAAGCTCGATTTTTTAAAATATAGTAATTCATTTATACTTTCCAAACAATATATGTTATTGTTTCCATATTTCCAACGATATTCATAGCACATGTGATATAAATTATTGAAGTTACGAATACTATTGCCTTATGGCTGACTCATGACCCGAACATAGTAAGAAATATTTCTCTTAAGTTTGAATTCCTTTCCCGGGTGCGGCCCTAGCCCGAATATGAATTGTCTTTACCGCCCGAGCCCGTACAGACCTCTAGTTCATACAAATCGAATTAGAACTGCATGCTGTTCGCTTCGGTGTAATTATAATCGATTAAGGTTAAAGGAATAAAAAAATGTGCTTCTTGCGATCATTAATTTGTTACTACCTACTTAAAAAATACAAGGTAGCCAAAATTAAGTCTATAATAGTAACAACAGTTACGTTTTTAAGTAGGACTCGTTAAATATGACTCGTAATTATATTATTTAAAAATTTAAATGGTGGTAATTTTCAAACACAATTTCTAAAGTAAACAACGGTTCTATCAATAATAAACAGTACATCTACCAATTAAATATATTGCATGTAACACATATCGATAGAATGGTTTGTTGAAATTTAGATAACGATAAATCAAAGCAGAAATGTGATATTACAACACTTCAGACGATATGAAGTTTATTTGATTTCCCTGGACATTGAATTGGAATGGTAAAATATTTGCTTGCCCTTAGATGCTTTTGCATTTGTGATTCGGCTTATTAATTCATATTTGAATATGTTTTCATTGTTGGCTACAATTGTTTTTTTACCTGTAAAAGTTTTGCGTAAATTTCTTTAATTATTATTCATTTTTTTGCGTTGTCATTTATAAAAGAGATATAATGGTAGTCCATCGAGCCATTTGTTGCCGATCGCGACTTGAAAAATAAAAAGCAATTATGAAAAGTTTTTAGTTATAAAATTATAAATATAGTCCATGCGCTAAGTGAAAAAATGGATTCTTGCACACATTAAATACTTGATAATTGTGTGTGATATCAAGATACGAAGCCCATGTCATAATCTAAAACCCGTATTCAGAAAAACTTTGAAATTATCTCCATGCACTCGGGTATTACATTATGAAACTACATGCGTACTTTGTTTGGTGGTACATATTTCCTAAAAGTTTCTTCATAGTGTTGACTAAATTCTTCATTCCGTCGTGTAGATATTTTAATAACCATTTTTCCCGGTCGACCAAGTTTTGTTATCAGAACAAGGCAAATTGCGGGGATGAATGTCTAATTTGATGGTTTCGAGCACATTTTGTAGGGCTTCTCCGCTCTACTAAGTGTGCGTGTATTACTTACTATCTTAACATATTATTATTTAGCCTTTTTGCGAACGAAATAATCCGACAAGTTCTTCGTAATCATGCTCGCGCCGTATATTTCTACGACGAAGACAAAATTTTACTTTATAACTATGTTAATACGGTGACACTTTTAGGTCAGGTAATATTTAGGTCAAAGATATATAATAATAGATAATATAATGTACATTTTAATTTAGGTTTATTTGAACTAGTACCTGACGTCCATTTATATCTGGGCTTAAAAATCTGCCGACTTAAACGTAACCCTACACCACTTTCACTGTTCGAAAAAAAGGAGCTTGCTCGAACAGCTTGGCGTGATGTACGTGTGCGACGTTGTTGCTGCATCTAGCGAATAATCAATGCGAACAGGCAAACTATTTCACAAACAAAACAGTATGTATGCAAATGTTTAATAATTTTCATGTATATGCTGTTCAAAACATTATATCGATTGATTACAACTAATAATAAAATTAATCGGAGTCATGCAATTTTGGAGGAATCCGATTCACTTTAAATCCACAACTCAATACTTCACAACCCTGATTTTTATGAGAGAATAAACAATGAATATACATAACCACTTACCAACTTGGGAACTTTTGAAAGTCTCTCGATCTCGTTTCATAATGTGAACCGATAATCATGTTGCAAAGTTTGTCGAAGAAAAATATTATCTTGTTTTGAAAAATATTTCCATATAAAACACTAGTCTAGACTCCTAGATGCAGTCTTACTCAGTACTGAAAATTCCTTGGATAATCTAACGAGAAAACTTTCTCATACGTAACTTATTTACTTGGAAAATATAATATTCTATATTCATGGAAAATAAACAGCATTAAGGAATGTTACGTGTTTCACCAGTCGCTGGAGTATTACGCAATCTATGAAAGCGATGGAAATGTCAAATAAAATTTGTATGAGTTGGTTTAATTAATGCTTTGTTTACTTGTCGCTATCGTCCATTTTTAAATATCCACCTCTGAATGCAGATTTCATCTTGAATTACAAGTTGGGTTTCCCACCTACACCCGTTATGTGTATGCAGCGGCTTTTTCACGGCTGCCTTTCATAACACAATAACGACCAAGAAAAGAAACGAATTTACTTGTCTTCTTGAGCCGATACAGAGCTGCACGGGACTGGCCTTTTAACCGAACACTATTGTTCTTAAAAAAATAGGAAACTCAACGGCCAGTGACGACTATCGTCTTGCTGTCATAATGTCTTGTATGGATGGTAATCAGAGGCTTTCATGAACAACCCAACCTTCCACCTGCCGCGGCCGTACAATTGGTATTAGCCAATCGTTTCCCGCGACGTTCAACGTTAAGCATATATCAAATCTGCTATATCTTGGAAGTGTCCCAGGAGCAGTTGCTCAAGACTTGATGGCTTGCACTCAATTGTGCAGGCTGTCCCTAACTGTAAACACCGTATATGCTTTACTCACTACCTGAGCTTTCTTGGATAGTGGAGTCCAGCTTGTTGGAGAAGAGATGGGCGATATTCAAATTCACCTGAGGCATCCACAACACGTGCCTGAGTCATGTCGATTGCCGCTTTTTAATTTTGGATCTAGTGAGGTTCTTCTTCATCCACTTTTGTATCTGCATTCCTGATATATGCAACATCTCTATTATTCGCTCGGAGGATCTGTTGAAAAACCTCAATAAACAGTAAACATGGTGAGGCAAAATTCATGGAAACTAAAAGGACATGAATTGGTGAAGTGACAATTGGATCTTACCAAACACAACCGCGAACTCCATCCAGACTGTGTGCATTGAGTTGACAGTGACTAAATTATTGTCTCTTGAATGCGTCCGACAAATTTTCAAATATGACAACATCGTCTCCTCTTTCATGTAGACCTGGGCCCTATGTAGTCCGAGGGCCTCATTGAAAAGTAAAATTTATCCGAGAACCGCATTCTGAATAATATATAAAGTACATATATTAAATTACTTGTAGAGTCACACCGCGATTGAATTAAAATTTAGTATGAAAGAAAAGTCAGCTTAAAAAAAATTACAGATGGTTCTTGGTGAATTATGCAATTTTGTCAACAAAAACCGATTCCAATCCCCGCCATAGCTTATAAATGGAGCTTAGAACTGCCTCGAAAATATCAGTATTTCTAGTAGCCCCTTGTAAACATATAAGTCTCAACATTTCTTCATTAATAATAAATTCATTCTGAATAGTTCAAACATAAATTAAAGTTGACTTGTGTCAATTGATCAGTGTGAACATCAAGAAACGATGAAAAGTAGTGACATTTTGTGCAAGGTTTGTTTTTTTCTAAAAACAGTCAAACCATAGTGAAATCATACTTTTATTATAACCACAATAAAATTACCAACATCGAGATTAATAAAATATCTAGGTAATTCGATTCAAATTTTAGTTTGTTTTATTTTTTTTGCGCGTAAAACAAAACTTACCGCACATAATCGTACCGTAGGCCTCGTGTTCTAGAGCCCTGGTGTAGACATTTCATTGCCAGTTTCTTATAAATAATTATTTGGTGATTACCGCTAAATTTTGTCTACATTTATTTCACTCTATTGGAAATCGGTATCGAATTTGATAATATCAATTTTTGTTAAAATTTATTTGTTTTTGCTACCAAGAAAAATAAATATTAATATAATACATCCCTTTGCGTGGAAACTTACTAATATTATTCATTGAGCCTATCGTGGAGCGTAGATCCAAAATCTTGGATGTATTTCATCGCGGGACTCGTCAGAACTGCCATATCCATCGATGAAATTGCACTGATAATATCCGGCGACTGACGAAGCGAGGAATCAAGAACCTAAAAATAATATATACGCTATCGCTATATAAATGTATGAAAAATATGTAATTATTTTAGAATTTACGTTTAAATGACGCTTATAATAAATGTGATATGAAATAATTAAATGAACGTTTAAACCAGAACGCTTCCCAAACTGGGGTCCGCGGGTTTTTTTGCAGGGGTCTGCGAAAATTTTCAGTAGAAAGTGGAAATATTTATGACTTGTATGGCACAGTTTTTTTGACAAGGTCAATCAATGAATTAGATCTTTCACTTCAGGGAAAAGAAAGCAACATTTTGATCATAAATATAAAACTTCAGGCTTTCCGACAAAAGCTTACTTCGTGGTCAAAAGGTATTAGATTAGATCAGATAATTTGCTTGAAGTGGAATTAAATAAAAAAAGTATTTCAGAATTTTGGATAAGGCGACAGTAAGAAAATCCGTCTATTGCAAAAGAATCCTTGGTAATCCTAATTCCTTTTGCGACTACTTACCTGAAACAGCATGCTCGTCATTACTTTTAATAAAAAATAAGATTACATCATGCCTATCCACGAAGACTTTTGGAAGAATCCTTGCGAGTTAGCATTTCTGACGTCGTACCAGATATTGATTTGTTGTATAAAAACATGCAACCGCATCCATCTCATTAAATTGTTTTGTAAGCTTTATGCTATGTATAGCTATTCTTATTTTATTTAAAAAAAAATATTAGTAAGCTACTATTTTTGTGATAAAATATAAAGATTTATGTATCAACAGTAATAATTAATGTCAAATAAAAATTTGTACGACTAAAACATGTTTTTTTTCGTGGGTCCGCGGACTATTTTTTCAGATTTAGGGGACCGTGGCATGAAAAAGTTTGGGAAACACTGGTTTAAACAATAGATTTACTGATGCAAATTATATAATATAATGCAACTTTAGCAACAATCAAATACTAAAATGTATAAACTTACTATAAAACTCTAAGAAAAAAAGATGATAGAAAGAGTTGCAAGAAGATGATGCTAGTTGTACAAAGAATAAGTCTAAAAAAGTAATATACCATTTACTAAAGTACCTACATAATTATCTTATAGTTTTAAGCTATGTTACGGTGACAATTTTTACATCCTAACAAATTCGTAGTACAGTGATTTTAAATTGAACTAATCGGACATAACATTGACAAGCTATTAGTTGTGTTAAAGTTTTGTTAGATATCTTTTTTTTGCCATGACCGCTCCCATTTAAATATGTATAACGTTAACAAGTGATGCTCCCCGAAGAGGCAGGGGTTAGAGAGGAAAAGCGAACACACTTCACTTTCTCTCACAGTCACTGCAGCAATCGTGTTAAGGTCGGTAAAAACTCTCCGGACACAGTAAAACTACCAAATCTCCTCGGTAATATCTTCTTTATTGCAGTTCAGTGCTTGGTAATACAATACAGGTTCACAGGTGACTCCAATCAATACAATTGGTACAGTTTACAGATGATTTCTCCCAGCTTTGACAAGGCAAACTCTCTGCGTTAATGAGAACTCAGCTCTCAAAACGCGACCAGAGCTATTACACGTTTAAAGGACTAGCCTATTTTTTAAATGCATTGATAAATTAAATCGCGCCCTACTGGAATGCACCGATTCCTTACGAACAAAGCCGAGCGTGAGTGCATTGCGTCGAGTAATTTTTCGCCTGCTACCATCTGCTTAATGGGAAATTAGCCGTCGGCTGAGAGGCCTTTAGGCTATCGAAAATACGAAGAACTACGTTTCGTTGTATACCTACGCGCAAGTATATGCTCTCGTCGCCGAGCAACGACCGAGCACCGACGGTTGCTGACGATTATGGACTTCTTAAAGGCTTAGGGTCCGCCCAATAAGTTTGGGTGGTGTCACAAGGTATGTTTAGCAACTTTGAAATATCGAGGGCTTACTGTAATACAATTATTGAAGAAGTATTTATTTCAAACCATCTTTTTATCATGCAAGATAACCTCTTACTCTCTAAATGAATATTGGCGAAGCCAAGTAATACCAAAAGTATCGTTCAATACTAATGTTTCTTTGGCGCAATAAATAACATAATTGTGTATTGCATTGTTATCAGCAGTGTGCAGACAGTTCTTAAATCATCGGATGACATTTTTTTTTATTTCAAGAGAATGATAACAATTTTATTGAAAACAATCCGACAATGGGTCGCCCCAAAAGCAAAAGGGTACTTGTGGCATCATAGAAGCTAGATAGCTACTAAATCATAGTTGAAAAAAAGAAAAAAGGTATCGAATGTGTATATGAAACTAATCGTCGATCATGTATTGCAAAATATATTTTTTTTAACTTACATATTATGAATTGAAGACTATACACCAATTTAAGTATATTTAATTTGATTTTTAAGTAATAAAGAAGAATTCGAATTATATAGATTTTGTACACTTCCATGTATTTTGTCACTATCGACCCGGGTTTCGCCTTTCGGCATCTTCAGGCATTCGTGCGCTCGAATGCCTGAAGATGCCGAAAGGCGAAACCCGGGTTGTTAGTGACAAAATACATGGAAGTGTACAAAATCTCAATAATTCAAATTTGATATTGAAATTCATCTCAGTCGATGTCTTAAATTATAAAATAAAGAAGAAATTTAAATTTATATAAAAAAAAGTCTTAAATGTGCATTTTAACCACTTAAAAATCCAATTGTCATCTATGATTTAATTTTCATTTCAAAATACTTATAAACAACATCTGCACGATTTTTTTGTTTTCATTCAAAAAACACTTTTTCTCAAAACTCATTTTTTATAAAAATCATCCAATGTTAGGGAGGGGAGGGGGCATGAATTCAACTTCCAACGCCCCTAGATTTTGTTTACGTGTAACCAAGCTTTTCTAACTTTTGTAAACATATAAATAAAATTTAAGACATCGACTGAGGGTGCTTGATGGAATTTCAATATTAAATTTGGATTATTGAGATTTTATTGTTTACTGTCTCTCAGTTCGAGTCCATTCGTGTGCTCGAATGCCTGAAGATGCCGAAAGGCGAAACCCGGGTCGTTAGTGACAAAATACATGGAAGTGTACAAAATCTCAATAATCCAAATTTAATATAAATAAAATGTAGCTGTTCGAGAGAAAAAATAAAATAGTGTACCTAGTTATTATTTTTTTTGTATGACAGAGTATCCGGACTTTTTTTCAAATTTCGAAGCTGTGGTGCTAATTTTCTTAGGTTGAATGAAATGTAGCTGTTGGAAGGAAAATATAAAAAATAATATAGCTATTTTTTGTTTGACAGTGTACTTTGGTTTTTTTTCCAAATACTGAAGAAATGGGGCTAATTCTCTTAGGTTAAATAAAATGTAGCTTTTTTTTATATCATCTTATCGTTCTTTTTGCAATATGACTTATGCCTAAAGCTGCTTTTAGCTTGAAAGGTAAGCACAGTAGTCAATGTGTGTCGAATTTTGCAATTTGAGGAGCGACATATTACACAAGCGTTCGTGGCAACTTTCATTTTATATGGTTCGCATTTATTGTTATAATATGTTAAGAAAAAATAGTAAGTTTTTTCCCCACTTATCGAAAATTGTTAATCGTTTGCCGATACCCAAATCACACGAACCGTTGATTTGTTTTTATTATTGCATTATCAGAATTTTTGTTTACAGTATTGCATTTCTTTACATGGAAATAGTGAAGTTTTCAAGTTTGTCTAACAAAGAATTGACGCCTGTTTTTCTGATATATTTTTAAGCGTTATACTCCATGACCTCTAGAGTTTATTGTAAGTTACCGAGATTTAATGTCTAAGAAAAAATCTCAGATTTATTTTGTTAAGTGGGGAAAAAACCTACTACGTTTTCTTAACTGCCATCTTTGATATTTTGCTTAAATGTATACGTAAGGCTAAAATTTGCTCATATTGTATATATAACATGTGTAATAATCTGGCAGAGCTTGGTATTTTTTTATACAGTCATACAGAAATAAGAACTGCTATTTCAATCCCGGGATCATGAAATATGTATATTTATATATTCTTTCAATATTGATATTTCGATAAAAGAATGGATATATTACAATATTTTAAGACAACCAAATAAGACTTTCAACTTTTACTGCCACTCGGTGATTACTCCTGAAATAAATGTACTTAGTAATTGAAAAATACTTAAGTAAACGACATACTTAGATATCATTTCAATTCGCTACTTATAAATATAACTTATACTTCATCCCTGCTTTGTTGAAGAATTAAAATCATTTTCAATCAACAAAATCACTAATATACTCATGCGTAGAAAAACAAAATAATATTACCACGTAAAAAGAAACTATTTAACTGATGTTTTTTTATTTTTCTTGTCATATTTTGTATTTATATGAGCTTTCAATACGAATTTAATCCCGGAATTTCATGTTCTGAATCCCTTCTGATATTTCGGGACAAGAAAACAGGTGAAATCTCAGGATTGCAATCGCTAGTAGGCAGGCTAGTAATTTTTATACAGAAATCCGGATTGTGTCAGTTAGACCTCCAACTGGAATAAAAATCGATGGGAAGCGTATTTACGAATTATTACGTGAATGGTGGTATAGCATTACTTTATTCCAAACAGTATTACATAACAGCACGTTATTTTCCTTATTCATGTCAGGTGACCGAGAAATATGCACACTGCCGCTGTCCGTATTTCTGATCAAGGGTTGCCGAATTGTCAAAATCACATATCGGGACAGTCACCATTTTGAATGATCAAAATAATGTTTAGGAATTATATAAGACATTAAAATATAGATAGTTATAAATTATATATGCGCGTACAACATACTTAAAATATTGTCACAGAGCAATGCAATCACAGGAATTACATTTTGATTCGAATAAAAAAAGTAATTCAATCTTAATATTGTTCGTAAAAGTATTATTCGAATTTTTTTTAAGTTACGTTCGTCGTCTTTTTCCAAAATTTTATTTGATAATTTATTCAGCTTTTACAGGTTATGTAATGAGTTTCTACATTTATAAAATCAAGACTTTCAGAAGCAATGCGATACTAAGGATTTTTCTGTTGAATTAGAAACTGTCACGTTTGGATCGGGACGTGTAGCAACCCTGCTCTGATTCCAAAACTTGCTGTACACAGTTATACGTGTAGTCTTCAATTGTTTACCTGACTATTATCAAATTTTATGGCCCCCCATTCGGTGAATTGTTGTTTCTACGCAATCACGAAATGTTCGTTTCAATGGCAACAAATAAGTGATACAATTGTGTGCGACGGCTACATTTATTCCCGCAAATTAAAGTACTGCCGCCTATTCATATCCTCAATAATGAGTGGCCGGCCGTTCTATGAAAAGGCAGTGTGCTGCACCCACCTCCGAGAGTGATGTGCCCGTCAAATAATAATTTATCTGTGTGCAGTATCGAATTGGTTTATTGAATGCAAAGTAGTTAACTTGTAGCTCGTCCAAGAGTCGGCCATTGTGCAAGCACAATATTCCAATTTATATTGTACCAAGTACCGTTTGTTTGCGGATCTCGTCGCCAGTACCAACGCCATTGTACGCTGATCTATTGCATGCAGACACCGTTGGGATACAAATTTGAACTCAAAAAATCAGTTCAATATAGGTTACGAAAAATAGTTTTCGTTTCGTGAAATTTTGTTTGACATTTCATGACTTCAGCTATAGGTATTTTGAACCATAATCTGATTGACACTTTAGGGGTGTTAACTGTGGATACTTCGTGTAAAAAATTATCCACAATTTTATAGTATGACCAAGACCACTTTTCGCTCAGTGGATAATTTTATTCTGGTCATATTATAATAGTAAAACATCGATATAACACAAAACATTACGAAAAATGTTTAAATCATTCTGTTAGTGTAATATGTAGATGCTTAACTCCGAAAGACATCTCTCGTAAAACATTCTTCACATGATTAATTAGCACGTAATTACAGCCAATGATTTGACGTGCGCTAACTCACATCTCATCCACACATTAACAAAATAATCCCATCATTTTATTTATATATTTATTTGAAATAAAATGAATACGGTTGAAATTGCAGCTTACGCTGCACTGCTCAGAATATAATGGGCTGAAAACTGTGTTTCACCTTACGATGTCAGAATAGATATTCCACACTTTATAATATTTGAACAGCGAAACCACCTTCATTGAGCGAATAAACATTTTCAACTGAATGAAGTAATTCAATCGTAATGTTCACCAGTTATTGAATCGTTGTTTATTACTTTGTATGAGTTGAGAGTAAGTTTGATACCGATCGAATTCGCTGTCCACTAAAACAGTGTATCTCGCGTGCTAAGTTTTTATATTGTTACAAATCAATTTCGCATAATTAAATATTTAAACATATTTTGTGTTCGCAGCTTGTACTGCGACTGTTGTCCTTTATCTTATTTTTTCCTGGGTCTTATTCGCTCCATATGTGGAGGAAATGGCCACCACGCGGCACCTCCAAGATTCCCCTTTCATACACCAATCACTTTATTTTCTAAAATATCTTCCATGCCAAGGTCTTTTATTTCCGTCGATTACATCATATGGACGTCGCCCAGGACGGCTGAATCTCACCGGTTTAAAGAAGAGGCAAGCAGAGTGGTTATCCGGAAGAATTGTAGTATTCTGAATGTTTGTACGTCATTGCGGTTGTACCATAATTAGGTTTTAATATAAACTGTGGTATGATGGAAATGAATTACGAATAATAAGTAACCTACATCGCCCCGATTATTAATGTATACGGCGTGGCTCTCTTCCTTTTTGCGATTGGCATAGCTCGTTAGTCGTTGAATCAAGATATGTTCCGCAGTGCTATGTGACACTGACTCAATTTAATTGACTGAAATCTGGGGGCGGTATATATTATGTCCGTCGCTTGCTGCCATCATTTCATAATTATGTATAATACAAATATGCTTAGTAATGTTTTTTTTTAATATATTTGTATGAAAAAACATATTACGAGAACCAGTGACTCTTAGAGGAAATGTGATGCAAGGGACACGCGCACCATTAATATCACACTGAAAAAACATATTGCCGTTGTTCTGTAAGAAGACACTATCTGATAAATACTAGTTTTGAGTATTTGCACTGTGACGTTTTTCAAATGTTTGAAATGCTATACGTTTTTCATTTAGTTTGTTTGTATAAAACTGTTTTTAAGTAAAAGTATAATTTATAAAAATAAGCGTGTTCTTCCATACGGTATAGTTTGCAGTAAACTACATTTTGGCATAATTAACTCAATATGTCATTTGTACGGTTTAGTGTTTTCTTCCAGAACAGCGACGATATTAAAGGCTACACTAAGAAACACTACTACTTTTTTAGAGTGTTATATATGCAGTTGTTAATGTTTGGTCCATGGTATCTGACCCTTCTGACAAACCCTCCGTATGCCTGACAAGAAGCATATTTTATCGTCATGACTGTTACGCGTGATAATATTTTATGCGGTTATGAGCGGTTAATTATTGGTTGTTAAAATCTGAAAATGGTCCGCAATGAAATATCAGCATATGTTATTTCTGTGTCTAGCTGAATTTTATTTACAACTATTTTTTTGACATAGCAAAATGACATGTCGGCATTCCCAGTGATCAAAGAAGTAACTCACTTTTGTTCATTTTTAGGATAGCAAAATACAAACTTGAATAATCATCCATGAAAAATAAATAGAAATTTATGAAAATCTCAATAAAACTCAATCATTAGTAAGTAACATTTCTTCGCTCTGCCCCAAAATTACAAAAAGTGAGTTTCTGCTTTTTTCGTTTCGAGTGTCGATATAATTGTTGAAAGTGGCATCTAACACAGTAGGTAGGTATATATAGTGATTATTTCTGCTGATAGTATTTTTAATTTCCTCTTCGAACATGAAATTCGTACATGTAATAATATGAGGGACGCCATTTGATTTTTAATTCGTCCCGTAGGTGGCCGTGTTGACCCACCCACACTCTAATAATCGAAGATGATAGACCGCGCGACTTCTAAGCTCTTTATTTTATCTTAGACTTTTGACAGAGTTATCCATACATTTTACTTTATTAAACACAACTAATATAAAACACTACGTGATTATGTACTTATAGAAACTATGAAATCATATGCATACGCCTGTATATATTCAAACAAACAATGCAACTAAATAAATACACAATTTAGACTTATTTAAATCCACTAATACTTTAACAATTTATTGTATAGTATAAACCAGTGCTCCGCATACGGTGTGCCGCGAGACGATCCCAGGTGTGCCAATGAAAAAAAACGAGTTAGAAAAATTAAAGCCATTCGGTTTGCATGGATACTTCAACTGCAATGATGGGGAATAAAAGTGGGGTTGTCTCGTGTGTAAAATGAAAAAGCCCTACCGTACAAATTGCACATTGCTGCATATATTGAGAAACATTGATGGCGAAAATTTTCCCAGCGGAATTATTACAAATAATGAACGAATGTATCAAAATAATACACATCATCAAATTAAGAGCCATAAATACGCATTTTTTTAAAAATATATCAATCCCAATTTTTTCGCACTGAAATATGTTGGCTGTCCCGAGGCAAAGTTTTGCTACGATTATTTGAACTTTGTTATGGGACTATCTTTCATCTATTTTTCTTAACCAAATCATGCCAGAACTCTATCAACTATTTTGACTTTTTGTGTGCCGCGAAATAATATGTCCTTATGTGTGCCGTGGGTGAGAAAAGGTTTCGGAGCACTGTTACAAACTATAGTTTTATTTAATTGTGCTCCAATTTATTATTGTAATAAGGCGAGACATATTTATTTTTAAGAAGTGTCTTAAACACAACACGTTCTTAGTTCAAATTACACTGCGCTAGTTCTACATTTAATGCAATAACAACGCGACTTATCAAAAAGCTTCTTGGCGCATATCAGAAGTAAAAATTCGCCCCTCATAATTATTATATAATACATACAAATATATGCCGGTCTATCGAGGCTTTCGTTCTTCGATCCAGGTTGAAATCTTCGAATAATGCTTTACAATATAATATTGATATAATTTAAGACATCGACTGAGGGTGCTTGATGGAATTTCAATATCAAATTTGAGTTATTGAGATTTTGTACATTTCCATATATATTTTTTTTTAAGAAAAAAAAAATATACTAAAATATAAATAAGTGTACAAAATCTCAATAACTCAAATTTAATATAATATTGATTTAATGTTGAGTTCATATATCATGCTCTATAGGTATTGTGAGAAAAAATATTTTTTTATGAACTTGATTATTAACTTTGTTCTAGCTTCGTAACGAGCCATTTTTTACTGCACATTTGATTTGCTTTTAACTGTCGAACCAATGTAACGAAGCATTTATGTCTAGCAGTGACAAGCCAACGGCTAAAAGTAAATTAAATCTAGTGATTATTTCTTATGCAGTTTCATTGTGACGATAAGCAAATTATTGTAAAACATACACAAGTTCTTAATAGCCGTTCATTAATAGTCATAGATTTGTTTGCCTAATTAAGCAAACGGATATACTAATTTTTAGTTTTGTTATTAAAAAAATACTTTTCCTGTTGACTAGCCATAGCCACGATTATCTTCATGTGATATTCTTACCCTTTTAGGGCAGATACAGCATACTAAAGAAAACGTTTACCCTGTGTTTACTCACTGACATTTCAAAATAAAGTATGAATAGGCCATAAAATAAAAAAAATGACGCTGTTATGAGACGCAGAAGACAAACTAGAACGTTTATGGCGAATGCAGTAGTATAAAATTTCAAAAAGAGGTAAAAAAATTAATTAGTTCTTTTGTTATATAATTTTTGCAGTCCTTTGAATTATTAGTTAGTTCACCACTGTTTTTGTTTCAATGCAACTAAAAATTGATTAATACTCAAAATTATACGATTATCGAAAAAAAGTTATTGCTTTTGCTTAATTCTTGTCTTAATTCAATCAAGTTATATTTTAATACCCACGTATTCATTAGATATATATATATATATTATATCTGACTAAATATTCATACAAATTTTAAACTTACATAATTATTCACTGTTTGCGGTTATCGACTATAGTACCAATGTAGAAAATTACCAAAAAAACATTGTATAAGGTAGTATCGAAACATATTTATTGGTCTCTGATTTATTAAAAGTATCTATTTTGTCTCGAAGGCTTGAGGCTTTAGAGGACATGACGTTTATAAAAATTAATCGAAAACGACTTATGTAATCAGAGCCTTTTCCATTCTATGAATAATGGTTTGCCAAAATACAAATATAATAATAGAAAACCTTGTAGGATTTTTATATTAGAGTTTGACACTGATTGCCAAATATTTTCGGTAACTTCTTGAAAAAAATTACATACAGTAATCTCCGAACTAAACTGGGTAACGAATAATCGAAAAACCATTCATTTTTATTTCATTTTAAGTAAATGTCAAGTCATCATTATATATGATATATAGTAAGCGTAAAAACGCTGTGATTATATTCAATACGGACAAATATTCTGCAAATTTTACTACTAGTTAACATGGAGACCAAATCTTGAAATCTGACATTGATATCGCATGCAAGAATTTCGCTATTTCCATTGATAGCAAATTCTCAAAACAAATTCTTCGTCTAATTGTGTTCAACTTCGAGCAGTTCATAAGTTACGAGCTTGAATTCTGTTGTATGGCTTAGGAGTATAACTGTACGGAAGTATTCACCAGATATAGCAAAAATCTCGCATGCGAGGTCAACTTCCCGATTACAATGAAGATCATGTATTGTATATGTCACCGAAATAGCATTACTACTACATTTTCCTTTGCAAATCGAATCCGTACACGATTTAATAAAAATTCCACATGTCAAAATGGTACACATAATATATAGGTATAATTAAATTTGATCTTGGCTATATTGTATAATTCACCGGCCAGTGGTCATTAAATTTAAGAAAAAATTTCAATCTCGAAAACTAAGCCATTGGATTATAATATAAGAAATAGTTATTAGTTATTATAGAGAATAATAATGCGGTGCCTATCTGATGTAGCACAGTATTGCGTGGTGGTTAGTAATATAAATTACGAAATTAGTAAGTTACATAAAAAATATATTTTCGTATATATAGTGTGGAAGTAATAATGCCACCAGTAGATACTCGAAAATGATTTGTATTTTTAATATCAGCATTGTAGGATATTGTTTGGTGGTCGCTAAATCGGGAATGAGATTGTTCAGTGGTCTTGAACATTTCGTTTAATGGATATTTATTTTAGAATCTATACACCGCATTATTTTGATACTTTTATTATGAATGTCAACTAATTACTTTTAAGGTGTTAACTGTAAATTCTTGGTGGAAAGACATTATATTTTAAAAAATAAAACACAATTTGTTTGTACTACTTCCACATATTTATAATGATCAGGACCGGTTTCGCTCATCACGAGCATTATCAACTGATACAGCATTAGCAACTGATACAGCATCATCAGTTGATAATGCTCGTGATGAGCGAAACCGGTCCTGATCATTATAAATATGTGGAAGTAGTACAATCAATTATGTTTAAATTTGGATTATTGAGATTTTGTACACTTCCATGTATTTTGTCACTAACGACCCGGGTTTCGCCTTTCGGCATCTTCAGGCATTCGAGCACACGAATGCCTGAAGATGCCGAAAGGCGAAACCCGGGTCGTTAGTGACAAAATACATGGAAGTGTACAAAATCTCAATAATCCAAATTTAATATTGAAATTCCATCAAGCACCCTCAGTCGATGTCTTAAATTGTGTTTTATTAAAAAAAAAAAAAAATGAATGTCAACTTTGAAGTGATGATAGATTTTTCTGTTTATTTACGGTAATATAGGAAGTCGAACCAAGACAGATTCTGACAGACTCTGAAAAAATGAGAGTTTAAGGAGAATGAATAAAAATCAGTTCTAGTAGAACAATTTGTGTTGAGATAAGCTCCATTAGAATTCCATATGATTCAAATAGGAGCAGACGTGGTAAAAAACCGAGTTGGCAATTTACTGAGAATCCTCAAATAGTGAACGTTTCCTGCTCGTGAAAACTTTCATAAATAATTTTTGTAACCGTTTGCCAGATTTATCCTGAGGCATGCATTCATATTCAATCTTGAAAACGAGACGTTGGTCAAGCGGTTATAACTACTAGTCATTTCTTAACTCATCCTCTTTTTACATTTCGCTATGAGTGTGGTCCTTGCAGAATAAAAGTATGTGGTCAGTTTTATTTTGTTTTAATCATTTGTAAGTGTTATAACTTACGCTTAAGTGCCGCGTAATACCAATTTAGAAATAACAGCAACGCATAATTATTAAGTGGCAAAAATGTGGCTGTGAAAAACGCACATAACACTCGAGTTTTCCACCGCTGTTTATAGGCTATTTACATAACAGTGTATGTTTCATGCCTTTAAATAGCATCTCGAAGAGTTGAATGGTCAATATTTTGAATATTCCACGTAAATTTGGACATCCCGAAAACAGAAGTTAGGAAATGAAAATGTGTAACACGTACGGCTGCGGATGTTGCTGTTTCGCTCACGTGGATGATTTGATTTTCATTTTTGGCGCAAGTACACACGACACTAAGAAAATACCCTCACATTAAAATTCATGTCGCGCAATGTCGATACAATTTCAGGTTATCGAACTTAGCTTTATTGCATATATATAACAGATTGCTATAAAATTATCCTCAGGTATTTTTTTAAAATTATAAATTCTTTGTGCATTATCAAATTTTTAGTGGCACATATTTCAAAATACTTGTATCAAATTACTTGCACTTTATATAGCTGACGCGATAATATGGATATATATATATATATATATATATATTTAAATGTTAAAAAAATATTACACATAATAATTGCATGTCATCGCATTATTGGAACACAGCTTAGTCTGCAATCATAATATCAAATTAAAAATATCTGTCTCATATTTTTCACGATTCAGATTTTTATTCCAGTAGAGACTACGCTGTATAGAATTTTTGTATTATATTATATGGATACACCCTACGTAAAACACGTTTACTTCATTGTTAACGATTTCAATATTGTCGAATTGCCATGCTTAAAAAAAGGTATTTTAACGTTTTTATCAAAAAATTCTTTGTAGCAATTATAATTTATAATGGAGCATAAAGTTTTCAAATTTATAAATATTCATTGTTATCTCCTATATAATATGTTTGCCTACAGAGCAATTTTCATAGGGCGTATCTTATCGATACTGAGTATTGTGTAGTGTTTTAATTTAAGGACATTGTGAACTTGAAAGTGTATTAAGGAATACAAAACATGAATTGTAGGATTATAAATTATTTTAATTAAGTATACTAAACATGCATTTATTTATTCCAGGGTTTCCTTTGGCAGTTCCAAAGGATCCATGGTTGAGACTCTAATTTACGAGAGTCCTCTCCAGGAAGAACCTGAGTCCACAAGTCCTGTGCCCCAGCACGAGACGCCATTCCCCTTCCCGGCTGACGTTGGAGACCAAGAAGAGTAAGTACTTAATTTTCATTTGGACCATAATACAATGTTAAAGTTTACTAAAAAAATATTGTTTTAGCTGGTCATGTGATAAAATACTTAATGATTTTTGTATCGCTGTGTAATTCTCACATCTCTATTACGAATCGATTGTTGTTGAGATTGTGTCGGCGGCTTTGTATCAGGATTGTGAAATAAATTTCAAAATACTTTGTGCAACCTTCAACAATCCCTCAAAATGTAGCTGACATGCGCCCAAAACATCATTTCCTATATTCTAAATGAATCAACGAAACTATGTACTTCATCATAATTGCAGTTTTTTCATTGCCACTAAACAAGGACTATAAATGGAAAATTTCACGAACCGAAACTCTAGCTAATTGAATTATATATTTACATGTTTTTCAACAATTTTGCACACAATTCTTTCGGTTATAATTATTAAATAAGTATGTTTTGATAATTCACGATCGAGGACAGAAATGTTGTATTTTAAGAAACCTAGCGCTACTCTCCGCGGATTTCACGAACCGGACGCCGAATTCATGAACTGAACTGATTTCATATCAAAATAATATGAAATATATTTACTTGCTGATGCATATTTAAGACAACTCGAAGTATATATTCAAATACAATTAAGATATATTATTATATTTTATATTTACCCACACCTCTCATTTATTTCTCAGTAAAGAAAAATGAGAAGAAAGCTGATATAAATATGACGGGATACATAGCCCCTATAAAAGACAATCAATGATGGAATCATTGAAATTAATTAGGTAAAAAATAGTTTTGTTTTTAATTCCATAATAATTATCTGATATTTCTTTGCTATTTCTGCATACCGTCGCCAGAACTATATATAATAGTAGGTAATTCTTGTGAAACTTAACACGTTGGTATGTTTTTACCCTAGTAAATTTTATGAACGATGTCAGTCGAAATATAAGAAACATTATTTTTTACTGATTTTGTCTAAGTGTCTATTTTTAAATTATATTAATAAATTGAAAACGCTCTTCACATGAAATGTAAAAAATGTTGACGTTTTTATCATATATGTCAAATGTTATAATTTATAATAAACTCTAAAGTGGTTTCCGCCCGTAAAACACATCTTCCTAGGCCATAAAATATTATCAACTATTAGCTACGTATGATTGATAGTTGTACATTTGGGGAATTAAGAGATACATAAATACTTTTCGATTGAAATTATGTGTGATTGATTTATCTGAACGAAAATGATCGTCGGCAAATACATATAAATGTTTATACATATATATGATAGTTTTTTTTATATTATAGGAACGAACTATTTGACATATTAGGCCGATTTTTTCATGCTGATATTATATTTCGGATAAAAAACGGTTTCCCTGATTCTCCTGTATAATTAGACATTGTCGTCCTATTCGTAATGAATTTTCCTGCTGAAATGCATTGTTAATACCGGCATTTAGTAAAATTTTGGTTAGATGAAGAGTAGCATGTTGAAGAGCATATCTAAAATAAATAATAAAACCAAAACATATTGGTCAGATACATAGGCGTGATGATCGGTCCATTTGTCCATCTTACGTCGGATATAAAACCAGAGACAGTAGATTGAACTTGATTTAATTATGAGTAATGTGGAGTCACTTAATTGTGATTTGTGATGCGGTCGGTTGCAAAGGTCAGCAATAATAAAGGCGGGTCTTCAGTCTGGATTTAGAATAACTAAACCTTGCTGGGGACGCTGCTTTATTAGCTATCTATTTATCACGCACTCACGGCAGGAAAGGGAGCGGTTGATATTCGCGTATGTATTTAACAACTATTTAGAGCAAGGGGGAGTAAAATTAACAATATTAGCACATGTCCAAATTCATTGACAAGCCCTTATATTTATTTAGCCTTGTTTTTCGAACTGTGATTCCCCCTCGTTTGATTCCAGTGTCTAGTTGTTCTTAAATTTATATACATATGTTTTTTTAAACTATCAATCTTAGAAACTTTCCCTACTTTATCGTTTCATTTTTATATTATTGTCTATAGAATTCATTGTGTTTCTGTTATACGGAAACACATTTTCCATCACCTATAATGGGCTATATTTCAGAATTCCTTACTGGAATATGCTCAATCTGTGACTTTTATTCGAAGCGTGAATAAATGTCTAAACTTCCGTTCAAAGTGGGCACATTTTTCTTGCCGCCATTGAGCATTCGCTGGTGTGAGATTCGTGACACACCGGCGATTTAGCGCATTTTCGCCTCACGATTCTCATTGCAAGATCGCGTACTGCATCGGCGGCCTTATTTCATTCAATTTTCCGATTATTTTTCCCGCGACTCTAGTAACGTAATAGATTGATCGTTTATCCAGGCCGTCGAACTGCGTCTGAAACAAAAACAGATGTCTGCTATTTCTTATTTTTGGTTTCCGCCGAACGCGATTTGAACCTAATGAAATAATATTCTGTCTTCTGCGGCCGAGTCGAATCGTGGAGTGATTTGGTCTCGCCAGCTTTTTTCTAACCGAACTCTTTTAATCCATGAAACATCTTTCCGTATTATTAGTGACAGCACTCTTTTTAATAACCTTCGCAGATAAGCAAAAAATATAATGAATGAAGTGACGAATTTAATCTTGGATCACGATTGATAAATATCTTTTAGAATCATAGACCGCAAAGGAATCATCGCCTTTTTACCTTTCAAATTTTCATATTATATATACAGTGTACATTTCAATTTCTTTTAAAACAATTTTAATTATTAACCTCGGTGTACTTAACATGGCTCTGGGATCTTCAAACTATTTTCAGTAATATCTTCTTGAAATGCCCGCATAAATATGCAGTTTCTATCAAAGTCTGTCGATAATATCATAAACAAAAAAACTCTTAAATTCAACAAGTTTCGCTGAAATAATTTTATTCTTTACGCACGATAAAAAAGTCTTAATTGAAATTCCTTGTCTAGGTGTTAAATAGAATTTCTTTTATATGTATTTTCCAATATGAGTAACCCTATATTCCGCAGTTGTATCCAACCCATGCTAGAATATTCCCATAATAATCAATATTAAACTATTTGAAAACGCTTATATTATTTTTATTTTGTGTCTAAATAAGTTTTTATTCATAAAAAATGTCCATGTGTAATAGAAAAAAATGCATTCGTCGTTTCAAGCTATAAGAAAATAATATAATATTAAAACTGTTGGATAATGCATCTTTTGCACTTGCCAATTAAATTAACAGCGATCCGTGTAAATTCACATTTTTTATGACTTGGTACACAATTTTAAATATTTTACTCCTGGATTCCCTCCAAAAGAAGATGAAAAAAAAACAGGAAGGTATACACGTGATAAGCTTCTATTTTGCCGAAACTGTCATGTTTTATTTAGTATATTTTGTCATGTAAAATGAAGCATGATATTACGCGCACGATAACTAGTTATATTGTAAATGTCTATGTCTGATTTTAACTGACACGAACCCATGTTGTACATGAACGGTAAAGCTAATAATTTGTATCGCAAATTCGCTCGAGTAGTTTTTTTTTTGCGGATTCCGGACGTTCCGGTACATTTCATTTAAATTTGTCCCAAGAATTCTACTTTGTTAGCATTATCGTTGATGATTAGAATTGTCTATGTTGCTTATTGTGTGCTTCATCTTGCAGGCCAAATTGTTCCTCGAATTCGAATTAATTTCAATCACGTTTTTCCGCCATTCACTTCATAATGAAATAATGTAATTTTATTCGAAGCATTTTATTTTTAGAACCATGTAGAATTTAGACGTAGATAATTCCATTATAAGGCATATAAAAGTGAGTACAACCTTTATACTACATATGTGTAATATCATTACTATTTTACAGCCCATTATTACAAATACAATTTAACCACGAATTTCAAAGGGGGGGGGGGGGTTGTGAAAAGCTTCAGATCAGACAGACACCTTTAACGAAATTGCTATCAATTTATTACATTTATCGTCTATTGGTAACGAAGTACCCAAGAATATGTTTTACAGCACAATTTGTACAGAACACCACGACTATCTTCAAGTTAACTTTTCGATATTGAGTGAAAAAATAAAATAACACGCATTTCAAAGTCGAAAAGTTATTGTTATTACAAGAAACGAGCATTTTCGATCGATGCTTACTCCGCGGAGTGTGTACTTGGTTATTCTAAATAGAAAATGTAAAACACTGTTTGTATATCTACTGAATAATATATTTGATTGAGGTGTGAAACGTTTATTTATTTACATTGAGTTCAGTGTACAAAAATGATTATCGATCTCATCATTTCGCCGATAAATTGATGTAAATTATTACATAAAGTTATCTCACGACCGATGCATGTCTGCAATATCACAAATGTATCTTTATTATAATGACAATATATACACTCAATAAAATATTATTTATTTTGTTTACTGACTACCTATATGCTCTTCAATATAATATAAAAGTGTGAAAAGAGAAGGTTGGTTAACTGTTATAATCGAGAAATGATTTATTTATTGGAGTAAATAAATAAATTACATATTGAGATACAAATAGGTACCTACCTATGTGTATTTTTATTAAAAGTTTTATAAGCTGAGAAGCGCTTTGGGATTTATTACTTTTATCTAAATATCCACTTAGCAACAATGATTTACTTCCTCTTATCTTAAATGGCTCTTCTTAATAAAACAGTGTTTTTTTAACGTATTTCCCTTTTATTTTCTCACTCAAATAAATATTCTACCACATACAAAACGTCGTATACAGATACATCAATTATTATTCTACTAGGTAGTTCTTTGCGATAGTGAAATTTAAACGATATCTCTTTAAAGTAATGCATGTGATAAATTCAATGTTAAGAAAGCTACAAGAAAAATAATTATTGTGTTTTACTTTTAAATTTTAGCTCCACAATATTAAAATAAAATTAATTATTTTTCAGTAAAAAGAACTCTTACATAATCATCGTCAGGTTGTCAGGGTAGAGTACATACTTGCATTGACGTAATATCGAATGGCTAACGATGATGAAAGTTCATGTATACTTATCTACGTACGTTTGTATAATATATCTATTTAAACATTTTCGGATGTATACCCAATTGTCTTTTTGCACGGGGGGGATTCACTCCAGGAATTACTGAAAAAAGCGAAGGAATAAAAATAAGAGAGATGTACAAACAATTTCTAATAATGACAAAGTTTTTGTTTAAGCCTAGTAATATTTTCATTAGATAAATATAAATAAAATAATAAATTTCGATGATTTCCGATGTAAATCAAATTTTGTTATAAATATGTTCGGTATTGTTATTTTTACAATCAAATTATTACATAATTTGATAATTATTTTTTATTAACGTGTTAAGCAAATATAATTTTATAAGATTGTGTTATTTATAATCCGTGCAAAATGAGACTCAATTGTATATATATATATATATATATATATATAAATATATACATATTCAAATTTGAATTATTGAGATTTTGTACACTTCCATGTATTTTGTCACTAACGACCCGCGTTTGGCCTTTCGGCATCTTCAGGCATTCGTGCGCTCGAATGCCTGAAGATGCCGAAAGGCGAAACCCGGGTCGTTAGTGACAAAATACATGGAAGTGTACAAAATCTCAATAATTCAAATTTGATATTGAAATTCCATCAAGCACCCTCAGTCGATGTCTTAAATTATATATACATATTGTTGAATATTTTTAGACTCTGTGGGGAGTTGGATCATTGAGGGCATTAAATGAATTTTTATAGGTGATAATGTTCATTGACACAGTTTTAAATTCGCCGTTTGGGGGCAGTTGGCTGCTCGCCAATTTTGTGAACATTTAATTGTATGAGTAGTTACTGAAGTATCTATTCACCACCATCTACTAATAGAGTTTTTTTGCAATCTCAATTGTTCCAAATTTTTAATTTGAATGACACACTACTTCTAGTTACTCATCTTTTAGAACGAATTTGGCATACATTTTTATTAAGTGTAATTGAAACGTATTATTTTATCACACTATAATTAAACACTCATTAGCGATCATATCATAAATTGTGATTTATTAATTACCTAAGCGGATTACGTTGATTGTCAAACATCATGCATATTATCAACTGCATTAACGTAATTAGACTTTCAGCAGGCAGATATGTATGCACTCTGATATTTTACTGAATGTTGTCATAAATATGGTTATTACCTAAAATTCACCTTTTTTAATTTTTTTTCTATTTTTATAAAATTACCAGTGAGTACCCGGCATACGTTGCAATGCCACACAAAGTAAGAAAGTGTTTGTGTTTTAATTATGTTTATTGAAGTGCTTTTGAACACACAATATTTTGTTTTCTATCTGGTGCGAACACGAATAATTCAGAAGGTTTTCCGAGATGTCGCTATTTGTACGAATTTGATTCTTTATTTTAGATTTTTTTTAGATTTTAGATACAAAAAGTTGAGAGTCGGGCTGATTGCAGTATGCCTATATCCTTCGAGCAAGTGCAAACAATAACTTGACAAAGTTTTATCTGAATCGGATGAACGGAATGGCAGTGCATAAAATACGAACAAACCACATTGATTTTTATATATTAGATATGGTACGTATTCTTTACAAAATGCTACTCTTTGTCAAACCGAATATTTACTGCTAATAATAATGCAGTTCTGCAGGAAATTTTATTACGGCTTAATGTCAAATTATCATAAATACATGAGAATCAGGGAGCGCGATAATCTACGCGAAATACGAATATAGTATCAATATGAAAAAGGTCACCATATATTTCAAATGGTTCGTTCTTGGAGCAAACCATAAATATGACGATGAATTTTCGTAATAATATTTCGTAACTCGCTTTATCGGTTTCCTTAATTAAAATGTTTGGTTTTTTTGTTATTTTCCTATTAACAGGTGAATTTCCCAGAAAAAATTCATTTTTGCAGCTTTTGCTTAGTAAATAAGAGTTACAGCATATATTATTATATGGATACGTTATTTTATTAATTTTGATTAATAAAAAATATACAAATACTTGAGAAAATCGCCTCGTAAATCTTCGTTATGAAATAAAAACAAAAAAAAATTTAGAACTTTAACAATAATTATTGTTCATTTAATTTTGCTTGAATTTCCTACCTTCACACACTATATCTATTTTAATCTTGTATATAACATTTGACCAAATGCATTGTAACTCGTATTTCATTTAATAGAGGCATTTATAATTTATAACTACGTGATTATTAAATTACCAAGTAGACGTAATTACGTAGCAATGAGTATTGTGTTATTATTTATATTGTAGGATTCTGCAGGTACCTACATTTCTGAACCAATAGATTTTGCCTTACTTAATAATCTCGAATTTCCGCAAAAGGTGGCGCATAATCTAAATTCATCTGTAAATCAACAGATGGCGGTAGTGCGCAATTTTTCACAAACTGGTCCACATTATTTTCGTTTGAAAAATGTGCTAGATTTGTATTTTATTAATTTACTAAAAATGTTCGTATTAATTTTTAGATATATTCTTAATAGAAATGGAAAAATGTGCATTGTCCTTAAGTCACGTTTCCGTCAAACTTGCGAGCTTATTATTTTATGTTAAATGTTCAAGTTTTTTCAGTTATAAAATATGAAATACTTAGTAGAAATTAATTATTTTCTATATTCCTTGTGATTGATGTGATTTATTGAAAAATATGCGGATCGCACTCGGAGAAATTTGAAATCGCCCACTTCCGTAATAGTGAAAGGGTTCGTGCGCGCTCGGTCGGTAAGACTGTTCCTGCTTTATCGACGCTGTCGTGGACAACAAAATACTACGCTAGCAATTTGTGTAAACGGTTCCTTCGGCTGGTTGTGCACTGCGTCTCTCCGGTCGATATTTTGTATTTCGGATTAAAAAGAAGTGTGA
Source organism: Himalopsyche phryganea (assembly GCA_022494535.1). Classification (NCBI taxonomy): domain Eukaryota; kingdom Metazoa; phylum Arthropoda; class Insecta; order Trichoptera; family Rhyacophilidae; genus Himalopsyche; species Himalopsyche phryganea. The sequence continues at coordinate 1,653,877 of JAGVSL010000072.1, forward strand.
TGTTTTATATTTGTGACTTTCAAAATTTATAAGTGAGTTATTTTTTGCATCCTGTTCGAACGCGGCTTGTATTTTCTTAGAGGTATGTATTTTTGTTATCCGACATAATATATTATGTTATTTTATATCCCACAGGCCATTCACTTTTCGATATATAAAAAATGCTTTTGAATGACATTGAAAACGTTAATATAGTAAGTCTTTCCCACCTGAAGACATTAATTTTTTTAAATGCATACGCTGCTGTCATTGTTCAAAAATAGCTCTTACCTAAACCCAACATGTATTACTTGCATTTATTTAAATTGTTGTAAATGATATGACAAACGCTGTGGTTGTTATTTAATACAATTAAGTTGTGCTTTAAATATGTTAATACTTAATATAACTTTATTGCTAGGTTTGTTTGACGAAAGTTAGCTTAAAACTGTAACCCAATTCATACAAACATACGTCATACCCATAGCAATAAAGTACTGTTTGATTTTTTTGTTGTCATGCCGCGCATTCTACCGGTAAAATTCACAATCACCAGAAAAGTGTTCATTTTTATACTTTATGTATGTATGCTTGTGTATATTTTTATTTATTTTACCCCATATTTCAATAGGTCAACGCGAGTCCTTGAAAATGGAACACTAACTTGTTGATGTATATCAAAACCGACTTGTAAGATATGATTTTATCAATATTGAGGATGGTTATTTCTGATTCGGTTTATCCACGCCTACACCTTGATCGGTTGACTCTTTGATTTCGTTTATTACTGTCATATTTCCTTGTACAATCGGTACAAAATGGTAAGAGGCACATCTATAATAATATCGTTATCTTTTGTTATGTAGACATGTCAAATATTTTGACGTTCCACTAATTCGACGTTACTCTTCCTCTCGTTGTTTTTATAAGTATACTATTTGCTTTAAAGTATCAAAATATATTGCAAGTAGAAGGGTTTATTAAATGGATAAATCATGCTACCAATAATTTAGCTAAATCATGCTTCCTGAAGTGAATCATTCATTACAAATAAAAAAATATTCTTCTGTGTCAATGAAAAGATAACTACGTACAATAAACACATAATGTAGTCAATATTACACATGTAATAGGTAGGTACGATGTACTTTGCGGTATCCTACTTGCTAGGAAATTAAAACCCCTGTCCGTTAGCTGGGTTATCAAACCTATTATAACAGATCTTCTCTTCATTCAAAATTTGCTGGTCCGTGGCAGTTCGTACTGCCTAATAAAAAACACAAATAAAATGGTAATCGTATTAGAAGGCGTTGTGAACTTTATTTTTGTTACTATCATTGAAGATTTAACATAATTTACAGGCCCTAAAGAAACGTGCATTTTAGTATTGTTAATTACAGTCACTTCTTGATATGAATCTTCGAAAAACAAGACAAATATTTATGTTAAACAAAAACCATTTGAATTTTGTTCGTACACATTTTCAAAATATGCTTTTTTGCCAAAAAAAATACGGACTTAACTCTACTTAGCTAGTCGATAGTGACTTGAATCAATGTACAATTCGGTCGGAAATCTATTAAAAATTATGTTCATTAATAAAGAAATCTATTTACATTAAATTCTATCAATGATAGTATAAACTTTCAGAATGTGAATTATTCAGTTTTTAATGTCATTTTTATTGTTAAAATTATTTTTCTGACAATTCTTGTTGGAATATTTAAAAAATAAAACTAAATTTGTTTTGCTCTACTTCCACATTTTTTATTTTGCTCCTCATTGCTTCTTTAGGTTAATCTGAAATTGGGTTTTTAGTAGGTACAGCATATAACTGTATTATTTAGTAGTAGTAAGTAGTACGACATTATATTATTATACTTCCATTAGACTTGACTAGTCCTCGTATTATTTGGACTATCATCTGCACGCGGGGGTTTATGAGCGTCACGCCTACTTTTTATTGAGTGCGTGAAAAATTAGATCACCGTGCTGTCACAAATTTGTATAATGTGGCTAGATGGCAACTCGTGTACTTGAGAAATGTAGTTATTTCCATAATACGATTCATATCTGCTGCATTCCCAGTCAATTAGTAGGTATTAAAAAATCACTAAGAACCGCAATTTCTTCACTAGAAGTAAGATATTTTCTCTCCGCTCCATCCATTTCGTAATGGAATTATTTGCTCGAAAGATTCCCACCGCATTTATTATTCAAGAATAATGTCTTTTAAGAGTGTATAAAGTTACGCTAAGGTACTATCAACACTTGAAATTGGATATTATATGGGTAGGTAATAAATGATAGCCTTAGATAGTTTTATATAATAGCTTACCCTGGAATATCGGCAAACTTAGTCAATGGCGAATTCTTTCTTATTTTCGCATTCGATTTGCATCTAGTGTTTGATGTTATGAAGCAGGATTTATCTTCAAGTAATATAGAAATTTTACCTATGCATATAGATTTTTTAATGAAATGAAATAACTCACCAAAAAGATCCGATCTATCTAGGAGTAAACTTTTCAAAGCTAATGGGTTATCTCATCGCTATCAAATAAAAGATTCTTGTGCAGTAATTTGGGCGAGTATTAAATTGACTTCTAATTACCTTCTAATTGCTTTCACATATTAAATTAACTTTCTATCATCAGATTGGTTGTGGACTCGCTAACTACACGTATTATAAAATCATTTTTATACAATAATCTGTGCGGCAGGTTGAACAGGGAGGTATAGAAACAAAAAGTCAGTGGTACCGAATACAAGTTTTTTTAAATATAATAAAATAGTTAGAGTAACTTCGTTTTGAAATGACCAAGTTTTTATTGGAAGAATAAGCTACTGGACACTGCCATATTTGTTTGTATCTGCACGCCTCACAGTTCCCATGGATTTTTTCAATTAAAAAAAATTACTAACGGCATAAAGCATATTGATCATTTCGATCCAAGACAATATAAAATTTTCGAAAAGAAATAATCTTAATTGGTCGAAATCATAGTACATGTTTCATCGTTCGGAATATGCTATTTACAGTAGCTGTGTTTTTACTTGTGGTGGCAGTGCAGCGTTGTTAATGTATTCATAAAATAATAATGTACTTTGCTCGGTAGATGAAATATTAGAATTTTTACTCCAGAAATTCTAATGTGTACTTTCATGATGTGATCGATTTATTATAATTTTCAATATTACTCTTTTCATTCATATAACGCCGATCTGCTGTGCTGCTAATCTTAATCTAATCGATGTGTCGGCGCAAACTATATATCATGTAACTATGATATTGTTTTTCATAATATGCTATTTCAAATTTTGAGCCGATATCACTCTGGGGTTTAAAGGGTTAAAGATGTCCAAATGAAGATTTCCATACATCAACTTAGAAATAGCAAACCGAGTCGAAATCGGTTTCCACAGCGCCCTCTGTCGAAAGGTTTCCCTTGAAGCATCCTTATAATTTATTGTAATATAAAACACATTTTTACAACACTGACCTAAATGTTATAGGTATGTTGATTGCTAGAATGCTATTGAAAAAGAAACAGATCACGAGATCTATCTAAAATTAATCTGTCCGTTCGAAAATTAGGAATGCGGAATTTGAATCACCCGAGTCAACACTATTCAGGGGCACGGGTGAGTTAAAATGAATGAAAAATAGCTCCGATTGTAAAACACTTTATCCAACCTTCGAGTAGTAAATTAATTGAAGAATTTAAGCTAGTCACCGGAAGGAAATTGTCGATCATGATTAGAAGTTCCTATCCATGCAATGGCAAATGCTACGATAAATCCTTTGATGGGCTAATGTCGAATAGCTAAAATTGATACTAATTACGCAGACGCATTGATTTCATCACTTCCATCAAGTGGTGATATAGTTTCATCGTACATTATTTCCATGTATAGTTACCGAGATGTTGCCCTAGCATACTCGTCAATTAAACCCGGTACTAACCTGTATTGATAAAATATACATAATTTATTTGTTTGCTAACTTAATTTCATTTTAATACGTCGTCAGACCATCACCCAGTGGCAGACGCAGTGCAGGTGTTTCATTGAGCATAGTTATATGGTACTGATTTTTAACCGTGCACTAGCTGGCAAGCGCGCTTAAATAATAAACAATACTAGCTGCCCGAAAGTGCTCTCTACGGGATCACGGGACATCACCTAGAACAGCTATTCAAATGTTTTTGCTACTCCCAGTAAATCTGGAAAGTATTACTGGATTGGAGATCACTGTCAGATAACTGAGGAACGATTCATAACATAAGCAAAACCACGAGGAGCATTATTTGTATCATGTGTGCAACTGAAACTATTACTTTTAAGGTGTTAACTCACATCATCATTATAAACGCGTAGAATTAGTACAAACAAATTGTGTTGTATTTAAAAAAACTAAAACAATGTTGTTAGTGGTGGATTCCAACCAGTGGAATAACTAAATTAACAATTTCAATTTTTATATTAAAAATGAATATCCACGAAATTACCGCCGAATCCATCGAAAATGTGTTGGATATCGCTAAGCAACAAAAAATATTACAATATAAATTAGCTTTCATTTAAAATTAAACAAAACTTAAAACAGTCAAAATCTCGAGAGAAAACAACTTAAATTTGCAGCTGATACATAATATACATTATGCATGTATATGTATATCTGTGTCAGTCGGCTTGATCAACACGGAATCGAAAGCCAAATGGAATAGTATTGTCGATGGATATATGTAATATAATTCATATTTTATCGATTAATTTTCCAATTTAAACCTCATAATTATTCTATGAACGTCATAGATGTTTCATCGCTGTTTTATTGAAATAACCCCCCGTGAATTTATTGTGCGGTCCATTTTGCACAATCCATCAACAGTCTATTTTTGCATTCCGTCTGCTAACCTCAAAGGATATCAGCTATTGGCTGTTTCTTATTGATTTCTTAATATTCTACGCAATCGGCACACACCGTTCTTGCTCTGTGGTTGGTTAGATGCGTGTCTCTTTTACGTGTACATATTCTGTAACGAAAATGCATGTTCATTTACCAGGAAATTTTCGTATATTTCTATTAAAGTTGTCCGTACATTTTTCGCGAAAAAATAATGTATTCTGTACTTCTTCCGACAGAATGCGAGAAGCTGGAAAGTTTTTCAACAGAATCCGACTTATTGTTGGCTGCTTCGTTCTATATCCAATGAACACCTACAGTATAGTATACAACAGTAAAAACCATTTGGTTGCCATATTTCTGAACTGAAAAGCACTCGTGCGCGTGTTCGACTTAAGGTTAAATACGGTCAACGCGAATATAAAGCCTATTCACGATTGACTGCATTTTTGTCGTAAGTAAACTATATTCTTTTTCAGCTCAAGTTCTCCGTCCAATGACCTTTCCTTATATTTACCATCATCTCCAGTGCTCATATAAATACAACAATAAGTATTTAATATTGTTTTGCATTTATTTGTCGTTGATTAAATTACTACTGATTGAAAAAATTGTTTATATTATATAAAATAATTGTATAGGTATGGTAGGATTAGTTTCCATCAAAAGCCTCATTAATTTATCTGAAGACTGATAATTCCGCATTCAAGACATCGGAATAATTACAAATACCCACTTAAAAATGTGTACATTATTTGTATTTAGTCATATGTTCGCACTTAACGACCTAGAAGACCGCAGGTTCCCCAACACCTGATTTAGGTCATCTGGCGCAGCCATTGATGCAATGGATTGCTCGAAGACCATCCGATTGTCTATGGAAACGTCCTAACATTCTTAAGAATGCGTTTTGAACAACCCCGAGTTTCAGAATTCCGTTTCTCATGTTTCATCCGCCTTTTTAGGTATGCTCACGATTATGGTTACAAAACAAATGTAATGTTTGCTACATACATATAAGATTCATTTGACATCATGGATTTTATAGTGACTTATATTTATTGTGTGCATTGTGATGATGTATTCTGAATTCACATTTAGTAATTGGTATCAATGTGTTTCATGCTGTACATGCGAACTTATAAATATAGCATTGCCATTCTTAAGTGTTTTTTGTATAATAACCTATTTCATGTTTCCACAAACCAGTTATATAACAATATTTTTATTAGGTGTTTTTATGTTGACATAAAAATGCACGCTCGGTAAAAACACATACTAATAATATGGACTACTGAAAACTATTCTCGATAAGATATCGAGGGCAAATTCATAAAAATATGCACTCGCGTACGTGATAAGTGTAGACTGAAATAAGTATGACTAAATACATGGCTATCATATTTGTAAAAAAATATATTTTATGAACAAAACAAAACTGTCGTTTAATGAGTATAATATTCGATGGTGTTTGGCCAATTGATGTAACCATCAATAGATACGAAAACGAATTAATGACTAGATCTCATTTTAAAAACGACAGAGCATATCTCGGCCAAATGATGTAAATTAGAAAAATAAATTGACCGCTTTTTGGAAGGGAATTATCATTTTACATTGGTTTTAGGTCTAAAAATTCTGACCCGGCCACTTGATGTAAGCCACTATTATATCGACACTCTCTACGTATAATCACGTATCTGCAAACATGAGAATTTACAGGAGTGCATTTCAAAGACTCATAACACAACTCACCATAATACAATAGAATGTTTTCACTGTTCTAAATCAGTGATTCTTAACCGATGCCAAGGGAAGGGTATTCTCAAAATGTTTTTGGCGAACCGTGAAACAATGTAGATTTATACAATATATTAGTGAGTACACGGCATGCGTTGCAATGCCCCTCAAAGAAAAAAAGTGTTTGTGTTTTATTTCTGTCTATTGAAGTGATTTCGAATACACAACATTTTTTTGTCCGTCTGGTGCGTAGACGAATAAATCAGAAAGTTTTTCCCAGATGTCGCTGTTTGTACGTATTTAATTCTTTATTTTAGATTTTTTCTCTTCAGAACTCTTCACGGATGTGCACGCAACAACTCACCAAAGTTTCATCGAAATCGGATGACTGGTAAAGGAACGCTTAGAGGACAAATAAACAGATAAATATTCATTTTTTTATCTATAGATATACATTATTCAATTTATGAAGGTACATAATTTATTTAAACTGTGTTTAAGTAATAATTTTAGAAGATGTATTTTCTTGAGATGTTATTGCACTGCAAATGGCTATGTTATAGTTGATATCACCACCTCTTTTCAGAATATAGTCTTGTTTCCACCACAAAACATCCCTTTCAGTTAGAGAAAGTGTGAGTTTTATAGCGCCGCGTTACTTCTATTTACAATAGCTTTCCCGCTAAAATATTGATGAATCGTTGAAGCTTCTATAATTTAACCCCTTGAAAAACAAATACTCCGAGAAGTTTGTATATTTTAATTCAAACTAGCCAATCAAAGAGAAAATGTAGAAACTGATAATTCAACAGAAGATGTTCACCAAAAAGAGAGTTATGACGGTCATAAATAAACACAGAAATTTGATTGAAGTCATGTAATTGATTTAGACATTGGAACATAACAAACGTACAAATTACATTAGGAATAGTAATTTTAGTGCAAACGTGGGGCCTCAAAACTAGTCCATAATAAATAGAGCGCAACGACTGCAGAAAGCTTAAGAATTACTGTTCTACATTATCTTGCCGTGTATCCAGAAAGTAATATCGATAATCAAATCATATTCGATGATGTAATGAAATTCTTTTGAGTTTGCTTAATCTCTTACCGCTCTTAATCTTTCCGCTTTCCAGCGATCAATCGTCCATTGATGATATTTTCTCTTTTTGTGAACGATAACATTAAAATGTCGTTAGTATTTTATTTCTCATTTGGCACCATGCTTTGCCTTATTCGATTGCAATGTCGTATAATGCAGAAATGGTGTAATATTACTTACATTTTCCTGAGTAATTTTCTCCTCATTACTAGCATAGTAAGCAGTCTTCTCACGTTGTTACTTTCGTTGAATTATAAGGCACTTAGTCGAATGAAATATTCGATATGTTGACATTTGTTCTTCTGGGTAGCGTTATTATTAAATTATTTATTATTTAAGACTACTTGCTACCTCAAACTTGAATAAAGACCTTTCGAAATAAATATAAAAATGAACACACTCTATTTTTTTCATGCAATCTATATTTGAAATGATAACCTTACTTGCGTGTAGTTGGTTACAAGCGTGCTCTAACCTTAATGTGTAGGATTTTTGGTATTACAGTTCGCTTTAAAATCTCCGAAAATACAGCGGTTTACATGCTTAGAAATGCTCCGGAAGCGACCATAATTTTCAGATGAGAGTAATATCATTGGAATATATCGAGTACACAACGCAGCTGTTATTAAAACTGTAGTCTGTGTTTTTTCCACGATCAATATTGTAAATTTGAAGCCATCAATCAACGAATCATCGAAGAAGAACCGAGTAATCATCAACATTGGTTTGCCAAAACATGTTGCGGAAACGTGCTGTTGAAAAAAGCTATGACGACATGCATAATGTAAACTAGTGAAACACATTCAGTTTTCCCGTTCAATGGAGTGTGTCATTATTTTCCGTTTCTGGCATTTCTCCAACTAGGATGAAGCGCTTACACATTTCGAATGCCTTTTTTGTTTTTACTCACTATTTCGTGAATTTAACTGTATCAGTGTTACGGAACTGGTGCTTCTTTATTTTGTATTATTACGTTTGCTTACTATTTCATTCTTATACATTATCTTTGGAATCAGTATTCAAACCACCAGTTTATAAAGACGCGCTCACACGTGTTCTCAATTATTTCACAAATCTGGCTGTAGCTCATCGTTTCGCGCGTGTCATGCATCGGTAGATTATTGATCCTTTGGATGTGTGTCTTTTCGTAATTTTCTCGAAAATTAATGATACAACGGACCTTTTGTCCTTGAATCGACTGAATATTAAATTGAAAGATTCTGCTTGAAAGCGTTTCTTAGTAAATTTTCAACCATCTGTTCTGCTGTTTACATTCACAGTAGACATAATCTTACATTTGATTTCTAGTCCTAAACATCTGGATAACATCTTTGCCAAGTCTTATATATATATGTTATTTTAATGCAGTTGAATGATTTTTATATTGTTTCTTTTAAAAATGCTATAAATTAAAATTAAAAGAAATATAAATCGACCGCACTCTATTATGACAAAGTGTTGCATTATAAAATACCCAATTGATCATCGACTTCCAAAATGGTTAATATTTCTAATTTTATTCAAGGATAAACAATATGTATACGGGTTCTTACACTCCATAGTATAGATCTTTTATCGTCTTATTTTGAAGTGAAAATTCACCGATTTCATTTTTTGTCGGATTAATAATATGTTTGATATTTCCTTTTCAATATTGGGCACCAAGTTCTTCATAAACCAGCAAAAAACTTCAATCACAATAAAAATAACGAACTTTACATTATTACAAGATGTCGAATAATAAGAACCAATACTACAGCTGATTACAGGACTGAAGATGTCGGGGTGTGTCTCTGAGTTATCAGAAATCAAACATCTCCGATAACTTTCATTTCAAAAGATTTTTTGTTTTGGCTTACGCCTATATCATCTTCTTTCCGATCAATCATCGCAGTGGTTGGATAAACTCCTACCAATACGAAAAATGGCAAGCACGGGACATTTTTAAAGTTACTTGTACTGTGTTTACGACTATACCGTTATATACCAGTAAACATTGTTTACAACATTTTATTTGTTATTCATCATCATGGTAATATCGTAAACCGAAGCAACTAATAAAAATTTCTAAAAGAATACTATCACAGCTCATTTTTTATTGCTCAGAATATGTCGCACGTAGTATATTCTTACATAAATAACATAGCTACTGAATTTCAACAACAAAAAGCTGCAATCGATTGATTATTTGGCCATTTCACCATAAACAGACTTACGCCAGAACAACACTTGCAAACTGTGCAAATTTATTTTGAAAACCGGGGTTTAGTTCGCGCAACTTTTCAGAAAAATTTTGTTCAGCAATGAGTCTCATTTCTGGTTGATTGGCTTCGTCAATAAACAAAATTTCCGGATTCGGAACGACGAAGATCCACAAGCTATTTTTGAAACGCCGTTACATCCACTATATATGGTTGCTAATTTTTTCGTTCCAAAATTGAATGGCCATAATGTTAACTAGTTTTCGTTTCAACAAGACGATGCAACATGCCATACAACGCACACCACATTCAATTTGCTAAAGGAAACTTTCAATGAGCGCATAATTTCGCGGATGTACCTGTGAATTGGCCACCGAGATCATTTGATTTAACACCTTTGGACTTCTTTCTGTGGGGGTATGTGAAGTCGCAAGTCTACATCGATAAACCAGCAACGCCGCGTTGTTGCCGATATAGGGTCGCAGCTGCTTCAGAAAGTGATTGAAAATTGGACTTTGAGATTGCGCTTTCTTCAAGCCACCCGTGGCGCCTACATGCCGGAAATTTTATTAAATGCTATTTTTAAAAGCTAATGGCTAATTTATTAAACTTTTCAATACATCCAATATAATGAGCATAACCACGATTATGAAATGTTTTTTTCTTTTCATTTTAAAGTTCTATACCTCTAAAAAAACCACCCTTTACAGGAAGGATGACTTCGTGCCAAAACAAGAGTAGGGCATTCCAATTATTGTTATAACACGTTTCATTTTGAGTGTGCCGTAAGACATCGATACAACAGAAAAAATAATATATTATTGGTATTCATGCTTAAATCGAACAGTCACAGCCAGTAAACAATGTGATGCGTATGATAATCACCTGAACAACTTACTGCGATGGTGTTAACTCATGTCGGCCAATGATTTGACGTCCGCTGAACCACACTGGGACATTTTTTTAAATCACATTACATCTTGATCCATTTATGAAAACCTCACTGACCTTGTTTATAAATGAATTTTATCTTTTCTCAATAATTAAAACATCGTATTAAGAGAACCTACTTTATTATATAACGGATACCCCCTCTCCCCCAACACCCTCGTCCGCATTGGTCCGCTATATCGTGGTTTGGCTTAAAGTTATAAGACTGCCGCCTTCTAATGCAATCACTGATTAATTTTTGCCTGAGTGCTGCTAGGACGATCGGTCGGATACCTGATAAGCCTGACGTGCTGCTGCATTAAACTTGGGCTTAATAGATTCGAGCAGCACTGGCAATGGCTAATGTTTTCTTCTAGCCCTTAAGTATTGAGTGGTTTAATAAATAACGTACGTAAGTAAGTACCCACAGCTCCTTTATGTACTATGTGATAATCGAATGTAGGAAGAATTCTTTGTTGAATAATTTAGCACTATAATATTGTTTATTTAAAGGGCTCTCAATGTTTTCCGAGTTGTATAATAGCCGGGCAGCAGGCGGAAAAAACCATTGAAAATAGTTTCTACTTTTCAAAATATATTTCTAACCGAATACATAGCATTTAAGTCGATTCTGGCAGTACGACACATCTGGACTTACGGAGTAATTCCGTTTTTTTTTCCGTTATATTTCCTTAACGTATTTCAATTGCAATATCGGATGAATATACCAATATTGGTATTTCTTATTAAATACAGACAGTTTTCATGTTCTAAATATGTTATTATCATTACATAATTGTAGCGTTATATGGTTGGGTGGGGGGAAGAATCACATAAATCAATACTGCGAGATTTTCAGGAGACAATTTTTCTGTTTGGTGGCATTTTTTTTTATTTTACTTTTAACCCAAAGTTTAACAATAGAAACATCAAATAAAGCACAGAACATTGTAAGAAACAAAAATTTGTTCTGATCTGATTAGTATGACGTTTGCGGTTATTTACCCCTGTATTTGAAGAATATTATTTCGTGTTTATGAACAATGTCATTTACTGCAAATTTTGAGAGTATTTGACTTGTGTTTGGGCGCACTTGTGAATATATGCGAATACTTCGAAATGATACAATAAAAAAATATCGAGGAATTTAACTTATGTGATTGTTCACCCCGACCATCGATTATATTTCAATACCGGTATTTTGCATTTTCAAACCAGTTACTTCATTATTATGAAAACACCCGAAATATCGGTTTCGGTAATACTGGTTTGCTATCCCTAATTTCAACATTTCTGGCTATGCTAACGACTATAGGGTGTTTTAACAGGTAATCGCGTGCCACTAATTTAATATGATCTAAAACATTGTGTAACCGTACTTGCTATATTATTTCGTATTAAGTTGATAGTAACATTATTATTGAATATTTTAGTACACCTCTGTTGGGTTGTCATGGATAGTAAATGCTATTGTGACGTGATACTAACCCTCAGTATTATTTCTTTTATAGAGTGAGTGGCGTCGTAAATCCACATTAACATACACTGTATACTATTAATTATTTACCGACCTATATATTGAAATTATTATTCTCGATAATCGATAATCCATTATATTCAAGACGTGGATATGTAAATAAAATGAATCTAGATTCTCAAATCTATCGTTCATTTTTTATAGTCCAGGCAAAACATCCATGAGAACAATTTTATACAATCCCGCATTCGTCGTTTCTATCGAACCATGTATCATTTTCCTGAATTTATCGATTAAATAATATGGTTCCGTCACAAATATTACCCGGATTGATGGTTTTTGTCATCCCGCTCAGAAATTTTTGCCCGATCTATACTTTTCGTTTGTTATCCCGATATAAGCACGTGTGAGTGATCCTATTCAACCACTATCATAAAAAAAGACCGAGACTGCAAGTCTGAAAGCCTCGTCTTGTTATGATGCCAATTCATTATGTTTCCGCCGATGATTGACCTTCTGAGCACCTATGTACATACTGTTCAATCGTCGGTTAGTGTTCATTCTTGTCTCCTATTTTGCATCATGAATTATTCTGTCATGCAACTAAAATGCCCTCTATGAAGAAAGTTAGGCGTCTAGCTGAGAGACTGAAAAACTTCAAGACTTTCGCGCATTGATCACTTTTTAAGTTCCCTTGAAAAACGAAGAATCGGGGTTTACACTGTATTGGATATTGACTATATTAATTTAAATTATTCCACGAATTGTTTTTTTTTCAATTACGATTTTAGATTTTTAATTTTTGTATTAACTTTAATAAATGTTTTTTGAAAGCTTTTCCCGTCACAGTGATAGACACACGAGGTCGTGGCGATCAAGCAACACCGAGCCTCATTTTAATCATCTATTAGCGGAAGATTATAACCACCTTGAATTTATTTTAGGACATGAATACGTTAATTTCATTCCGATCACGACTTGGTACATCGACGTTACTGTTCAATTATCCTGATTTAAAAAAAACTGCAAAATACAGCATGTATCTACAATAAGTTTGCACTTCCATTCTATTCCTATTAAAAGGGTAGTTATTATCCTGGATTTGTATGCCATACAAATCTAAATCTTCATCTATAATATCTTGTATAAATTAAGCAAAACCACTATCAGCCGCTAAAAATGTCGACTACAATATCGACAAACAAATCGATGCTTCAGGTATTACCATAAGAGAAAGTATAGAATAGATAGTGCACACAACCTTCTGAGCGGTCACACTTGAGTAACGCTCAAGCTAGTCAGTCAGTTAGGGACTGGGCAAGTTAAAGTAAACTCTTCAAAAATAAAGCTTAACCGCACACTACCAACAATTCCTGGTAAGAATTGAACACCCTCAATCAGTGTATGTAAAACATATTTTCAATTGTTTTCCATCAGTTTCATTTTTAAAACCTAATTAAGGGGTTTTACTGTAATTCAATTAACTGGATGACATTATTGTAGGAAATAATTTTGACCGATTGTAACGTGGAACTAGCGGCCAGAATGGAAAAGAAACTGTCATATCACACGGCATGCAGTAACCGAAAGGTCAAGCCTCGCCCACTTAATTATTTAACTCCATTTAATATTGTTGTTGCTTCTTCGTCTAGTGGGTATACGTACCTAGATATATAGTTTAAATATATGTTGTACGCTATTCCCTCTGAATTACATCACTTGTAACATTGGACTTATAACATATAATCCTCGTTAGAAAAAAAATGTTTCAACAATGGTCAGTCATATTGACAGATTTATCATGCAATTGGTGTATTTAAAATGTTTATTGTTCGTAGATCGTGTTTAATGTTTTTTTTTAAGCCACGTGTGGGGATTGCCAGTGTGAACCATTTATGATGAACCTCTAATGGAAAATTTTGACAGAAGGTGTTGAACATGAATTGATTGAAGTCAGTTGTTAGACTTTTCTTTTTCGAAAGGCTTAGAGATAAGGATGTATCCAGGAAAGGGCTGGTCGTAATCTAGTCTTGTTTACGATCAGAATGGGACGAAAATATCACAGGCAATCAATAAATCAGCGTTTAAGTGATCAAATTCTCGCAGTCTTCGACCGAAATAATTATCCTCCAGTATATTTAGATAAAGGTTGCAGATTATTCCTCAAGCAATTCATTTCTTGTTTAATTTTTTATTGAATTTGGTACCGCTTTTATTGTTGCTAAGCATATTCACCCTACCAATCGACAATCGTACATGTCCCATCTCCTAACTACCTAATCAGAACACACGGTGGTTCCAAAATTCTGTCTCCCGCCAATCTGGCTTCCTTCGAAATCATGTCGTCATCCTGTAGCTGTACCCAGTTTAACCTTTGCGTGGTCATCAACGGCCCTCCAAGACGACGTTAGGCATATAATTGGAAGAAGAGGCAGATTGGGATTCAGTTTCTCCTGGGGCATCCGTTATGCACTTAGTTATATTCGTCGTGGATTTTTTTGATTCATTTAGCTCAAAGATATTTACTTTATATCCACAAACCTGTGACTCAACTGAGGCGGGTGCGTTCGCACGCACTGCGGGTGGGTTCCATGAGTCAATTTTTGTGAGATTTTTAGAGATAATTTAAATGAAAATAAAGTATCAAAGTAGCTCCTGCGAGAATACACGAACCGTTAATTTTAACCCTTAAACTGCCGATAACGTCCCACTACAACTTAAAAAAATCTGTAAACGCAGTTGTAAACATGAAAATGATAATTGACGATGACTGTTTGTGACTGAAATAGAATCGCCTGTACGCGGACTAATTCTAACCAATATCATTGATGTTTTAGTATCGACTATATTCACTGGTCGAATACTAAATGAAGTTACATTTCATCTTATATTTTAGAAGGATATATTTATCAAATATCTACATTGTTGATTGAACTGACGTTGTAGACCTGCAGTTTCATCTCCCGTTTCGTTCCACCCTATTTTTTTAAAAAACACATGTGCGCCATTTGCAAATTTTAGTTTTATATTATATATATATCCTAATAAGGGCTTAATAAATAGTCGAGATTTTTTTAAACCCTTGTATAACCTTTTTTTGGATTGCCGGTCACCGGTGACCTCCACGGCGTGGTTGAGTACTTTTTTGAGCATATTTTTCTCGCCATCTCATAATTTTCATTGTTCCGGTCAGGAAACACCCCTGACCTCAAACCCATTCAAAATCTGTGGGCTAGGCTGCAATCAAGTAGCAGATGGCAAAAAAAATCAGCGAGCATTGATTGAAGAGCTCAAAAAAATATTTGGCAGGTTTGAGACAATGAAATTGATGGCCAATATCTCAATTCTTTGTATGCATCCCTTCTGAGAAGGGTGGAGGCTGTAATAAAGAGCAAAGGAAAAGATACAAAACAATAAATTTCTAAACATGTAAAAAGATTTATTTTATCTCAAACTAACTGTTATTACTCACTAATTGCATAACAAAATTCCGACAGAATAAAAAAAAAAGACTACTTGCTTGGGTGACCGTCATAAATCAACTCTATTGAGTGTCTCCTGTCAGCTTGTAAAAATGCTTCCATTCAATAAATACGTATTATTTTAATATTTTATGTCAATCCTTTCTTCAAAATAAAAAGGGTAGTATAATGTTTGTCGGCGTCCGTGGCGCAGTTGGTAGCGTCGCTGGCTACGGTTACGGATGTCTCGGGTTCGATTCCCGGTGCGGACGGTTTTCATAGATTGATCTTTCAATCGATTCATGGATTTCTGTTCGTAGTCTGAGTCCTCCCTCCCTCCCTCCCATCAATCTCATCCTCACGGGGCGTAGCGAGAGCGATGAGCTAATCACTGGTTCTCTCATAGCCCTTTCCTTCTATCCCTACTATCTTTGGAAAAAAAGAGAGGTTGAGCAACTGAGTAACAAGCAGTTCTCGTAGAAAAGTTTGTTAAGATACCTCCATTAGGAGACCATACGCTCCACATTGGGAGCGGACATGGAAAAAAAAATTCACGCCCAGGAACCGAGAGGCGTTACCATTTTTCAAATACAATCCAATCGGGAACTATTACAATTGTAATTAGTTCAAAATAGTCCCTTTATGGGGCAAACTTGTTCGCAATATATAAGGAGATGCGTTTCAAAATATGTCATTATATTTTATCATCAACTTGTTACGTATAGCATTCGAAGATATATTTTGATTTCGAGCCCTAGAGCAGGTTTGTATTTTTACACACATATAGTTATATTATCTCATTCAATTTATTATTTTTTAACAATTTCATTTTTCAGTTTTATCCCATAAAAAATGGCAAGAAGTTTATCAGATGATGATTTGTCAATTGAAGAATTATCTGAAGGTGAAGCTGAAGCAACGGAACTACTTTTGAATACGGCAGTGGTGAATGCCAGAGTGATATATGAAGAAGTGACAAAAAAAAACATTACTATTGTAGAATTTCGAAAACAATTATCATTATATCTTACCAGCTGCGTAGATTCTAACCAACCATCAACATCAACACCAATCCAAAGAAGAGCACGTCATGAACTTTTAAAAAAAAGGTCAAGCACGAAAGGTTCGCCGTTACTGTATCAGGTGTTATAAATCGAACGTAAAATTTGGACGAAAAATCGCGAAAAATAAAACTAAACAGGTTGTGACATATTGTGGCGGTTGTGATGGAAACCCCTTTTATTGCTTACCATGTTTCAATACGGAACATAGAAATGTATCCATGTAAATACAATGTTTTTTGAATATAAAATAAATAATTATTACCTCTTCTCCTGTTATTATTTTTTCATCATATTTCGACCTTATTGGTATATTTTGTTTTCTAGTTTTATGACAATCTAAAGTTTTTACCATGTAGTTACTCTTCTGAACTAGTATTCGATGTTTTTCTCCATGATAATCTTTCGTATTATCGATCACATATGTGTACAATCATATCCAAATCATATTTTATGATTTCATATGTTTTACGTTTTTTTTTAATTTTGAAATAAAATTTGTCGATGTTTTTATGTGCATCTGGTTGGGTGACGCCATGTGAGTCACATCTGATGATAAATATCTTGGTAGAAGTGCCCGGCGGCGCCCGACGACACTTTATGGAATCTGGTTTTTGCCGGGCACCGGTGACTGACACGGCGCAGTGGTCAATTTTGATGCCGGTCACCGGTGCCCGGCATGGCACGAAACGTGTTAAACATCAGCTTTTAGTATTTCTTTAACAGTTGTGCATTTTTAACTGTTGCTTTTTCGAATTAGTTTGTTACCCATAATTTTTCTTAATAATTTCTAATCGGCACACAAACATGAATTATTTGAATTAATCCGTCATACTTTGTTTATTTGTAGCCAAAAGAATATAAACTGCATTGTAATATAGTAATAATTGTTAAAGCAAACTGACCTTTACTTTAATCTCGTTTGAGGCGTTAAATGTCAATGCTTGGTGTAAACTTATTATATTTTAAAAATAAAACACAATTTCAGTTGAAAATGTTTTGCTCATCGCGAACATTTTCAACTGATAAACATAAAGTTGGATCGAAGTGTCGCTTCATTGTAAAATATAAATTGAATAAATATCTTGTAAGACTTTTTGTTTATTTGTTTATAGCATACTAATGGATTTCACTGTATAAATTACGTACATATCAAGTAATGAAACATCTTAGAACATGCTAATATTTAGTTTATAACATTAACCTAGACTTGTTCGTCACTATTTGTTTACAATTACTAATCATATTATGGTGAAAAAATAGCAAAACAAAAAAGGTAGACTTATTTAAAACGTTCGTTTGAAATCAATTATTTTGTTACATTCTGCGTTGCTATTTAAAATTTGATTGCTTCTTCCCACAGAAAACTGTCTATAGAAAAATAATAAAGTGATGTTAACATTGTATACTTGGTATTATTACACATTTATAAACACGTCTCTACCCTTGTATTAAACTTTACTACATAAGCTTTAAGCTGTGGAAATACCCTTTAATATTGCATTTATAATGCTTTAATAGTTTCTGCTAAGCTAGTAAATTACGTCTGGACGCTATAAAACTAGTACGAACCCCACTAAACATAAAGCTTTATGGACTTCGATCATTATTTTTTTGACTAGTTAATCATAATAATTCACAAATTGCTTCGTTCAAATTATTTCTACCTTATTCTAATGAGATAAACACTCGTTTCTGTGGAACTTATTTCTAATTTGTCAAATGACCAATCATAGATAACAGTTTTTTGTTTGTTTTTATTCTCCTACGATGCTAACCCGTGAAATATGATTTTAATCGAAAATTTTAAAATTGTTGACACTGACAATTTTTGAAATAAATATAATTATGTACTTTTGAAATTATCTTTTAGTTATATTTTCCGATGAATTTGTGCGACTACTTTTTGGAAATTCATTTTCATATCTTATAACTTCGTTTGTTCCTCTCAATGTATTACTATATGTGATTATTTTATGAACCGTCCGTATTGTATTTTTGTGTTTACAACATACTTCTTGATTATACTCCTTCTATAGTACAATAGATACTAACAATTATGTGTCGGTGAGGATAGGATGCTCTCATTCTCACGCACAACACGTTAAATAGCAAGTGGAATAACAAAGTTATCAATTTTAATCGTATATCCTATAACTATATCATTTCATACTTTTTCTACGCTCATTTAAATATGAAATGCAAATGATACTCTTGTATACAGAAATGTTTAAACTAGCAACGAACTGGTAATATGTTAATGTCGCCTAAAATTCCCGATTGTCAAAAAATGAACAATTACAAACTAATATTTGTTTGGCGATTAGACTCGAATCCGAATCTCGAATTAACAAATTACCATCTTGAAATACGAAACAATATTATCACTGATATTTTTTTGGATTAACACCGTACCGTGCAAATTATTCCTCCATCCGTTTAACTTTTTTATACTCGTACATCTGGATCGCCGCGGTACTATTTAAATGTATTTTCTTATCCGAAACGTGTTTTGAATTATTGCAGTTTTAATATAATAGGTAATGATTTGATTACTATAATGAACTATTATCTCTTGGAAATGTACCAAAGACCTTCGGCCATTATTATTACTGCAAATTTTCATTACCAAGCGATCTCGCCAATCGCCAGAACTGATACCGCGTAGCGATCTGCGACCGGGTACGGTGGAACTTTTCTGACAGTTCGGTAGGGCTGTCAGATTAATTATTACGGCTTGCACTCTTCGAGAAATTTTTGTTTGTTTACATTTATTTTAGTATAAGTGTTTGTGAAATAGATTATATTTAATCCCTCTCATATGTTTGATGGCACGTATGTGTTTAAATAACTAATTGTTTCCATTATCAAGATAATATGGACAAATAGTAAACTGGATAAGATGTGTTCTTGTTGGATAACACGGCAACAAACGCACTTCAAATAATTTATAAGCTGACTCCCAAAAAAAAAAACATCGATAGAGTTTTGATAGTAATGATATATACATAATATTTAGTCACCACTGGGTTACTTTTAATTTAACCTTTCCGAGATTAAATGAATTAATCTCAGACTTTCTATGGGGAGTGAGTTTTTTTACGTTTAAATTGTATTTTTTTTTTCAAAACTATATGAGTCGTGATAGCAAAAAATATTAAAAAAATCTTATGATTTAACGACTTTATCGTAAAAAAACTGTTCAGTTAATCCAGGAGCTACAAATCATTGGCTGTCACGAAAAAGCACGAAATATGTATTTAAAAACTATTGTTTTCACAACACTTTTCTTAAATACATTCAACTCTTTTTTACACGGTGGATAAGGTCCACTAAAACTGTGTAAAAAACGGTTCTGGTCCATTTTGAAGGCGTCAATTTTACACTGTACACAAACGTCGTACGGACTTACCATAGACGATTATGACATTTTTCAATAAAGAAGAAAAATTATGTTAGCCCTCTTTATGGCATTGAAACTTTTTTTAACCATATCCGCTCCCTATTCGGAGCATATGGCCATCACGCGGTTCCTCCAAGCTTCTCTGTCCCCCGCCAGTCTCCTCGCTTCCTTCCAGATCATCCCAGCGTCCCGTAGCTCCGCCGAATACATCCTATATATGGTCATCAGCGGCCTTCCAGGGCGACGGAATCCATCTGGTTGGTAGAAGATACAGGCAGGATTCAGGTTCCCCTGGGACATCCACAGCACTGAAACTAAAATAAATATTTATTTCATTATTATTTAAAAAAAAAATACCTATATTATTACAGACTATAAAATGTTTTTTTTAATTAAGCCAGGAAATGTGTTAAATAAACATTTGTTAAACCTAAAAAAAATATGTTTGAAAGTTTTGATTTATTGAGATAAGGTATTGTTTGAAAATTACGGTAGGTACTTTCATTCTCAGTAATAAAATACACACAATAATACATATTATTTATTACACAATAGTTTTATGTTGTTTATGCTGCATATTATTCAGTGGCTCGATGTTTATAAACTTTGTAATGTAAATATGTGGAAATAAGAGGATAAAATAAAATGTTCTATAACTGAATACTTCAATATTTTATCCAATTATAATCGAGTTCCACCAAGTAAATGTCAATTCAATCAATGGAACCAATCAATTTTGAAGTAAAGCGCCAAAAGATAATCAGATGTCTGTCACTGTACGTCTTTGATATTTGAATATATTTTTTTAAATATAATAACAAAGCTGTGCGACCGAAATCCATTCAATGCAATTCTTGGAGATATAACCGCATTGTATCCGTTTTCATTTTCATACGCGAGAAAAGTAAGATATTACAGGCGCTCGAAAATCCACATTGTTACGTAAATAACAAGTCACAAAACACAAAAAATCAAATATTGAAACAAAAAACACAATATAATAACTCAAATTACAATATAAAACCTTCAAAATCATAAAAACTTCTATAAACCGCGAGAAAAGTAAGGTATTGCTTGCGCTCGAAAATCCATTGCTTACGATATATGACGTGTGACGTCATAGCAGTATCACGTGACTTACGAAAAAGTTAAATATCGTCGAATATGAAATCACAAACTTTTTTTAAATATTTTCTGAAGGTCGAAAAGGTACCTACAAATAGCCATAGCTGGAATTGCAATATATTTTCGAGCCTATAAACACATAAATATACACGGACGATCATTGACGTCCATACTCTTGCACGGAAATTCCGCTCGGACGATCTATATCGTCCATACTCTCTTAAAGGTTAACACATGCAATACTGAATGAATGCCTACTTTTTGATCCAGGTTTTCAAACCTCAATAATGATTAATCACAACGAAAACAATGGAGAATATTCATAATGTTGTCAGAAAAGTTTGCTATACAATTATATCAAATTTGAATCGTTAAAATTTTGTACATTTCCGTCCGTTTCGTCACTAGATCCTGGTTTCGCTTTTTGGCATCTTCATGCATTTGAGTACATGGATTAACTTGGAACTTCCAGTTAGTAAATAGTTTATATATAAGACAAATTAAGAAACAATATTATCACTAAGTCTAACTACATTGATTATTGGTTCAATATATGTTTTTTTATTTCACTTAATTTGTTTTGTTGCATTTCCGTATGATTTTTACATGAATATTTTCTAGGAGAATTTTAATCTCTCAACGAAAATGGTAGTTTTGCAAAATTTTGTATAAATAACACAATCCATAGTTTTTATTGGAAAAATATTATCAATTCGCTAGCATTGATTGATTGAATTGGTAGAAATCCAAAATATTAAGGTAAAAAAATAATCAAGTATTAAGCTCCTCAATAATGGTATTTGATAAGTAATCCTAACCGCAGCGCTATGCCGAAATGGCTATAAACCATATTGTATAATTCTTGTGGAAGTAAATTCTATTACTGCATAATGATAACTTGTTCTTAATAACGTATACCCGACGGGATGGTTCAGGATATTAGGGGTAGACACTTAATTGGTAGCTGACATCCGTCCTAGAATGTGATCTGTCAGATTCTGTGGTCATCCCTGTTCGGAATATGTTTTCAAGTGCGCGTCCGTAGCACCGCGTCAGCGCCGGCTCTCGCCCCCTCCTTGCTTCGACCCCGCTGACGACTATTTCGAGCGCGGTGATCTCATGCCTCTTTTCGTTTTTGTCGTTACATTCTCGAAATGGCCTCGTCCTCATTATCAATGATGAACGTTACAATATTGTTATTTAGACCCATTTCGAATAGTTTCGTTCAGGTGTACTCGCGAATCGCGAATCACACAAACGCAGCTGAGTTGCCGTACTTGGCATGGTTTGCTTCCTTCCACTCGCAGAAATTGCATTGTGTCGTAGTAAAAAGTTGTGATCGACAACTCCTCTAACAAAAGATTTTTGTTTTGCTATCAAAGCATGATTGATTAAACTTCACCTGGCATGAGTTCATATTTACAATCGCATTCCGTTATCCTATAACGATGAATATAAAGTAAACCCACCCCACCTACCACCATATGTATTTTATCTAAAAACTTTTATTTCACAACCATCACCCAAAATAAGTCAACGAGTATTTTTTTTTTTGAATTCATTTTAATTGACCTGACGAAGTTTAACCCCTTGACAGAGAATATAGAGTAGGTTATATTTTAATCTACACCTGCTCCTATTAATGTAACGAGAATTGCTGTTGGTAGGTAAAATGGAAGGACCAAATGGCGGACATTCATTCCAAATTGTGATGCCAAAAAATAGCATTATTTTGCAGTGTGCATAAAAAACTTCGTTTCGCACAATAACATTGTCTTGTTCACATGTTTTGCATTTTTTTTACATCATTTATCACCCACGCGCCGTTAAATAATAACATAATTCACCTTGTCCTTGGTCACCATGCGATATTTATATTGAAGATCACAACGCTTCGCCAACCTTGCGTGATATTTCGGTCTGGGAAATATTTTGCATCGCCGAGGTAAATTGTTGCATGTACTGATTTATTCAACATAAAATATAAATTTATCGACCGTATTGAAATCGTACCCAGAAATACTGTGTGCCCCTCGTATTTTTTCTACTGCCGTTATCAAATACTAAGAAAGTGAACGCGATTTCTATTTAAAAATGTTCGTTCCACATGGTAGTAAAATCGCATCTTGTTTGTTTTTCAAATCACCTCCATATATACGCACAAGACCGTACAGATACAATTACAATACATTTATTCATAGTGGCTAACAATTGGTTGTCTTCTAAAATTCATTCACCTCGTTAGCTTTTATGTTATTTTCCAATACACATGAGTAGTGTATCTGTATAGACGAAACGTGGCGAACTCCATATCAAAAGATTTCACCGCTTTTTAAATATGATTAACTGAATTACTATTCAAGCTCAAGATATAAACATATTTTACTAGCATGGTGCAAAAAATGACGAATCCAACCACACCCATAACTGAAATATGACAATTTTAGATATATGACACTATTTCATGTATTAGTCTGTATAGAATCGCCCAAGTTTCTCCCATTTTATTGAAATAATTATGTATTGTCAGTACCGCGCTAATATTGCCACACAACATAAATTTCTGAAGAAGAAACATGTTTGATTTGCCACCGCTGTGTGCGTTTACAACAGCATAAATTTGTAGTAATAGATTCGCTTTCAGAAATAATTTCCTTTTTGTTTTGAACGCCATTGTTCGGTAGCTTTCAAAATCGATTTCAGCGCAATTTATATTTATCATTTAGTTTTCCAACGCGTGCTAATTAGTGCACCGTATCGTACGGTGACTATAGTAGCTATAATGTAAATGTTTCATGAACACACTGTATACTATAGGTAAGGTATAAGATGGAAGGTAAATCGGCAATGATTTCCTTTTTTTTTTTTTCAAATAAATTCAGTTTAGTCACCGTTTTTTGCTAATTAGATGTAGAGATAATTAACGACGGGACAAAACATGGAAGTTTAAATCGACTTATTGCCGTCGATTTTCAGCTCAGGTGTAGGAGGGTTTCATAAAATCAGACATTGAAGTGGCATACGAAACTGCGCTCTCGTGCAGTGAAATTAATATTTGAATTTGTATGCCTTTTTTTAATAATTTTCATCATTTCCTTGGATAGATCGAAGTAAGGTTTCCATTTCGAAAGGAGACCGCATGCAAATAACTATGACCACAACTGATGTACGAAACATCGTCGATTTTTTAACACCCCGCCACCTTGCGTCGTGTTGTTTTCGTTGGTCGCAGATTCGCCGCGCGGTGTTGGTGGGTTATATGCGGCAGGCACCCTACCCGTTGAGGCAGGAGCGACCCTGACCGGGCCAGGTAATAAATAATATGGGTTAAATAAATAAAGTGCCATTTATATACTAGGTCATCAGTGCAATATAATGAAAGGCTTGGTTAATAAACTGAGCAATCTAGCTAAATTCTGTATTTGATAATAGTTTTTTTTTTTTTCACTTTTAAGGTGTTAACAGTCAATTCTTGGTGGAAAGACATTATATACATTAGTGATAATACCTATAAACTTCTATCATTTAACCATGTTCCGGGACTAAAAAAAAGTTATCGATCTACTTCTAATATATCTCACTGTAAAATAGTAACTCATTCAGCAAAGATAATTTTGATGCATGCTTTCTTTCAAAGATGTCAAAAGTCGTGGATTTGTCAAAAACGTATATTCAGTGGCACTTTTTAATAATCACTCTTAAGGTGTTTAATGTCAATTCTGGTTGGAAAGGCATTATATTTTAAAAATAAAACACAATTTGTTTTGTACTACTGCCATATGTTTGTAGTAATGCTCATCGCGATGAACGATACCGGTCCTGATCATTTTCGTTAACAAAAATGTTGAAGTAGAACAAAACAAACTGTATAATTTAAGTATAATTTAAGTAATTTAAGATATAATTTAAGACATCGACTGAGGGTGCTTGATGGAATTTCAATATCAAATTTGGATTATTGAGATTTTGTACACTTCCATGTATTTTGTCACTAACGACCCGGGTTTCGCCTTTCGGCATCTTCAGGCATTCGTGCACACGAATGGACTCGAACTGAGAGACAGTAAACAGTGTCTAACGTTTATATAGAAGATACAAATGCGACAAATATTATTTACGAGGTAAGATATTATACGTCTGAGAGCCACACTGATACCTGAGTAAAATGTAACTAAATGTAACCTGAGTAAAAAAACCCGGGTCGTTAGTGACAAAATACATGGAAGTGTACAAAATCTCAATAATCCAAAAAACAAACTGTGTTTTGTTTTTAAAATATAAGGCCTTTCCCCCTAAAACTTGCATTTTTTATTTGGAAAATTATTTTGAAAATTTTACTGACAAAAATGTCACGATATATGCATACAGGAATCACTGTTAGATTTTATCGTTGGCCCAGTTCTATAAAACGCTAAGTCAAAAATTTGATATTTTCAGCTAAGTTAGCCATTATATTCGAACACCGCTCTTCTACAACTCCACAAAAGTACAGCTTGTAAAATGTACAGGTTTTCTCTCGAAAGGCAGATATTTACATATGGAAATCAGCAAAATTAAATGAGTTCTCAGGTTCATATACATACGTATCGAAATATCGTATTGTGGAAATATATTTTTGTGAATCGTGTCATTCCATAAAGAATCAACTTTCAATCCTAAAACTATAAACTATTGACCACCTATTTGAATAAAAAAGTAATACAAATAATAAACTATCACTTTTTACGAGTCAGTTTAGATGAATTAAAACTTTGATCGGCCATATATATAAAACTACCATTTTCTAGTTGTATCACTATGGAACTAGGCCATCTATATAATGTATTATAATTTCATATCACAGGAGAGAAAATAATTCTGAACCGACTTAAAATCAATACATCATATTTTCCTTACGTAGTATGAATTCATTGCGAGCAAATACTTGTTTGTCCAATAAAGATAGAGGAAAATTGACAATAAAAATGAGCTTCATTCATCTGCCTAGTATGGTATCACCCGACACAACACCAAACGGGAAATTAATGCAATCATCATCAATCATCGCGAATGTAGGACAGTCCAAATCGATAAGCGATGCTTATCATCCAATTTGCCTATTATTGAACCCCCGGGTATTTTTGGGCGGGTGAAAAACACCACGATATAAATATGAAGTAATTCCGTACCGGTTTCAAAGCGTATATTTTCGGCTAGCATAGTTGGCTAAATGCATTGTTATTATTTGACCCCCATGATCCACTTACTAAATTTTGATCCGCCGTCTATGTAACATATCTTCATTATAGCGGAATTTTAGAAAACGGACATTGGAGCTATTTTCTAAGCAACATTTATAAAACATTGACTGAAATAATATTTATTTCGTAGAACTACATTGTAATAACATAAAAATATCAAATAATTAAGGTATACCTATAGTCGTTGATTGAATTGAACTTGGTAGAACTCCATCATAATAGGATAAAATAACAGTATTTAGTTCTACAAAATTTGTAGAATTCGTTATAACTATGTTTAAACGGTCTTTAGTTTATCGATATACACTTATATATCTTCTAAGTTAGTACACATGTTACATATATTATAGATGGATTAAAATTCGTTTTTAGATAGCCTTGACAATGGAGTGAAACCGAAAAAATTATCAAATCTAATTCTTATTTGGTATCTTTACCTTATTAATTATAATGATACGCATAAACATAGAAAAAATATAGTACAAAAGCTGTACTATTTAGAATATCCTTTCGAAAAAATCTATGACAGTGGTATGACAAATTATTTTATATCTAAAATTAAATTTAGTATTTAATTGAAGGCGTATATTTGTTTCATAAATTACACACCGTTATAATTAACTTATGTATCAATATTTTGACAAAATATTTATAGCGAATGTTGACCTTAGGGTTAAATGACAATGATAATAATTTTAGTCGTTACTTTGGTTGTTAAAATAAATATTATTTTGCCAAAGTAAAATACGCTTTGAAGCTTCAATTTATCACACAAAACCGAAGAAGATATAATGCTCTAACACTTTTATTGCTGCCCACTTGGGGTGTCCACAATCATCAGTAATTTTTTTATATGAACGCCCATTCGTCTCGCAACTGCTAAAAATTGTCAACTTTATTATGGAATATCTGGAAAATTCTGGTTTTTTAGTATATTCAACCAATATGACACTGCGGTGTTTCTTTTGGAAAAGAAAGAAATGTTATACTTACTATCATTCCATGTAGATTCTTTGGTTTTTTTTTAATTAAGTGAGTTTTTATGCACTTAAATTTCTTTAATATTTTGAATATATTTATTGTTACGACACAAAAAAATATTAAAACTTTATTGGTCAATCCGGAAAGAATATTACTTTTAAATACGTGCCTAGAAGCTTTTTACTCCCATTTCAGGCAATGATATTTATTAAACTGAAATGGATTTTTGTGCTCAATATTAAATGGCTAAAGATGGTTTTCAAATATTTATTTATAATAATAATTCAAGAAAAATATGACAATGTCATTGGGTAATAGATAACACAATATTTGGTGGTACTATACTGCTCAAGAAGTTTAACAGCAGAGCTCTTAGATATATGTTTCTGTCTCCGTTTCTCATTTAAACTGGTTTCAGATCGTTTGGATACAAAGAGGTAGAAATGTGGGACAGATCCTTTTTTACAATAAATTAATGCTGCAATATATTGGTTGAGTGATTCAATAACTCTGCCGTAGTAATTTATTACACAGGCATACTCAATGTGATATATTATGAGAATTATGACCTTTCTATGGAAATCGGTAACCGAGATTAGTGCTACTATTAGTGCTACTAGATCAGTATACTCCCGAAATTAAAATGCCTGGCAACTAGGGATTCCAACTCGAATATTCGATATCCGAATATATTCGGCCCCTTTTTAAATACACGATGTTTGAATATTTGGGCAACTGTTCAAATAGTATTTGTAATAATTTTTAATGAAATATTTTATCAAATCGACGAAAGATCACATCACAATTTCTTACGATTTCAAGAACAATAACGAATACCGCAGGTAGTGGCTATTTTTGCCTTCACTCAACTCTTTCAATATCATAATACGATAAAATAACAAATTATTTAGTTCTACAATTTTTTTTTATATCAGGTAGTTGATAGCTATTTCGGCTTTACGCCAAAGACATTTCGGCGTAAAGCCGAAATAGCTATCAACTATCTGATATAAAATTTTTGTAGAACTAAATAATTTGTTATTTTATCCTGTTATCTTTCAATATCTTATAATACTGGAGTTTGACAAATGTCTCGGGGTTAAACATGCCGTAATTGGAGAAATACCGTTGTATTAATCCGACGCAGCTACACATTTCAAATATTGTAACACAATGAAACGATACTGGAATGTGTATTTATATAATGTTATTTTATTAATTATTCAAATCAAATTTTTAATAGTATTTTCATACATGAGACATGCGAATAGTTGGAATCTCTACTGGCAACCCTTCCTTTTTCATTTTCATTCGGGCAATGGCAGCTATTATGTCATTGTACCAACATAACATTTTTAGTAATAAATAATTGCTGAGCGAATGATTTATTTAATTATTATGTTAACAGGTTATCTTGCGTTACGACGATCATCATAATATGATATAAACACTGAAAGTAGTTTAGAAATGTTTGTTCAGAGAAAATAATGTAATTGTTCTGGAATCTATATGCATGCAGTCCTAACTCTCTTAGTGTGTACTATCTATTTGCGACAGAAATAGATTGTTGTGTTAGCAACGTGATTTGACCTGTTCTGCTAATGCTTGGCGATATAATTTACAAATGTATAATTGGCGGCGTTTTTGTACTCCCACGTTGCGTGGAATTCAATGTTGTATGATGTAAGCTGAAACTTCTGGATTTTTTTATAAGCCACGCGGTTGTTCAAGATTGCGCGACCCCGACATGCTCGAATATAATACAGTGTTGTATTGAATTGAACAATAATTGTCATCGTTTTCTCAAACATATAATGAAACATTTCAATTCTAACATTTACAGCCTTTGCTATGTCTACTATTATTACTATTAAAATACGCCATCTAGTCCACGGGATGAACAACTCTCGTCCCCCTTTTATACTATTCAAGTAGGACAGATTTTACATCCAAGCTTAATCATTAAAGTACGCCTGAAGATCATGTATTCCTTGCAATATAAAATCCGTTTTAAATCGAATACATTTGTATATTTGGAACAACTTAAAGACATCTTATATACAGTGTACAAAAGATAAATTTCGTGATCAGAATTTGTGTGAATGTATTTGGATTTTTTTTACAGTTGTTGAAGGTTTTTAAATTAACGAATTAAACACCTTTTGCAATATCTTGCTGGCGGAATTATATTGGATGGTGCTCTTTTGTTTGGAAAGAAAGTTTATTCAAGCAAATCTCGACTTGACCCTAGCATGGACGATGCCCCGTCTATAGAAGTACGCTGTCAGCGAAACTTACGGGGTGATCATCAAATGCATTGACAGTAATTCGTTTTCATTCGACGCTCCGTGTTAGTCAATCTGTTAGTAAACATCGGGACACCTTTAAAAATAATTTTGACATATAATTTTGCATCAAAGTTAATTAATATTTAGTAGTTGGCGACTACCCAGAAAAGATTTTCAATACACGGATCGTTGCTTAAATTTAAAAGTCTGCGTTTTCCATTTCGAGTTCTTTGTGGCAGCAAAATAAAAATAAGATATATTTATAATAAATACACGTTAACTCGAGCCTTAGTTTGAAAAATCAATCAGTTCCCAGACAGAAAATTCCAAAACTAATATAAACGTGACCGTACTGCAAATCTTTTTCATTTCCTAAGCAAGATTGTTTCAATCTCTCGTTTATCTCGACATTTATTTATATGAAAATCCCGATAAAAATGTTGGACATTTATTGTTATTTATAATCAATTCGTTTATAATTCTGTTATGTAAAATACACTTGAATTGTAGAAAACATATTATTACGAAATACATAGTATTGTTTACAGTTTACACGATAATGATACTAATGTCCGTATATTTTTCAATTTATCAGCAACTTAAAAATAGAAAAATTATAATTATATTTGAATCTACGCTACACCGCAACTGAGATAATGCATTTCTTTCCACACACGCTGGGAACTCATTTTAAAAATTATTATTTTATTTGATTATTATCATCACTACTTCCTCTTGTCCACTAGATTATACCATAACCGAAATTCGCAGAATGAACGGATGTTTTTAATGTGTTTGTGATTTTCAAATGTATTTATTATTTATAGGTATCTACATTGTACGATAAATCTCACGCATTATTTTGCATAACGTGTTTCATTTTGTATGTGTATCTATTTACCCAGTTGTTAAAGTTACTTGTATATAGTATTTTTATTGTCAGCTATTGCACTCATTTGTTATGCAGTTCGTACCACATTACTATATATTGTTATAAATTTACTACGTATAACGGATGTACCGTTGGATGCCTATTATAAGATAATTACGGTACATATGGAAATAGAATCAATGCTTGCTTAAATTTCGAATTTGAAATTCCTATTTTTTCTGATTGAGGCGTTTGATAAACATTTTTGTCGAACGAAGATGTGGTGTGCTGAAAATAGAAATGGTCATTTGTATAGACTTGTTTTTACAGTTGCGAATAGAATAGTCAAAATATTTTTAAGCCATGATGACACTTTTAAGAGTGTCACAAACGATCTGGGTATATTTGAGTGTATTAAAAAATACTGGTATCATTGAACGAAGCTTGAAATGCGCAGTTTTTTTTTGTTTACCTGTTGAGTCGAATACTAAGCGATTCGCTTACCAATCAAACGAAAAATATGCAACACGCGACTAAATTTAGGCACCCTGTATAAATTCGTAGGCGAAGTGGCTCTGTCATTTGACTGCATCCCCCCGGTTTACGCAAGCGACATTTTCACTACATACGTCCCGTCCCACTGTTGTTTTTTGAATTTCACGCGCCTCCCTTACCGAAGACCGATTGTCGCCTGTTGCTTTTTTCATACAAATGCCCGTCCTCATACATTTTGCGATATCGGTTAATAGCGTCATCGCCAGCAAACAGTTTCTGCGCTGTTGACGAGCGTCTGTGCAGTGCCTATCTTCCGCAGAATGTACAAAGAAACATGTTTCAGGGAATACGCAAGTCTCAGTCGGAACCGAGCCGCATCCGCCGCCCTCGCTCGTCTTCCACCGTTGAGGTGTTTTGGATTTTCATCAACAGGAATTGACTCTGGACCCTGAAGCCGAATCCTTATGCGGAGTGAACCCGTCGCGCGTGATGTGCATAAACTTTCACGCGTCCACGGTGGAGCATGATTCGAGACGCACGAAAATGTGATGTGCTATTTTGTAGTGTTCGTTCTGTGCTTGAGAAACAGTGATCTGCCGGATCGGAAGCTTTTAAGTGTAAGTAAACCTATAATAAATCATAATAGTTAAAACATTCCTGTTTTGTTTAACCAGTGAGTGAAAAATAGAAAGTGAATATCAAGTCCAATCTTCATAATATATACAAAAAGGCGTTGATGTAGTCAGTCAATATTAACCATCAAATAAATTATCGTGTTAAGTAAATATATACAAGTAGATACGCTTTTCAAATCATACGCATGTTGATCGTGGTTATATTGCAAGTACGAAGTTATGATTAAAGTATATTTATGCTAACATAGCTGACTGTATTGATAAAAGTAATTAACAACGGATAATGTGACATTTTATACAATCTTCGCCACAGTCGTAATCAATGCATTGCTTGTCAAATGCACACTAGATGTGAGCCTCTGCGACGTTTTGAAGGACTTTCTTTTTGTATTCATAATACCAATTAAAAAATGTGATTATTTATTGCATATTTTAGATAATCTTTATTTATGATATATTATTATATAAGATGTGCTTTAAATTGATAATATTTTTACAAATCGATTACCTTGAAATATATGAAGGCAAATTGCAACGCTGTAGTTATACACAGTGAGATTAATCAATATTCGCTCTTTAAATTTGGTCATTTGATAAAAAAAATACTTTTTAGTTATAGCCCTACATAAATAAATTATTTTTAGTAAAACACTATTGGAATATAAGATAACTTGTTTCTTTTTGAATGCACTTATTTTAACTATTATTACAAATGGTTCGATAGTAACCTTCAAATTCGAAGACTGAACATATTCTTAGTTAACTGGTAGTTTGTACAAGAAAAACAAGTCATCACACCCAAGTGCTTTGTTCAGTATGTTCATCCCCATCGAGATCAATCGGCATTCTCTGGGATGTCTATAAACACAACATACAATCCGTTTTCGTTTATTATGATTGCTGGTTTAGTAAATCATTGGTTTATACGTGACAATGATTAATGTCATTTTTTTTTCTATTTATTTACAAACTTGTCAATCTCGGCAGAAATTAGATACGTTAACCGCGTCACATGAAATTATCATCTGAATACGACGTGCCCATTGCGACGGTTTTCATAGTGACAGATTCAGTAATGGATGCGTGTCATGTTAATATTATGAGACGGTTTATTGAAAACTACATGTCACAAATCGTATGATCCAGGTCATTTTAAAGCTGGTCAAAGATGCTACATCACGCAACACGTACATCAACCGTAGTGTGTTTGTAATAACCGAGATGTTTTGAAATAATGATGTTCAAAACTACTAGCATGTAATAAAACCCACGCGGTGTGATCGTATTAAGGTTTGTCATTTTTCAACTGCAGCCTATATTCAAGCATACATTACTTCATTCAAACGTACGTTGTATCGACACTCCCTACATATAATCGCGTAAGTGCAAAATATGTGATTATATGTATTTTGCATTTTCGTTGTTTACGTACCCAGTTGTATGTGTTAATCGACAGGGAAAATTAGATTTAGAATAGTAACAATGTCCCAATTTTGAAGAAGATACTTGTAGTCGTTACTTTGCAATTGCGTTATGAATCTTTGAAATGCTCTCCGGTAAAATCTCACGTTTGCAAATGCGGGATGATAAGTAGGGAGTGTCGATATGCACACAAGCGGTAATGGATTATTCTACAAACATCATTTCTGAGAACATGAAATCAGCACCTAAAATACCTACCATCGATATAATTTGAAATACAAAACGTGCGAAAAATCGACATGTCCAGCGGCAGAGTAAAACAACAAACCCTTTTCACACTAATTTCAAATTCCGCCGTAAGCTGTCGAAAATTATCGACGCTGATGATGATGTCTCTGCCTTAATGGCATCGTTTGTCGGTCGGCGGGTAGGTAGGTGGCGTGCAGACATGCCGGCGCCTCACAGACCCAATTCGCCGATTGGGAGGGTCACGTGACCTACCCCACTCCGCGCCGGGGATATCGGGAAAAGTGACTGCGCCCCCTCCCTCTCGAGTTTTCCGCAGTCGCGCCCGCCGACCGGTTCGCATGCACCGAAACCTTGGGACGTTTCTATGATCCGAATGGGGAAACTCGCCCCATACCATTATGAACTTTTCGTCGCTCGAATCTATTTCGGAGCTATGTGAAATACCAATTCAATCAACAAGTGATTCCGTATAAACCTACAAGGTGGGATCCTCGCGTTTGGTGTTATTTATTGTCCGCATTTTACTTGCCACACTTCTTATCACACCTTTTTCGTAGGCGAGGATTTGTCAAGCCATACGTGTTTCAATTAAGTTAATATTATCGAGTTTCACGTGAAATTGTATAGGGGGTGGAGAAAGAAACGAAATAAATATTTTTAATTTTCAATGTGTGAAAATATGTCAGACATTTGTGTTGATCAGATCTTCTGCACTCTTAAGTAGATGCACTATTGAAAGCTTAGCTATTAACTAACTAAATTACATAATTAATCTTAATCGGCTAATTTTCGGAACTGTGACACTATTGGTTTAGTGATGAGTCGTCACCGACCAGATTGCTCTTTCCGTGTTCAATTCGAGATTAATTTAAAAAACAATGCTCCGTAAATTCGGATGAACGACAAGGTTTAGTCGGTATTCAAATGAAGGAACTTTTAACCGAGTTTCTGACGAGAAGAGTGTGGCAAACGATGCCCACATAGAAATTAACATTCCCAACAAAGAGACGCGGCCACTTGTGAATAACGCCAATAGAATTAATGAAGTCTTCTCTCGGTGGCATCATGGCATCAGCTATGACATCATTCCTCGCTACGATCGGCCACTCCCGCCCATCGCCATAACTATTCCGTGCATCCACGGCAGATGCGAATTCAGGAAACATTAATTTAATAAACAGATTTAATAAAAGTCTTATATAATTAAAAAAACAAGTTTTTCGTTTGTCAATCGTTTTCACATCGCTCGAAGTTTAATAAACAAAACCGGTAACAGTAGCTAAAGATTTATTCAATGGAATTTGCATTAATTATTGTTGATTTATTACGATTTTATTTCATAATGAATGAATTATTTAATGTCTTTTTGTTCAGATATAAAATATTCGTAAATATCAGACTGTGCAATAACTATTACAACTAATTTAAGATTAACGACTAAGGGTAATTGATGGAATTTGAATTGTTTGAATTTTGTATATGGAAATTTACAAACTTTAACAATTCAAACTTAGCTACATATTGCAACATTAAAACTGTCATCATACATAGAAAAATGTCGTTAAGTAATGTTTAATATTTACTTCCATATGTCCATTGAACCCAAGCTGTAGTGGTGGGAACGCAATGTCCCATATACAGATTTCGTAGAATAGTTGCTTATTACTCACAAGAAATAATACAAAGCCTAGAGATACCTTCCCTTGGAAAAGTGTAATACTAATTTTAAAAGTATTTGAAATAACAAAAAAACATTCCTTTTAATGCGTGGTGTGTGAATAAATCTACGTTTATAACAGTTCGAATTCAAACGCGTTGCCAAAGTCTTGAAGATGACAAAAGGCGAAACCCGGTTCATTTGTAACTTAAGTTCTAACATTGGTAAAATTAAAAACATTTCCAAATTCGGCTCTGTCACAAAACGCGCTTACATAAAATGCTTCGAGGCGAAATTTCGATACATCTACTGCCATGTCAGAGGAATATTATTTCTCATTAACATTTTCATGTAGTTTCAGTGAGTTTCGTCGCGGGCAAACAGTTACAAGTGCAGATTCGCGATAAACTTCCGCCACGTCGAACGCGCTTCGTTCTCCCGCCTGGCTCACGGCAATTAAGGTGTTTTAAAAAAAGCAAACATTGGCACCTGTGTGCTACGCGTACCTGTACAAACACAGTCTCGGACGCATACTTCATCCAATCTCTCATAACCATATGTTTATTTTAAAGTGCATGCTTTGATTTCAATCTGCCCACCAACCACCACTACAATCGTTATTAAATTTCATCGGTGAATTCTATCAAATATACGCCAAAATTTAAATAAAAACGTTTATCTGAATTTGGTGATTTTTTTTGCTACTTTATCGTGAACATTTATTTATCACAGTTTATTGTGCCGCTAAATAATAATATATTCAACCGTTGATATAAGTGTATTATCCTTCGTGGAAAGATATACTATCAGTCTCATTTCAATAAATTATTGATAGTATATCAAGTTTACGTATTTCGTGAAAGTGTTCTAGATTTTGTAAAAGATCGAAATTGTGTGGAATTATGTAAAATATCTTTAACCGATGTTTTACTTTAAAAACAGAACAGATAGTAAATTTATTTGAATATACAGTTGATTCGATTATATTGATACTTTTACCTCGTAGCTACATTACTTAATTTATAATCTGTAGATCTGTTCTTAAGTACGATGATATAATGAGTTCACGTGCAATGTGTTATTCACTCGTTGTGTATAACACATTGCTTCGTTAATCGATCGATTATCTGTATTATATGCGCATCCAATGTATAATAGATGCATATTGTTCACAAGTGCGCGTCGCCCTGTTTTCCAGGTGAAAAATATAGGGCAAACACATGCCAGGAGATGTCGTAAGAATATACACGCGTTATTCAAATATATACCACTAAAGGTAGTATTGTGAATGAATTATTTTCTTATCAGCTCTGTTTCCGCTTATCGTTTACTCACGTGATGTACATAAATAATATACTCATTATTAGTTGTAACTAAATGATATAATTTTGTTTACCTGGGGCATTCATTATCAAAAGATATACAGTTTATTTTTTATGTAATTTCCCTATAACTTTTGGCGGCACTTCATCACAAATAAATTGGGTATGAATTTTTTTTATCTGTTTCAGTGCAAGAGCACTTTAAGGGCCTCTCGCCCCATCCATATAGCTAAATATGTGCTTTTTAAGATTTTATATATTTAAGTGTCACTGAAACTTGTTACTTATTGATTTTTTGAAAGAATTACGGAGAAAACCATTAATTAAGTAACATGAAGTATTATAATCCGTTGCATGTAGTAAGGAACTAAACTAACACATACTCTACTCGTTATTACAAATATAAAGAATTCTTCATATTTTATTCGTGGCTTCGTTTTATCTTCACAGCATAAATCTCTATTCGGATCAATATTGGATGTATCTTGGCCTTGTCTTACTTAATTAATTATTGGCAGCCTTTTTCGCTATCAATTTTATCTTACACTGTTGATCTCCGTTATTTTATATCTGCTGGAAGAAAGCATATCTAACTGTTGATTAAGTAATGATAAACGCGTTTCCCTCTTAATATTCGCGTAAGCACTTTCACATCGCCGCACAATTCATTCCATAATCATAATTTAGAAATCGTATAACTACTCCGGAATAATTGGTCCTCAGATTCGTTTTTTTTATTTTGCATGCATATAAAAAAAATATATACAAACTTTTCTATAGTCAATCTAAGCACTTATTGATCAAGTTCTTTTTACCGCCACCTTTATATGGCACAGATTTAGCATATAACCTGCATTCGAACACATCGCTCTGTTTATTTAACAGTGCCATTGTTTGTTGGCATATGAATCATTGAATTGGGTCAAACAATGGAAAATGGAGCTACATTATTTATAAATCACTGTATTTTAGTTTCTTATCAATTCTGTGGAAAAAAAGGAATCATTACTAACTTATTCTGCGTTACAGTGATAATTATTCCAATAGTTATCATCGAGATATTTTGTTAGTTATTTTAAAAGTTTGAGAAAGATGAAGAATATTTAACTTTTAAAGGCATTATATTTTAAAATAAAACAGAATTTGCATCTAAACCGGTCCTGGTCATTATAAAAATGTGTAAGTAGTGCAAAACAAATTGTGTTTTATTTTGAAAATTATAAGTAAGGATTGAAATCTCTCTCGCTGGATTTCAATCCCTACTTATCCCGGAATTATAAAATAATACTAATTACCAATGTTGAAATAATATACGATATGTAATAAGTAGAAAATGCGCTGCTCATATATTGGAAGTTGTGTTTTGGTTCATCAATCTATTCAAATCTTTTGAAGAGAAGCAAGACCAAATTGATTAATTTTCGTTTTCAACCGTACTAAAACTAAACCTGCCTTTTTATAATTTTGTATCTTATCGATGCGTAACAAAGAAATTCTTTCAACATAATCATATTATAGACCTTAAAACAATACAATTTTAACCTCGAAACCCTCCACAATTAATGTTTTCAATCCCGAGTATTTCGAGACAAAAAAACTTTGCTATTCCGATATTGTAATCCCTACATACAAAGTAATCGTTTTTATATAAGAATTTATTTATTCTCGAAAAAATGAAACGTTTCACCGTTAACAATATTAGCATGCCGTTCCGTCTATATAAGGCAATCACACCTTGATGGAAAATTGATCTAGGATTCATTTACAGATTGCTTCGTTATTGATTTAGTATCGAGCGGCAATTCGATGATAGCCTAGTTACATCTTATTGTCAGGTTGAGCAACGTGCCGGGTTCAATTAAATTACATTGAAGCGGGATGCTATTATCATTTGGTAATAGTTAGTTCAGAAATATGTGCGCTTCGGCGATGCTTTGACGCTTGTGGCATGGCGTAGTCGGCGGATGGTCATCGAGCTCGTCCAACGGAACGACCGAAATAATTGTATCTGCAATCGCGTCACTTCTGAACTCATTATGGTATCAAACAATTACAATAATCATCGTCATTACTGATCAACATTCGGCTGAACGATGGACGCAGTTCAACAGGATGTGTGAGTATTCACCTATTCTTTTGTACATTTGAAAACAAACGAAAAAATGTACTCCATTCAAAATTTGTCGCTAAGTAACTTTTTCCTCGGCTTCGTCTGATGTTTTTGGACTGGACGAAACTGTCACCTCTTAACCAATAATGAAATTGAACAAAATTAACAACACGGGCTCATATTGTAGTTCGCGAAATTGTTTTTTTATTTATTTTTTGCCGTGTTATTAAAAAGATCAATCAATCACTCGTTTACCATCTAATGATTAATGCATTCCGTAAGGATATAATAATCTATTTGATGCGCTGTTTATTAAAATCGTTAATTTATTTGAAAACATCTTTGATTTTTAAAATACAATCTAAATTTGCTCTGATGTAAAAACATTCCATTAAGCCCTTATTATGTAATGATTATTAATTTAGTAAGAGAAAAAACATCACAAAACTGTACATATTATATTAGAATTTAATGCAGCTAATGTTCATTTTTCTTTTTTTTGGAATTCCGCGATGTATAAGCAATACCTATTCTGGCATTGTTCTCTTTTTTAATATAATTACAACTCATATGATCGCTTTCTTCGCTGGGTCTTTCAATGCTGCGTTTTGCTGAGCAATCCCTAGCGACTATTTCGCCGTATAGGCATATTTTTGCGTGGCGACTCTTGTTCACATTCAATAATATAACTACATACTCAGTAATGATGTTGTTTCCACAATTCTCATCCATGTGTGTCGCGCGCTTATCTTGTATCAAAATTAACGGCGGATGGATGCCAAGTTTTTCCTTGTTTTCTGGAAAATTGAATGCAAGAACGCTTTGCCTGGCGCTTGTGTGGTTTTGCCGGCGTCTTCCAAAAATGTCTCCTTTCCTTAATTAATCGTACACCCTTCCACATCATTCTCGTCTATGCTCGTTCATAGGTGTGTTTTTCAAAAATCATTCCTCCATCGTACGCACTATTTCACTGTCAATTGGGACCATCTATCTACTGTATACAATTGTATGCTTTTCTTAAACACTTATTTTGATAGACATTTAATGAAAATTCAAATAGTATTTATATAAAACTATGTTAATCTGTTTTAAATACCGTATGAATAAGTTTTCATACTAATGAATTCTACTAAACGTGCTATCCCAGTTTTGATCAAAAAAGTGAAAATGACACTTCAAAATCGTGTTTTTTTGTTGTTGAAAATTATGAATATTTTTGTCGTGTGGAAAAGTGGCGTAAGTATAATTTGCGCTGCCCCCTGTAAACTTGCATA
This sequence comes from Himalopsyche phryganea, assembly GCA_022494535.1. Lineage (NCBI taxonomy): Eukaryota > Metazoa > Arthropoda > Insecta > Trichoptera > Rhyacophilidae > Himalopsyche > Himalopsyche phryganea. The sequence continues at coordinate 1,693,809 of JAGVSL010000072.1, forward strand.
TGAACCCTCTTGTGTATATTTAAATTCGTATCTAATGTTAATTTAAAAAAATCAATAGGTATTTGAGAGTTTATCATTATGATCTTTAAGGAAATTCTTAAAATTTGCAATAAATTGAAAAATAACTTAAGTGACGTGTCTTCTAAATACATTATTTCGTGCATTATTAAATTATACGTCATGTAGGTAAATAAAACTGGTAAAGATTGAAAAAATTTTCATTGTCTATAAAGCATAATAAATACATCGCACAGTTTCCCCCAATTATCGCTGTATTAATAAATGGCATTAATATCTTGAATTCCCAAATTCACCTCGAGCTTAATTTCTGTCAATACAATTCGTTAAATTTCCAACCTTTCGATTGTTCGTTGTCTTCTGTTCTTCATTTGATTTCCGATATAGGCATCTATAAGTAATTAACAATATCATAAAAATTCGCGCATATTATCACTGACATCAGCATTACAACGGCATTCATTACTATTCAGGCTCTCGTAGTCTTTAGTTTTTTTTCGTGTAGTAACTACTATAAAGTTGTCGACTGGAATGTGTCTCGATCTGTAGGTGCCATCTGGAATTTGTCTCGATGTAATCTCGGATTCTTTTCAGATATAAAAATAATAGAATAAAAATATCTTATCACGCTTGTCATAGAAGTGCTGATTGATCGGGCTGCCATTTCCCGCTTATTTGTCAATGGAAGTGTGTGATGGCGATAGTCTATTAACTCGAATGGTATTCCTTATCATTTTTACTAATTTATAATAGAATATTGCTTAATGCCGTATTGACTTCTCCGGAAAGTATGTCTTTTCGTTCCATTACAAGGCATAGTTTGTTTATCTGAATTTTTAAAAATATTATTTATTTGCCAAAATATATAATATATATATATCATATTCACAAAACTTTGATGTTAAAATTATATCGATATCGCTTTCAAACCGGTATTAATATCAGTGATGGCAAACCTTTTTTTTAAATTTTCTTAATTATTGTAATGTCACGAACAAATGCATTTATTCGATGCTTATAATATGATATTTTAGTTTCTTAGTTATACAATATCTTGGGTTATAGGTTTGCCATCATCATTAAAATAGCTCAAAATTTTAATGAGGTAAAATACTGTGAATAAATTACTTATACGAAAATAGAATTAAAATGAAAGAATTCGCAAATTACTTATTTATGATGGTGAAAAATCGACATATTTGTATGAAAAACCTGAAAAGTAGTTTTGATTACCTTTTTTATATAGCACAATATGTTTTACCCATTTAATATAAATAAAATCACTATTTGTTTTTGTGTTAAGTGATACGGATACCACATTCAATTTATGAAAAAATAATCTTAACTAATTTTTTGTTTTGTCTATATAATATGGAAATTTAATTGGTACGTTTTTAACTGAAACAAATCAAGATGGGTAAAAAACACTTTCTTATTATAGTTATTTGTATCAACATTGTTGAATCCACATCTGTTAACTTAATTTATAACATTGGTAATTGAAATACATCTTTAAAATGTTTTACATCGATTGCAGATCTGAACGTTCGAAAGTGCGAGTGTCATTCTTGCAAGGGGTCTGTAGCCAGAGTGTTGCGGAACAGCAGCTGCAGGCGGAGTGGGTCGAACAAGCAGAATCTGCCCACCTCGACTTGCCGGCCATGGCCGCCGAAGCGGACCACGCTCTGGCCTACAACAGACAAGCCAGGTGTGTACTATTAAATGCTTTTAAGATTGTATTGTAAATATCCAGAACTGTGAAAAGGAGAATCTTGATTGTAACCTGACCTTATGGTTACATTAGTTACCATTTTTTTCTGAAAAAAATCACTCGATTTTACTAATTTGCGCACAATAAAAATAGTATAAATTTATAGTTGATGCTTACAACTGTTGCAAAATCAATTTCTTGAATAAATTTATAAAACCAAATAGATGCTGAATTATATCTCAAAAATCATTTTTAAATTTTCTATCTCAGTGTATGGAAATAATGCAAAGAATCAAATTAGCTATGCTTAATGTAGAAGAATATTAACAGTTTTTTTGCATCCTGAATGTCAAAATTGTATTTTTATTTTTAAATTGTGAACTTGAATTGATGTACTCTCTAAGCCTCCATACTAAGATTCGGCAGTTTATATCCCCGTCATGAAATTGCATGCCTTGTATTTTCAATCCATATGCAAAATTATATCCAAAAGCTTTGTTGTATAAGATGCTTTCAGCTCTTCCTACCTTGCATACTCTTTGAAAATCAGGAAGTAAAGTAATTCACTAAAAGCCCTTTCAGAGTAACTCATTACTGCAATATGTGATCCATATAATGAAATATTCCCAAAATCCAATTATGTTGCGGCATATTATTAGTCATTGAAGAGGAAAGGTAATCAATAGTTATTTTTTTACCATGTCCACTTGTATTGTTGAGTATATGGATGGACTCAATGCAGTATCTCACCAGAATTTGTTTTATAACAACTCATTCAAGTTAAGCATAGAAGTATGGGGCTAAGAAAGAAGTAGTAAACTAATTGCCATTTTTAAGATTGGATAGAAGGTGAGTGTGAAGGAATGTAAATACCCCAGAACTCTATTTTTTAAAATAAGACACAATTTCTTGTAGCAATTCCATTGCAGTAAAGTAGCTTCTGTTAAAATACTGTTTTATATGTGCATATGTTCTGTGAATTGGAAGCAAATACATTGTCCCTATTGAATACGAATTGATAGACTAACCATTCATTTTCAGTACGGAGAGCGGATGGGACAACCCATTCAGGCCGGACGGTGACCTGAGTCGGGAAGCAGACGAAATAGTGTCACTAATTCGGGTTGGGAAACCCATCACTCCTACCCCTACCCCCACCACACTACTAACTGCCTCGATCGATCAAACTGATCTTGCTGTCAATAACTCTGTGGTAATTTTATTTCTTTATTGCTGCAATTTGTAAAATCCTTTTTCATATTTATTTTTTATGCTGTTCATTTTCATTAAAATCTAGTATTTCAAAGTAATAAAATACTTCATTTTTATACAAGGTTTTGAAACTCAGTGATTCGTTTACATGAAGGGTATCGTCATACTTTATTATATGAATATTTCTTTTATACTATGCGGTTTTCTATGTTTTAAAACCGATGCGCATTTTATAATATTTTAGTAGAACTGTTCCACTACCAGTAATACTATAAGCCAACAGTCATCGACAACATCTACATTCGGTCACACACATACACACTCATTGTGGATAGTGCACAAGCGCATTGGTGTGCTGTGCGTTACAGACATATATTTTGTAATATTTGTCGAAATCACAAAAGCACATTGAAATAAAATTCAACCTGCCTAAAAATATAAGGAGTTCTGTAAAATACATTTAATATTTTTTACTATTCATACTTGCTAGAAATGTATTTTAATATCTTCCGAAAATATATGTTCCATAATTTACTATTATGGCGAAATGGATAGTTTCTGTAATATTAAATTATTGAAAATAATAATACATGTGTTTTTACTATAAGGCATCCCAAATTGAAATTTTATTTGAATGGTAAATTTATTCAAATTTAGCAACTACATTTGTTATGCTTTAGCAAAATCATCTGATGCAACCGTGTATCTTATATATAAGTCGCTGAGTCGCTAAAAACACTTCTGGTGATTTTTCAATAAAATAAGTTTTTAATGTACATATGTGCTCTATTGATAGATGTATCAATTTTGCCATAGATGTATCGTTTTATTGCACTATCTCGATCCTCGTTTAACACGGTTTACCTGCTCTGAAAATACTACAATTTAAGAATATTCTACTTTTCCTTATACACCGGAAGACACTAAATAACTTAAATTATACTTAAAACTATCATACTGCCCATCACACTTTTTCGTGATTTACTGAAAACTCTTAAAACCTTAGGGAGCGGGTTTAGCGACTCATATACTGTATATTTTTTTTTCAATTATTAATACGGTAGCATTGTGTTTTTGTGTGCATGTCAAAATATTGCTTCTACAATCTATGTTTTGTATTTTCAGGCCAGCACTCCAGTAGTTCAGTCGCCAGAGAAGCAAGTGAAACAAGCTAAAGTAGAAGCTGGAATTAAAAATGGAGCAAGCAATGGAGGAGGCGGAGGAGAGGGCGCTGTTGAGGTTCAACGCATAACCGCAAAACAGGAGCCCCTCCAACCTGAACACGTCACCCTCAAAAAGAATCCCAAGTGCAAGTGCTGTGTCATACAGTAATCCACATTGGCCGGCAACACCACATCTTTTACACATTTAATATGATTACATTATTATTATTCAATCAAATTATTTACTTGCAGAATGTGCAAGTTGTTTCCGGTTGCCGGGCTGGATTCATTAATTAGCTATTCGATGGGATAAAACTCCTGATAAAGATTACCCAATTGAGGCATTAATTCTTTTAAATTACAATATTGCTTGTAATTCTTTTATATCTTCTTCACCAGATTCTAAAATATATCAATAGGAACAATTTTTCTGCGTATTGAGAAAATTGCTGACTTCATTTAACTCGTAATAATTATTTAAAGCTCTGCAAGATGTCAGCTAAAATATTTTAAAGAAATATCATAGGACTTAATGGTCATTGGCTGCTATTTAACCAGATGGCAGCGTCATACTGATAGCGAGTTCACTTTCTTGATTAGTGATGTGTCTAATTTTTATTGAATTGTGAGCTAGGGCTTAAATATAATAAGAAAAAAATGCCTATTTATAAAAGATATTTGTTTACTTTTTTGAATTTTTCTCATTAGTATAATATTTTGCAATCAAGGTATGAAAATCTCAGAAATACTCTCTCAAGCATTTCCTTCCAGCCTGTTACAACGCAAGTAACAAAAATCTTTTATAGAATAAAATATGTCAATATAAATTTTGGATTTTCATTATTCTAAGATCTTATCCCTTTTCAACAATTAAAATAGTAACTTAAGAATCATGCTGTGATTCTTTTTTCGTTTTAGTAAACAATAAATAGATTTATCAAACTGTCATTATTTCTACATATGCACATTTTTCTTGGTGTAAATTCGCAGATATAAAATTATCAGTAATTGAATACCAACTTAATGTATCTCAATTTATTAATAGCTACCCAAAACAATTTTTTATTATGTCTACCTAATAGGTATATGTCGAAATCTTATATAATATCTAAATGAAACATTTGAATGATTGTAATTGTCTGTATTTTGAAAGTGTTGTGGAGATTTATTTTCTTATGCTGTGAAGGTCATGAAAAATATGTTTGAGTTTATATGGATGGTGTGTACTATGTATATATAAATAAATTCTTAGAAAGCTGATGGGATAAACTTATAAACTTTTCTTTTAATGGAGGTTGCTACTGGTTAACTGAGCTTTTTTTATTTCATCTCTGATTCAGTGTGTCAATGCACCCAAAAGCTATTTATTCTGGCATTTTTGTAAAGATATATGTGCATGACCTATAGCAAAATTACGTAATATTAAGAATAAAAAAACTTATTATAGTAAATTGCTTAAGTAAATTTTTATTGGGAGATTATCAATCCAAGCAACTGTCAAATAGCAACTTTTCTGTGGTACTTTTATGGTGTCTTTTATTTTTTTAAGCTTATTTTTTAAGAGTATCAGATAATTTAAATTAAGTGTCAAAAAGGCAACTGCCGCTTATTGCTTACAATATAATTGATTTCCGACATACCAATCATGATTAAGCCTAAGCATTTTTACGTCACAATTATAAGGGAACCAATTAATTTTATTAAATGTATGCATGGATAATGTCAATGCATAGTATCAAATGTTTATTCTGTAGCTTTTGGTTATGACTGTGTTGGTGATCGGATAAACAAATTATACAACTATTCTATAACTCGTACATAACCTAAGGTACACAATATTCATACCAAGCTATATGTGGGAATTACCTATGCTATATTTTCATTTTTTTTTTTTTTAATTTCTATTAGGGCAGTGTTAAACAATTTTGTAATCTGCCATCAATATTTTGTTCTCGTGCCTACCATAATAAATAATTGTTGTTTTGTAATAACAATTATCAACCAAAGGAACACAAATTGTTGAAGGAATCGTGTACTAGGAATTAACATTCCAGATACCTGAGCAAAATCATAATTGGACTGAAAATTTTATTATTTATTTTGAAAGTCAACATTTTTAGTGGATATGAAATATATTATGAACGGTTTCTATTCTTATATTACCATCTACTCATAACACTGCCCAAATTATGCCTCGGATACAGAAACAGGCAGCTTACATAGGGCTCTACTCAAAAATATGATATCATAATAATGCAGCTAGTATGTCATGTTTTTTGTTTCAGCTGTGCGCTATATTTCGAAAAATAGATGTCTCGTTTTTAATGAAGTTTTTATTATATTTTATGTTTAATAGATTCTACTCAAAGTAACATCACACTATATTTTTGCATTGTATTAAGCTGTACATCTGTTACAAATCAGCCAACCTTGTTCAACTTATTCTATATTGCCTTTTGTCAACAGTATCTAGAGATAATATGTGTATCTTAAATCAGATATAAAATTAATCTTGTAACCTTTTGGTTGGATATTTTTTGATTAGGTTTTGGGATTGTATATTGTGTATTAACATTGTCATTTTAAAATTCTTGATGTGTAGCAAAAGGTTAGAATGAGTGGTACTTTATTTTTTATCTTATTTTAATGCTACCCTGCCTACCATGTTGAATAGCTGCTATTTTTTACAAACATGTATGTGCTATAAATGTGGGGCGCAGTGTATTTATCACCAGGCTCTTTAATACCTTAGAGCCACCAATACGATATATAAAATAAATACTATCAATTTAAATTTGTAGTGTAAAGAATAAACGTGACAACTTTTATTTTTTTTCAATGACAATAGAACCTCTATGATGGAAGTGCATCAATATGCGCATGCGTGATTGATTTCAGTTTAAATGTAAAAAATATTTTAATTTATTTTTCTGATAACTGCTTAATTGAGACTCAAATGTATGTAAATGATCCATTTCACTGCTTATAATTTAAGTGAATTATAAATACATATTTTTACTAACAAAGATGGTATCTAAGTTATTTTCATAGCTGGCGCTGAGCCAAACTTTTAACAATATTGTTTGCATGGCATATTAGTAGACAGTAAAATATAAAAAATTTCCAATGAAAAATATAATAAAGTTTTATTACAAAATAATATCTTTCATTTATTTATATTCTGCAAATCAATATCGGAAATCGTTAACCTGCATAATAGACATTAGACATTCAGTGTTGATTGAATTAAGAGTATATTGATTGAATGCACTAAGAAACCGATTGAGATGAAGAATATGAGGTTATACTGTACAATTGTTTGTGGTTAAAAAAGTTTTTTTGTACATTATACTTTTTGGCATACAAATCATAAGATTTAGTATCGATGAGTTATACTCCTCATATCATGCTTTCTGTCAGAATAAAAAAATAATATTACAATACTGTTTCTATTTCAAAGCCATTATATCTTCTTCTTCTATGCGTTCTACCCGTATATAGTGTTAAATTGGCCACATTTTGACATTTTAAACAAAATCATCAAACACTAAGAATCTTAATGCATTCATCAGTTTACCCTCAAATAGTTCTATGCTGAGGGCTTACGGCACACAATGCTCAGCTGTTACGTGAAGCAGCAATTGCAACAGGTGAGATAACTTACCTAGCGCAATATGTGTATCATACACATAATGTAGCAATGAACAAGTTAAGTGATGTTAAGTTATCGTGTGACATAAAAATAGATTCAAATTTTATTTGTCAATAATTATATGACTACTGTTAACTTGAAAAATGCTTCTCAACATACATACTCTGCTCTATTTTATATTAGATAAGAAAATGATACAAAATATAATAAAATAAATACAATACCCCACTTACCAGTGATGTATGCAAGAATTTAAAAAAAAAACATTTATTTTGAAGTTTTGAAACCCACTGGTTGAGGAATATTATACTGTATTCTGAGAATAAAGTATTTGTTGTGGTTGCAGCAATAAATATGCACTGCAGCGAATTTTTTTTCATCTTTAAATATCGGCAAAATAATGCCCATTTGTCTGTATGCATAATTTCAATATGTGTAACCATAAAAAAAACTCAGATATAACACCAATGAAATGTAAAAAAGAATACTTCAAATATAAGTATTCGTTCGATACCTCAGTTTCAAAGTGTGACAAGTCATGAGGATATGTTTAGAATACCAATATCTAACAGTTCCAATATGAAACAAGTGGTAATTTTTGGTTATTTTAGAATGACGGTGATTTACTTCAGGTTCAAACTCCTATTAATATTAGAAAAAAACAAAATTATGTTTATAATATTATAAACATATTTTTTAAATAAACCTAGAATTTTATGAAAATATACAAAAGTTAGATGTGCAGTAGAAAAATAAGCCTGCCCAAAATCAGATCTATGGTTTTTGAGTCGTAACACTTTGGAACTGAGGTATAGATATATTCTCATCTTCAACTTTTTAACACATCTTGGGATGGGTGCAATAAAATAATGATCATAAGCACTATGGGTGTACCTATGGCGTTCACAGTGAAATATATTTATCTACTTCGAACAAAGACAATAGTTGTAAATATGTGCACCAGGTGACTTAAAAGCAAAACTAAAGTTTGTTGCAATAAATTAACAAAATGCGCATTGTAATATTGGGGTTGAAAAAATTCCAAAATGCTTAGGTATTACTATTTTTAATAAAATTTATACATACACAACACAAGCGAAATGAAAACACTGTTTACCACCGTTAACACATAGCCTTTGCTACATTGAGATTACTGTTTCCTACTTTCTGAGTGTGGTGGACTGAGGACCAATGTTCCCTCTAAGATGAGAGGTTAGCTGCGCGGAAAATTTAAAGGTTGCGCAAGTCACTCCAACAAGTGCGCGGCATAATTTAATTTTTTTGCAAATATGAATGATCATATTTGATATAAAAAAAGCGTTTTTTTTTTGTTTTGCTTTGTATATTATATTTATAATTATTATCATTTAATAATTTATATTAAAATAAAACATAAAAATTAGCAGAATTATTTTATTTATTTACATAAAATAAAATCGATCACAAATTATGAAAAAATAAGTAGAATGAAGCAAATAATCAGTCGCTAATATTAATTAACATATTTTATAACTGTGCTTAAAATTTTATAGTTTTTCACACAACTAATCCATATATTATAGTCATCTAAATCAAGAATACCCAACCGGTCGATCCCAAAGCAAAATTTGGTAGATCTCGAATCCCGTGAATTTTAAAAAAAAATATTATTTTATATAAATGAAATATATGTCATATATGTATATATTTAAAAATAACAATAAATACTATGTTAAAAATATACAAAAATACTAAATTTGAATTATTTTGTAAGCACATACTTATCTAATAATATGTTGCATTTAAAATAAACATTTTCAAGTTTAAAGGAAAAAATCTTAAATAAAAATTCATATAAGAGTCATATTAGAAGTCGATCCCGAGACAAAAACAGGTTGGGCACCCTAGAACTAGACTGTATATGTTTGATTAACTCGCTGAACGTTTCGACATTTGAGGCTTAAAGAAACCATTCAATGTTGAAATGATATTTTATAAATCTGAATAACATTTTATAGCAACAAAAACATTAATTATTTATATGTACATACCGTAGCATAGCAAGGGTTTGCATAAAATAATGATTTTACATTTACAACAATGTTTGCATGAGCCTTTTTAATTTAAAAAAAAAACCTATACTTATTTTCTTAATCATAAATCATCACGATGCAGAAGATTGCGAAAAAAAATTTTATGCATTGATATAATTTCTTGAAAAATATGTACTATATTTTTACAATCTCGTCATTTACCGCAAGTTTTTTTTTCAAATATGTCAAAAAATCTTTTAGTTTTTTAAATAAATTTAGAAAAGAAAAGTATATTTTATCAGCGAGTCACAAATTAGACGGAATAAAATATGGTGAATGGAATACAACTTGCTTGTACATAACACATAAAAAAAATATTAATTTTTTAGTGTCAAAATTTTCTATTAATTTTTGAAAATGCCACCCCATAAAATGTGCCGACCCCCCTTGCTACGCCAGTGTGTACATATATACACACTTATCTCTCGTTTTACATGGGCTTTTAACAAAGTTTAACAAAATAGATTTAAAAAAAAGTTTTTCTATTATTTTTTATAGTAGATCAGACATACTTTTTAAGATACAAATTTTGTTGATAAAGATGATTCTATCACAATTTCGAAAATTTGGAAAAAATTATCCACATCATGCTTGCAAAGATTTGAAAAAATAACTTTAAAGGTTTGTTGGAAATATCTATGGCCAGAAATAGTTATTAAATTTAAATAACAATGATTCGGTAAAGAATAAATAATTGAAGATCTGGTTAATATGAGGAATGAAAGTATTAAATTTTATAAATACAACATTTTTAATTGATAGAAAAAGTGGAACAAAACAAACGAATGATTGTTTTTGAGATGCAAAGCAATTTATTATAATATAACCAACATACCTTAATCAATATTGCCTAATCATAAAATAGTCCACAACGCACGATACTTCCTTCACCAAGTGTTCAACATTCTTTCCTTTCTATATAATATTATACTTGAGTAAGTTTCATTCGGCGGTCATCGGAACCTTTTATTGTTGTACATATTACAATTGAAATACTCACTTTGTATTTATCGACAAGAGGCAAAATATTGACGATTTAGGGTAAAAACATCTGTGTTGCTTCGACAATAGAGACATTTCGACCAGGCACCTTAACACACTCAACACATGTTTCAACAAAGCGAGAGATAATTTTGTAACTGAATCCAGTTATTTCAATTTTATGAATATTTATACTGGTGGTACAATAGTTGTACTGGAGTGTGCGCAAACCCTGGAAGAGTGCGCGGGGGATATCAAAATTCTGCGCGCGCAGCTTAGAGGGAACATTGCTGAGGATCAGAGATCTCTTTTTCCCCATGTATAATGTACTAAAAAAACTATATTTATGATTTAGTAGGCTAATCTTCCATAAATAGTTAATGATACGAAGAACTGTAAAAAATATTGATGAGCTATAAGCAAATCAATGAGGTCGCATGGGATAACACAGGGCATAGTAGTGATTGGCAACAGTAGTGGAGAAGGAAGGATACAATTTAACATCATGTGGGAATCGTTATAATGCAACTTATGAACGTCAAAGTATCAGCAAGAGAAATCAAACGCAGACCGCCTATTACTAGAACCATGGTGTATGGGGAAAAAGGATCATGGAATTTATGACTAAAATTACTGGATGGGTATTAATTAAAAACTTCTCATCTTAAAAAATTGAAAGTGATAACACATTTTTAATATGCATTTAATATGTTACATAATTATAAGATAGTTGAATCATACAAAAATATTTTGATGAAGGGAAATATATGATTAATAATAAATTGGATATGTATAAATAAATGCCTTAGGTGGATATTACATGGCCTTATACGTATGTTCTACAAATATTTATTTATTTTATATGTTAACACATTACAAAAATTACAAATTATAAGTTTATTGCACATAGTGAATAAAAAATATTGAACATTGGAAATTGGCAAGAAGTCAACCGTTCCGGCAGTTGCGATAAAATCTACTTGAATACGTAAAAAAAAGTACCCATCTGAACTCACTCACGTCCACATGGAATATGTTGACATCCGAAGCAATATTGTTGAACATTATTAAAGTTCTTCCCAGTGGCATGAATGTCAATTCATATCCAAGATTTCTCCAAAAAAGCAGTAACATAAAGTTTGACTTTATCAAGAATGGCGGAATTCTCATTTAAGACTTGTACAACTTTATAAAGAAACATGTGACCAAGAACATTTCTCTTCGGGCATGGCCTCTAACTATTTAACGTGACTTAGAGAAATTCATGAGTAATATCCTACTTCCTTAAATAGAAAAGCCTCAAAAATTTCTTCTGAACCCTCACCATACGGTTATATCTCACATTTTTTAGTGCCGAAAAAATCGACCCACTTTCAGGCCCACTTCAAACAGTAGAAACTTTACAGTAGGACCTCGATTATACGGACTAATGGAGGATGAAAGTAGTCCGTAAAATAGAAAAAAATCATAATTGACGAGGAAAGAAAAGTACAAGCGGTATAAACAATTTTCATTGATACATATGGCATCAATTTTAAATTATTTTTTGGTAAAAAATTCAATTATTGATTTTTGCTTAACACATTGACTGCGAGCCACGCGCATGTGCGTCATATTTATATACAAAATGATTCTGTCAGCAGCCAACGTGTTAAAGGCCAAATCACAAATACTTTTAGGACATATAAGTTGTCTTAGGTTACATTCTTCTTGGTTCTCAAACCACTTCATGGCGACATCTAAACAATGAAAAGCTTCAGAATGTGTATTACCAATATTTCCCTCCTCGTCACTTTCTACTGCATTACTAGAACTTACTAATGGTCTTCAAAACTTTGTTCCATGATTTTTTCAAAGTTGACACATCTAAAGAATTCCAGCTCTCTGCTACCATGTAGCAACAGTCTTTAAAATTAATTTTCTTGTGGAACTTGATAATCGCATCTGTTTTCGATACAAGTGTTGATGACTTGATCCATTGGTTGTATTATAGACATGACATTTGGTGGAAGAAATTTTACCGTAAACATTTAATCAATCTGCTTTCTCATCAACATTCTGTAGACGGATGCGACAGATTCGTGTTTCTTCACAAACACTTTTAAAGTGTCAATGAAAGTATTTGTTGAAGGTATAGTACAAGTCCTACTAAAAATAGACGCATTCCATCACTTACATTAGCATTTGAAACTGGGAGCAATCCAGCACATGCTATCGCAGCAAATTCGATAATCGAGGTTCTACTGTACATAAATATTACAATTTTAAGTTACAAAAGACGCAAGTTTTATGGAAGAGAAAGCCTAACATTTGCAATGCTTCGTTGCAAGTAATCATAATGTGATTATTAAATGTTAATTGCTTTCAAATTATACGCGAAGATCTTTAACTGATAAAATTTGCGAGACTTTGAATAGCGAAAGAATAACAACTGCGACCCTATTTTAAACGACAAAAGATTGCATTTATCAATATCGAAATCGAGTTTGTTACATCTTCCCCATTTCATTATATTATCTACATCAGACTGGAGATGGCGACAATCATCCAAGGTGACAACTTGCACATAAAGTTTCAAATCATCAGCAAATAACAAAAACATTCCATTTTTTATTATAGCAAACAATAATGGCCCAAAGTGTGAGCCCTGTGGAACACCAGAATACGTGCAGAACAGTTGTGATGATCATGTAATATGCCACTTAGTCTTTGTGATTTGAGATTCATCGAATGTTATGTTTTTGATATCTTCACAGCGGTGGTCAATATGAAGGATATGTCCATTGGGGGAAAATTTTGCAACAATTTAACATTATTTGCAAAATCTCCATCCATTATTTGATCTTTTAAAATTCTGAAACATGAAATTATAAAAAATATACACCTATAACACAAATAAATAGCTACTAAAAGTATCTCTACAAATAGAAAATAATTAAAGCTACAGGCTTGTTATATACAGTAGACTCTCCGATAATGTAGTAGATAATTTGGGAACTAGCTATCTGGGCTACCATACTTATGCAAAATCAGAGGATACATTCCTTTCTTAACATATATTTGCTTTAAAGCGAGAACTCAAATACAATTTTCAAAGCCATTTATTTCATCAGTTGGAAATTCAACAGTAAATTCTTCCACTATAGTCTGTAATCCATTTTATAAGGCAATTTTCCATTTTTGCAATCATATTGTTTGTTACACGATCGATTCAAGCAAACCAATAGATACTCAGTTCCTTATTGATTTTTCTTTTTTTATTATTTTTTCGAATGGTAGCTTCATTTAAATTATATTCCTTTGAAATTCTTAAGATTTTCTCGCCACATTCTAATCGACATAGAGTTTTTGACCTTTCTTCTAAGGACATTATTTTCGTTTATTTCTGTTAGTAGTCATTGCTCAAATATATAAAAATATGAAATAATGATAGGGGTTAAAAAACTAGTTGATAATTTGTGTACACATGATAACCAAAAAAATATTTTGTAGAACGTTGACTACTTCTGCCTCACGAATAGGAATGGTGACGCATGCGCATCAAACAATTTTAGCTCGTAATCAGAGAGCTGTGGCAAATTTTATTGAAAAATACGCTCTCTGAAACCATATTGCCGGGGAGTCTACTGTATTATGTAATTGGGTGTAGAACACACTTAATTCTATATTGTTGATATATAGAAATGGCCATTGATGATGTAGCAATTTGTCTCTGTAAAAGATTATTACTCAATACTTACAATAAAATTTATGCCATAAAAATTTTCTCCGGTAAACGACACTAACTTCGAGTGGTATTAAAATCAATAATGATTGTTTTTGAAATTGAGAAGCAATAATTTAAAAAAAATTGTAACTTACATTATCATAGCGCAACAAAAGTGAATTAAAAAGTCGAATCTATGTTTATCAGCAAATAGAGAATCCCAAATGCGTTCGACATCTGGCAATGGAAATTCCTGTGACAATAACAGCGTCAACCATCTGAAAATATTCGATATTCTAATGCACATAATAAATGGGCAATGTTACCTTAGATAATAATTTCCAATTGATATAATGAGATTGATTGTTACTGAGGAAATCTTAAAATGATATTTTCCTATTCTCTCTCATGCGCTTAGATATGTATTATTTGATAAAACAGCAAATTACAAGCGTTATTCTTATAGATTTTCTATGAAGATGTCACATTTGAATAGGAAAAAATGCCATTTTTGCACAAGTCCGCTATAATGTTTTATCTGCGGGTGTTAAAATTTGCATTTTTGAATTTTTACCATTTAGGAGGGCGTTACTGAAACCTGAGTGAGGGAATGCATCATTGCGTATTGTGGTGATGCAATCAATCAATCCATGAGAGATTGGCGCGTTCATTTCTTTGCGTCAGTGCATCTTAGTTCTTTAGCATAACAATCAATAACAATAGTATAATTTTGAAACTTATTTTTACTTAAGAGGGGGCATTAAATAATTGTATTGTGCTAAAGGATGCAATGACTTTTATAAGGTAAAGAAACACTGCTTTAATGCATTGGCACTAGGTTGTAACAATTTTAAGATGTCTTTCTAAATGTGGTGTAAACAAAAATATTATTTTCTGTCACATCAAATTTGAGATTGATATATCCAACTAGAAAAAATAAGATGCACCTCCTCATCAACAAGAAGAAAACAAAAATCTGCTGTCATAAAATAACTATGCTTACCGAAAACTGTAATACTGCGGTTTAAGCTCCAATTGTTCAAGTTGACTCCACAAATCTATATCAAAGCTCTTGAGTTGTTTATTTAACCTATCCATCAGCCGATTGACACCTCCTTCAGTCTCATCTAAGCTTTTTATGAAGAAATCTCTAATTTCGCTCATTAGATTGGTGAAACAGAAAAAGCAATCAGCTTCTGCATGTTCTGTAAAAACAATACTATAATTATTGGACTATATA
The DNA here is from genome assembly GCA_022494535.1 of Himalopsyche phryganea. Taxonomy (NCBI): domain Eukaryota; kingdom Metazoa; phylum Arthropoda; class Insecta; order Trichoptera; family Rhyacophilidae; genus Himalopsyche; species Himalopsyche phryganea. The sequence continues at coordinate 1,709,564 of JAGVSL010000072.1, forward strand.
AAATAACGCAAGGCTTAAGATAATTCGCAGTATGGACACATTTTCACAAAACAAAAATTTATGGTCCTACAACCAAGTGGTTATCATCCACCAGTTCGAATCCCAATACCGATACTATCATAAATTGTTTTTATGGATTTGTAGAAGGTTGAAGTTGAAGACATGGATGTCTATGATGTCAAGATTCCCTCCCACCCATCCTATCCCAAAAAAGGAATATAGCAAGAGAAATTAATAAGCTTCTAGTTCTGTCCTAGCCGCATTCTTCTATCCTTGCTCTGTAAAGAGAGAGGTTGAGCAACTGAATGGCAACCAATACCGGTAGAACAACTGTTGAGATGCTCCATTAATAATACATAAACTCCACAAGACAAGGTTGAAAAATGAAAGCATTTTAAACTGTCACTTTTATTCGAGTAGAATGTGTATTTTTTTGTAGGCGCAATTGCCAAACAGCATGCACAAGATACAATTATTTTTTCAACATACCTCTATAATTAATGTCAGGATCACTAGCGAATGTGTGATATATTGGTCCAATAATTTCATTCATGCCTTGAACATAACCTTGACCAGGGTTTAGTTTAGCATATAAAAACAGCATTCTCTCAACCACTTCCCAATGTGCCTCACTACCTTCGCTCATAGGAGAATAGTTTCCACTATCAGTTGATTTTCGTTTACAGCTTGCAATCTACAGAAATAGTGTCATATTTTGATACACAATAATATTTTGAATAATAAACAGGTCATTTTGGTAACCCCTACTAGATCAGGAAAACACCCACTCAAAACTATCAAGCCGATGATTATTTAAAACATTTATGTTTCAGAAAACTCACTTTTTTGAGACCTATTCCTATCCTTTCCACATTTTGATAATTTAGAGCAGAATGTTCAACTCTTTTGTGAAGACGTTTTACACCATTGCTGTTTGCTACCTGAAAAAAAATATTTTTTACAAATATGTTGTGTCACTTTATTTTGCTTTGATCAAAGCTTTTGCTTCTCAAAGAAGTGGAACACATAGAAAGAAGTATTTTCAACAATTTTTGATTTTTTATTGAAAATGAATTATCACAAAATAGTTTCGAATCAGTTGATAATACTCGTGATGAGCGAAACCGGTCCTGATCATTATAAATATGTGGAAGTAGTACAAATGAATTGTGTTTTATTTTTTAAAATATCACAAAATAGCAATCGAATGCATGGAAAAGACATCATAATTTGAATCAGTGATTTATGCAATAATAAATTTGATTGAAACATGAGTAGTCAATTATTAACAATTTTTATAATAATAATCAGTTTGATATTTTTACCTGATCACATGGGAAATCACTAGGAGATTGAAAAAATGATATATCTGAACACAGTCTGCGAACATCTTTGTCAATCTGAAGAAGAACTTCGTTGTCCTTGAAATATGAGCTCCATGAACTGCTAGGGCTCACATTCAGTGGATGATCACTTTCTCCACCAGGAGCGACAATTATTTCATCTGCAAATAGCGAAAATCAAATACACCCGTAAATAATTATAATGTATTTATCGCATTTTGTAATGCGATAAGTTGAGAGATTGCCAAATAAATTTCTGAATTTCAAAAATCTGGTCTACATTTAAAGACACAAAAAACAAAATGATTTATTGAAAACGATATATACATTATATTCTTGAGAGTAGGCATGTAAAAGTCATTTAGCATAATGAGTCATCTAAGCTATTTTCCATTAGGTCTAAGACAGCAAGTTTTCAAAAATAAAAGAAAAGATAAAAAATCATTGTTAGTTTACTGTCAAAGCAACATCATTTCAAAAGTCATGAAATGCAAGCGAGGTTTAAAACATTGAAAATTAATAATGCTCTAAAATAAATAATGTGATCCAGCACCATTTGCACAGTTCAATTACAGTCGATTCTGCTTAGTTGGGACACCTCGGGCCTTAAAAATTCAAAATAATTTATTTGTTCAAGAACTTATAAGTGTAGTCAGTCTCTTGTTTTTGAAGGATTGCGATTGTACAAAATCAGTACAGGTATTCAGTGTGGATGTTGGGCTCCTGTCATCGCCTTCTTGCATAAAATAACACTGTAACGTGGGTAAGAGGATATTCACTGTGTTTTGAATTTTTGATTTATTGACTCCAACTACATATTGTATCTACACAGTATTTTCATCATAACATGCCAAATTGTTATCTAATGTCGAAAATTCTAAATATTTAACAATTATAGAATATGGAAACTTGCTAAAAAAACATTTTGTCCCAATTAAACGGAATGGTGTGCTGGATAACTGAAGTAAATTACTATTTTTTTTTTTAAATAAAACACAATTCATTTGTACTACTTCCAAATATTTTGTGGAAATATATGGAAATATGTGGAAGTAGTAGAAATGAATTGTGTTTTATTTTTTAAAATATAATGTCTTTCCACCAAGAATTGACAGTTAACACCTTCAAAAAGAAATTACCATTAGTTTCTATTTCTTGTGATTTGTCAAAATTAAGCGGAATCGATTGTATATATATAAAAAAATTCATATAGAGAGAAGAGTTTCTTTATCGTTAAAACAAAATGTATACAGTACCAGTTGGTACATGAAGCAATAATGAGACATAATCTTTTATTGAAAAAATCAAAAGCATAATTATTTTAATTTCTTGATAAATAATAATTTAGTTTCTCACCTATGAACTGTTTATACAATGCACGCTTAGCAAGTAGTGTAGAGGCTTGTGATGCTTTATCAAGAGGCAGATAAGTCAAAAGAAATTTCCAACATAATGATCTCAGTCCACCTTCGTCTGGAATACCTGAAATAAAGATAATTATATTACATTATAAAATATAATTAAATTATTGATAACTTTGTTACTCCACTGGTTGAATCTCCAGTGAATCCACTGGAGAAATAATATTGCTTCGCACACCAGTTAAATATGATGAATTTTGTGGAACACAGAATTAAGACACCTTTCTAAAAATTCAGTGTAAGGAAACGTATTATGTGTAATGATAAAATTTATTTTCCAATGCGTCATTAAAACATGTGCATAGCTGAAAAGGCGCCTTTTTATACTAAAGACACTGGATGCGAAAATAACACTAGGCGAGTTATCTAGTCCAGAACAATCGGTGGTTCACAAAATATGTTAGTGTTGTTTCGCTGTATCCCTTTAGCCGTTAGCACAGAACTATTTGTCATCTTGATCGGTCTCTTAGTGCAGTTTTCTCACTCACAGCACACCTAAACATTCATTAATATTTCGCGGCACACCGCATGGAAAAATATGTAAATTTCATAGAAAAAACTTACAATTTATTAATTTGATGAATTTTTACTGTTGCTAATATATTGTTTTAATAAAAGTCAATTAAACCCTTCTACCCTTTCAAACTGATACTACTAACACACAAAAAATTACAGATTATAAAAAAAGCATTTGTCAAAGTCGTTAAAAAAATAACAAAGATTAAATACTAAGCCTCGTTGGTCCTACGAAAGACTTTCAATGATCCTAGTCCTAACTCGCTTTGCCAAGTTTGAGTTTCTATTTGAAACAGTTTAATTTGTCAGAGCATACCAATAACTAAATTTTTTTTTTGTAATAATTCCTCTGGTAAATTTTTTGTCATCGATGCTTCCCAATGTATGCAGCAATGTGTAATTTCTACTGTAGGATTTTTTTGATTTACACACGAGACAACCCTCGTTTTATTGCCAATCATTGCAGTTGTACTATCCGTGAAAACAATAATATAACTATGCCAATAAATATCAAAATAATACAATATTTCTTTCAATGAGAATAATTTAAGCGTAGATCTTTGGCACCGAATGGCTTTAATTTTTTTTTATATAAAAATAATCGATTTTTGGGGAATCGATGGGATTGTCTCGCGGCGCACCGGTGTGCCGTGGCACACTGGTTGCGGAGCACTGTCTTAGTGCATTTGAGTGCAATAAATTTACTCCTGGATTATTCAGCAGTTAATGTGTCAATAAATAAATAAACTTTACCATAATAGAAAGAGATGTACTACAATTTTTTTTAAAACAATAGAACATTGCACGGCATTACAGCTGATGTCCATGCAGTGGATGACTGTGATATTTCATCATTTAACACAGATAAACTCATAAAGGGAGAATGTTTAGCGAATATGATAATGAACTTTACTTACCTTTAAAACACAGTTCTTGCAAAGTAACAATATCAATTTCATCACAGCGGAGCAATGTCTCAAATTCTTTCAATCTGCAGACAGTCATATTAATAAAGTTTAACATTTTTTTATGGTTGATAAAATTATTAATGTAAAAATTTAGCCTAGGTAATATTTGAAATTGTTTAATAAGTAAATATACAGATGAGAGCAGTTGGCAATCTGTATATATGATAGAATTAAAATGGTTTGGTGATAAAATAGAACATGGCAATACAGAACAGTGACAAGAAAGGACAGCCAAAAATAGAACAGTGACAAAACAGAACAAGGGGAAAATAAAACACATACTATTTTTGACTTATCTATTTATGAATTAAATACATACATATCAGTGGTATTCGGTGAACTTTGATGCCAGGCATGCTGTGAGGGTGGGAAATTAGCAACATTTATTTAGTTTTTGAAATTCAATTTTATGCAGCGCTCTTTCTTACAAAATTAATCACAGCATTTAAATTATTTTCCTGTTCTAAATTTTATAGTTCTTCAATTAATAGTATCGAAACAGCTGAGAGTTGATCCTCACTTTGACTATTTCTAGCGAATGTATTTATTCTATTCATCGGAGAAAATTATCGCTCTACAGAAGCACTGGTGAATGGTATTACATTTTATTAAATAAAATACTTCCAATACAATATCTAAATATATCTTTAATACAATTTATGGACTCTAAAAAAATTCTGGTGACCAAAATTAATAATGATTTCCTTTCCAATAAGGGAAGACAACAAAATCTTCTCTTCAGCATAGATTCAATTAAACAATTGAAATTCTTATCTAGATTAATAAATTCCCTTTCATTACTTTGTTATTCATCCATATTGAGGGTTGCAAAAAAACAAACATGTTTAATCAGACAATCCAAGACTACTAAAGATATAATATTCATACAGAAGCAAAAACTCAAACGCAAGCATTCGCAAAGACAACGGCCAAAATCGACTAATGCATCGCGTCCATATGAGTTTGTTTGGCAAGAGAGGCTGTTGCATGCATTATGTGGTAGCATCGATGGCCGAATAGAGCAAAGAAATACGTCATTCAGAGCACACTAACTGTCTCAGTGTATAAATGCAGAGCTTTAAAACAGTTTTGTGGCATCATTAAGAAAGATTTTATAACTTTACAAACATGACAAAAAAACCTTTACATTTTAGAATTTTAAGACATGCGCAACATCTACCACATGTATGCATGGCATGGCATGTTACCAATACATATACAAAAATATTCAAAAGAAATATAATAATAACTGTAGGCTGTGTAGATAATGAATTTAATTAATAGATATATTCCATAATTGTGCGTTAAGAAGGTCATACTTTTCCAGATATAATTTTATTTAATACTTGTAACCAACATGTAATATTTATTCTGAATATAAGTGCGATAATTATATTATTATATGAGTCGCTGAGTCGCTAAACACGCTCCTGGCGATTTTTCAATAAAATAAGTTTTAAATGTACGTATGTGCTCTATCGATAGATTTATCAAACTTTCCAGTTGCTAGTCTAAAATTTCTTCCTATTTCGTCCATTATTCGAAATTTAAAATTTTGACAAACTTGTCATTTTATTACACGGTCTCGATCCTCGTTTTACACGGTCAACGCGCACCAAAAAACGACAGTGTAAAAGAATATTTTACTTTTCCTTATACACAAGAAGCTACAAAATAATTTAAACTATAAATACAAAACAGTTTTTTGTGATTTACTTCAAACTCTAAAAATCTTCAGAAGCGTGTTTAGCGACTCATAATAACCATTTATTGCCTTTTCGCTGTAAATAATAGATGGCGCTTTGCTATATATTAATGAGTACCTATGGTACCTTCACTCAGAACTTTATTAGCCCCTCCCTTTCTTACATTCATTACCCTAAAGATTCGAAACTATATAGCTGTCAGACCTCAGCCTTCACTGTTAGATTGGTACACAATTGATACGGTTATATGAAACCCAGCAATTTGAAACTATCTTTTGAAGGAGCACTGCCTCTACTGTTTGATCAGTTCTCACCTGCTACGATTCTACGAATTCCAGTCAGTTGAAACTATCTTATTGGTGAAGCACAGCCTCCACTGTTGGATTCATTCTCAATTGATATGGTTCTACGGATTCTCACCTATTGAAACCATCTCTCTGGCTAAGTCTTGCCTCTACTGTTTGATCGGTTCTCATCTGATACGGCTGTACGGGTTCGAGCCTCTGATATATTGCCGACACAGGGTTAACCGCTACAGTTGAACCCTTTGTCAACTTCACTCATATTCTACGTTCCATGTTCTTCTATGGTTATCTACTTTGCTCGAAGAGAAAGAGAGAAGACTTCTTATTTTAAGTGTGACATATGTAACATACCTGGCTTCTAAAAAACGGGACCTTTGTTACAAAAGTATTCTATAAATTTAGGTTTAGTGAAATGTGTACCATACAATTGTGCAAGATTTTCCAGAATAATTCGGATACTCCTCAAAAACAGTGCATTTCTGATGACTTTTGGTAAGATCATAATACAATTGCACACACAGCAAAAAACTTTTGCCAACAGATGGTGAGAAATAAAATTTCTCCTAACAATCGACAATTGCAAAATTTCTCTATTTAGGTAAAAATATTATGAAATGGCGTAGTAAATGAAAAAAAAAACAATTATTCTATACCTGCTTTTGTTTTGCATCGCCGGATATATCTCATAAAAGAAGTTCGACGGTCATTTCGGCACTATTTTATATTTACTGGTAACTGTTGGGAGCCGTTGGACATGCCTGATATGGAGCAAATGCGTTCATTTTATGTCGTACAGATCAGATATTAGAAATATTTTAGAAATGTGGACCGAAATATCGGCCCGTGAGATTCTTCACATATATAGGTAGGCCGATATAGGATGTATTTAAAAGAGATATGACAAAAATATTATGTGTTTTCCTTTTTCCATGTTCTGTTTTGTCTGGTTACCATTAAACATATCCTTGCTTTTTACCATGTCCGCTCCCAATGTGGAGCATATGGTCTCCTAATGGAGGTATCACAACAGAATTTTTTCTATGAGAGCTGTTTGTTACTCAGTTGCTCAAGATCTCTTTATCGAAGAGAGTGGAGATAGAAAGTAGGGCTAGGACAGGACTAGTGGTTAGCTAATCGCTCTCGCTACGCCCCAGGAGGATGGGATGGGTGGGTGAAGAAGGAGTTTTAGACAACACAAACACTCAGACTACGAACAGAAATCCATAAATCAATTGAAAGATCAATTTATGAAAACTGTCTGCACCGGGAATTGAACCCGAGACATCCGTAGCCATAGCCCAACGCCGACATATCCTAGGAGTGATAAAAATTTACTTCTTTATGAATATACAGAAAATTACATAAAAACCACTCACCTGGCTTTATGTAGACTCATTTTGGGAATTTCACTTATATACAGCTGCCTGTTGACTGTTATTTAGTTGACGGAACTAAAAATAGACAAACATTGTGTAAAAATTATATTGGAACAGACTTTGATAAGTTTTATCGGTAGAAAGAAGTAGATCTGAATAATAACGGCAACACATTAGAGCAGCGTTTTCTGGATGGGGTTCTACAATAAAAAATTTAAAAATGTAAACATTCGTAGTAAAAAAATATTGCAGGTATACTTACATATCTAGGGGGAAATACGATATGATTTTTATTTTAATTAAAACAAGGTTACTGTAAAAGACTAAGTTCTATGTAATAGTTTACAAACTCATACAACATATGCACATTTTCTATAGATTACAATCAAATCAAAATGTCTATCATAACCAAAAACAGCACATTTTGCTATGTGATTTATTGACAGAAACACCCCCTTTCTAGACATGAATCAAAATATTTGCTCTCATTAGCGATGAATTAGATTAAACATACTTATTCAACAACTTTCCATCATAAATATCAATGTTATATAGTAATAAATTAGTGATTAATAGCCCAGGCATAGAGATGTGGGTAACTACTTTTAACATATTTGGTACGACATAGTGATTTCTCTAATTTCATATTATTATTTCACCATTTACTATACACGTTGACACATCTACAATGACTATTTTTATTTTCTTCAAATAAAAATTACACAGAAGACAACAAATGCTGAGAATGATATTGTATCAAGGAAAATATTTTATAGCATTACTATAGCCGCCAAATTAAGGACATAAATCAACACTAATGACTCAAGATTTTACACGATTTTTGTATAAGACCCATAAACAGCAGTTATCAGCATCATAGTTGTCGTCTATGATGAAGATTTTCGATTCATTTTATTGATGTCGTCTACCCGGAAAGTGCCACTGCTTTCCGACTATTGGCTAACAGGCCTTTTGCTCTCCGTCGATCGTTTAGAGAACAACCAATGCTCCCACCCAGACCTGCTTCTCCTTTTCCGACACTCAGCCCATATGTGCCTGTTAGCCTGGTGTGACCAACGAAAGACCCAGCATGCTGAGGCTGATTGCCTGCAAAAATACTTTGGCCCAGCCGTTCGGAGCTTTTGAGAACCCTTATTACCGCTATCGTGAGGTTTGAGCCTACATCCTGAATGGAAGTACCGCACCACTGATGCGATGAGATGGAACTTCCCGCTGGATGACACCCCTAGCGTAATAAATTACCCTAAGAACTTATTTTTAAACACATGTCTTTTACCTGTGTGCTCGTTGCTTGAATAAACCAGTCATTGCAGTGAATGTTTTCCTCACTCGAGTCACTTTCCCACTATTGTTAGTACACGAAATTGACGTTTAACGAGTGACGTCCAATAGGCATAGACAAATGTATTGTAGTCTATGACATAGACTAATGTACTGTGATTAAATAGTGAATGATAAGTCTATGGTTCTAATACTGTTGAAATAAAAAAGATATGCCTAATCTTTTATCACTCTAATAAATAAAAGGTGACAGCATTCATTTTTTTGAATATATCTAGGGAACAAGGCTTATTTAAAATATTATCTTTTTATAATTATTATTTCTAACTGGTCGGTATTGAGTTGTTACTCATGGCATCCCTAGTAATAGATTCCTAATGTTGGCAGTGCTGACATACTTTAGTGTCCTCAATTATACAGAAATAATTGCATATAATTTGACAGGAATAATTTGAAATCAGTTTACCTATTAGTAATATCTATAAAAATTCACTTTTAAGTGTAAAGATGAAATCATATCAAGATAGAAAGGAAGAACAAAATTTGGTAAATGTCTATACGTAGGGACAAGGCCTAAAAATGATATTTTTCTCAGAAAATTACACAAAATAATCAAAGATTATTCTACCCTAAAACATATGTTTTAGGGTAGAATAATCTTTGATATACCTAAATATATAGAAAATATTCGTGAATCACGAAAGAAAACGTTGGAATATAGGTTTTGCGATGACATGTCGCATACTCGTCCACAGACGTTGGAATCGTCGGCAATTTTTATATTGAATAAATGAAACCTGAAACCAACCTGAGAAACAAAAATATTTTGTTGTTTCAAAAGTATAAGGAAATAACAGAAAATCTTACAATTTCAATTATCTTTACTTTACGCACCGTGTTTTACTCGGGCCCCACACGCTATAAGCCCACCGATGGGCTTATATACTTTTGAAACAAACAAAATATTTTTATTTGTCAGGTTGGTTTTTCTGTTCAATATGAAAATCGCCATGATTCTGACGATTGTGGACGAATATGCGACATGACATCGTAAAACCTATATTCCAACGTTTCCTTTCGTGATTCACGAATATTTTCCATATATTTAGGTACATAAAAGATTATTCAACCCTAAAACGTATGGATTTGTTTAGTTTTCGGAGAAAAATATCATTTTTAGGCCTTGTCCCTACTAATAGACATTTACCGAAAATTTCAACAAAAGTAAAGTTGTAAATTAGTTAAAAATACTTATTCATCTTCAAAATTATTGGTTTATCTAATACACAAACACAATGAAAACATAATAAGGTAAATGACCATGCACCAGTAGTTGGACATTCTAAACAGAAGATAAGAAAATAAGAATTTGGTGGGATAATTTGAAGTGATTTCATGCTTTAAGTTTAAGTGCTGCCCTCTGGGCATCTGTTTTGAGCATTAGCGCATGCGCCATAGTGATGCATCTTTTTTTAAACCATATCCGCTCCCTATTTGGAGCATATGGCCATCATGCGGTTCCTCCAAGCTTCTCTATCCCCCGCCAGTCTCCGCGCTTCCTCCTAGGTCATCCCAGCGTCTCTTAGCTCCGCCGAATACATCCTACGAATGGTCATCAGCGGCCTTCCAGGGTGACGGAATCCATCTGGTTGGTAGAAGAGACAGGCAGGATTCAGGCTCCATTCACACTACATCGAGTGCTTTAAGAAGGTGTGTTTCACTGGGAAAATGTGATGTTAAAAACGCACTGCCTGTTGCCGATTTCCTAAAATTAGTGAACGACTGGTTTGATTTGTTCAACTCAAAGGTACCACATGTTGACTGCAGGGACAGGATGAAAGCCTTTGTCTTGGCAAAGAAAACACAATATGATATATTAAACAGGATGAACGATACCATTTCAAATGTTTTAGCACCGAAAAAAAGTTTTTGCTTTCATTCCAGAAAGGAGTTTTAATATCAAATGCATCACAGGCTGCATTATTTCTGTATCTGCAAGATGAATACGATATTAAATTTATACTAACGTATTGCTTAAATCAACATGTACTAAAAAATTTCTTTAGTGCCAGGAGGATTGCATGATCACCCTACAGCCTTAGAGCTTAAATATCGTCTGAGATCATATTTACTTGGTAAATTATCCACAACTTGTATTGGATTGCAATTAATGTTTTTTGTGAAACATCGTTTTCTTATTTTAAATATTATGTTTTTTGCAGGATGAGATAAAACTTTGCTACATGCTAGTGCGAGTAACAATGTTCATGATACGGAGACTGGCACATTACAATTGCAATATAATTTCAAAGAGATTTTGATCACAGAAACATTATACAGACATATATAAATAAGTAACAAACAGATAAATTTGGTTGTTGAAAATGAGAATGTGGAGCTCGAAAACATTGAATTCGACGAAATGGAGCTGGACGCTCTTGAAAATATAGCTGGCTTCATTATAAAAAAGTTGGAACTTTATAGTGTTGGCACAATAACATCACAATAAAGTTGCTTTCAGACATGGTCATGGGTAAACCAAGTCTCGGAGGGAGGGCTGTACAAACCCTGCGCGGATTTTAGAATTTTAGAATTGGAAAAAGTATTTTTTAGAATTAATGGTTGTAAAATTTTCACTGAAAATCATTTTTTAAAATATCAATAACATCTTAGTTCCTGAAAATGTAAAAGTATAATTTTTTAGATTCAGGATGTATTTTAGAATTAAAAATTTAAATAAGAGATTAAAATCAGAAAAATGTATGCAAAAAAAATAAAACTAACTGTTACATAAACTATAATCTTAATATATATATATTTTTTAATAGACTCCAAAAATATTTAAATCACTAGCAAATCATGGCTTTTGATAAATTTCCAAACAACTCAAAATTACGATTTGCCCGTGGTGACATCACATATTTTCCATAGCAACAATGCAGCTCACCTTGTATTCTTTCCTTCCAAATGCAAATACATCAAACACAGCGAAATTCTCAATCTGACAATGAGCGTCATTTCTTGTTTTTTGTTAATTCTTAAGGCAAGTCGTAAGAAATCATGTTAAGGAAAGCATAAACCGACAAAATTTTCAAGTGTTTTAAGCTAAGCGCATTTATTTTCTATATTGTAGGAGAATTTAAAAATGATAAATTTTACTTTGTTATGTTAGTGTGGAAATGCCCAACTACCAGCACATTTATTTACAAGAAAATTAGTAAATGGCCAGTGTGCCAACATTTCAGTATATTTTATTTCATTAATTTCTTGTTTAAAAACCTGTATACAGGGCAAAGGGAGAAAAAGAATTGAAATGGCCTGATAATTATTGCCTTTGCTTGCTTTTATTTAGAAGTGGGCCAAGTGGCCAACTACTAGTGTTTAGGTAGACTAACTACTAAAATTATTGGTTACATTTAATATTTCCTTCCTCTTTAGATGCCTGGAAAGAAGGGTTCTTCCCTCAAGTACACAGAGGCAATCATGTTGCAATCATGTTGCAAGCAGTAAACGACATGCGAATGCATAACACTCCAATTTGTAAAGCCGCTAAGAAATTTGATGTTCCTCGGCAAACGCTAAAAAACAAAGTGGACGGAAAATCCCCATGGAATGAAAAATGGGGCCTGCTGCTGTCCTCACCCCGGAAGAGGAAGCACGAATCTGGCATTGGTGTATACCATCCACACGAACATGAGACATTGTGGATAAGTACCTCAAGGAAGTTAAACGTCCATGCCCGTTAGTAAGGAGGGGGAGCCCGGCAAGATGTTTATCAAACTATTTATGCGGAGGAACCCTTCCATCTCTAGTCGAATTTATTGAAATTTGACATCATCTAGAACCGCTGTAACAGAAGCCAGTCTTCTTGAGTGGTTCAGTCGAGTAATGGAAGAACTGAAAAACAATGGACGTGCTGACATTCTCAAGGAACCGTCTCATGTTTTTAACTGTAACGAAACCGCTTTTTTGTTGGCGCCGAAAGGACCTAAAGTTCTAACTTATAAAGTTAAAACTCATTTGAATGAAAAACTGCCGGCTATTGTTTCAGGAAAGCACTACCAAGAATATTTCCAAAAAAAGGTGGAACAGAAAGAAGATCTAGGTGTATACCGTCCACGCCCAGCGGGCCTACCCATTTTTTTTGCATTGAACATGTTTTGAAAAACATTTAGAAATTAATTATTATAAATATTATTCATATATATTTTGCCAATACGTACAGAGCAGGATACATAAAACACACCCAGGTTTTTCTTATTTTGTTGCTTTCTTATTCAGATTCGTTGACATTAAGACTAATTCTTCTACTCATTTGTAACTCACACTTCTCAAAATTACTGTATCAACATAGCAATGATATTGTAGATTCCTTAAACTGGCTCCGACTGTTATGCACAAAAATTTATCTGTAAATGCTAAGCAGTGTTACACACAAGTTGTATCAGGAAATTCTTGCTGGACATAGTACGTTCCTATGGGCAATTCTAATGAATTACATTGCACACTGCAAAATTTAAGAAGTGATATTAAAATTCTATTTAATTATCGAGGTAAAGATCTGTATCCATATAGGACTATAAATATATATGTCGGCTCCGTGGCACAATTGGTAACGTCGTTGGCTACGTTTACGGATATTTCGGATTCAATAGTTTCATAAATTGATTCCTCTGGTTGTGTTACACGTGTTTGTTTGTGTCTAATCCCTTCACCACGTCCAGTAGAAAAAATATTCCAATCCATCCTTTATTTTTGTAATTATACCTTATAAATAACTAAATTTACCATACAGTTAGTTTGAAGATGCTTCTGAAAGAGATGAAACAGTAACACGACCAATGAAATAACAATGGTATGAATTATGATTCGTGAAAAAAAGTCATGATACAAGGATGATAGGGAGGAGATCTGGACAAGGGAGGAATATTGTATTGACGGATCGCGATAATCGATTTTTGAAGAAAAACATTTCAAAAGATCAATTTATTTCTACTACAAAATTGAGATCGAACCTAGAGGCATCGACTTCAGCATCAGTTTTTATGCAAACCATCCAGATAAGGATAGTTTGCATAAAAAAATCGTCTTATTTGGGCCAAGGAAAGAAGAAGTTGGACTGGTGCCGAGTGATATTATCCGACAAGCCCAAATTTAATCAGTTTGGTTCGGATGGGAAATCGATAGTTCGCTGCAGAACTGGAGGACGTTTTAAAAAAGACGTTTTTTGTGTGTTACCATGTGGCAAACATTCACCCTGTTATAATATGGGGTTGCATAACTGCATATGGTGTAGACGTCCTATACTTCATCCAGGGATCTGTGAATTCTGCTCAGTACCGAGAATCGATACCTGCTTTGTAAGGTCATACAGAACACACAATGGAACCGTTATTGCAAGGTGACTCTGCGCATTGTCATCATTCTTGCACTGCAAATCCACCCGTTGGTTTTTGGTTGTGTAAATTACATGTATTTACATGCACTAGCCATTATACACATAATCATTTATGTTATGTCCATGTGACGAATTTCAATTAATATTTGGGAATTCAGTCCCTTCGGTAGCCTGCGAACAGCCCAGATCTCAACATCATAGAGAATCTATGGGCGATATTCAAATAAAGGGTTCCAGATAGGTATCCAGGAACTAAAAGATATAATTGAGGATACGTGGCATAACGATATCTCACTCGATTATATAAAAAATTATATTATTCAACACCAAATAGAATTTCGGCAGTTATTAAAAGTTAAGGGGGTTATACCAAATATAAAAAATATTTTTTTATATTAGATATTAAGTTTGGTTTGTAATTAATGTGTATAAAAGGATTATATTTTTATTGCGATGGTTTATAGATAAATTAAAATGTTAGATGTACGAAAGTTCATCTTTTAATTTCACAATTCCTGATTTTCCTTTCTACTTATAAAATAATTATTACAAATAAACTAATCTCATCCAAATTCATGAAAACTTATTCAGGGAGTATATTTCAACATTTTGTATTCAATATATCGTAAATTATAATAACAGATTGTGATTAAATAAGAATTTTTGTTTTTATTTGGGTGTAGACACAATTTTGTTCGCTTTAAATATCGTATATCTGTGTTGTTTTCAACCCTACTTGGCTTACACACCCCTATAAGTTGATGTAATAGAGATTGGCTTAGCAGTTATTCTTCTCAACAGCATTTCACCCTAACGTCTAAAAAGAATGTGAAACAATTAAAGAAAATAATAATCTAAATCTTTGGTCTCCAAAAGAAATTATTGCATCCTTACACTGGATTGAATTACTGCGATGTTGGTGGGCCGTAAGGAAATTTTATTATAAAAATATGCGCAGTAGGTATAAAAAGCTTGACGACCACTGGTCTTAATACTCATTGTTGAATAACTCATGAAGGTATATTGATTAAAATAGGGATCATACTAAAACAAATCTTTTTCAATTAAGATCTTTCTTTACTTAATTTCAGATTATTAATCATACAAAAATATTACTTATTTACATGAAAAAAATAATTCTTAATGGAAGAATTATAACTATAAATAATTATTACAATGCGAAAAGTAAATTACAGATAATAACTGATAATAATGACGAAGAACTTCATATAAGAAGCTTTTTTTGCAAATATAACCAGATCATAAAAAAGAGAACACAATGTGCATTATGATACTTATAAGAACTACTTTTATATTATAAATTTGTTTGATATAAATTATACATGGCTTTAATATTATAATTGCACATTATCACAATGGAATTAAAGAGTTTTTTATAGTAATGTTTTAAAGTATTCAAATTATTATACAGTAACTTAATGCAATATTTAATTTAATGAACAATATAAAATAATGATTTTATTCTAGTTATTCAGGAAATTAGCCATTTGATTCTCACAAAGCCATCAGATATATGTGTTTCCCATATACCAGTAACTGAGCAATTGGCAAAATACAAAATAGCTTCTACTTGAAATTTTTTGCTAAAGAATGATTTCATTTGTAGCTTTACACAAACACAGGGATAATATGTACATATATTGCCGTAGACTTTTTAAATCTCTTAATATTCTATTAAGTTGGCCAAAAATACCTGAAAGAAATGCATATTTTTTGATAATTTTTATAAATTGTTGAATCTGTTTCAACAAACAAAATTTTTTAGAACTTCACATTTTATAAAGAAGCATTCATATTCCAAACATTTACAACAATTAATTTTATTTTTTTACTCCACTGCCAAATAAAAAGGCTATGAAAATTAAATAATTTATCAGAAAACAAAACTCAGTGTATTGATTTTATTCTTATGAAACTGTTATTACTTTAACACATCTCTGGTGGGGCTGGTTGAGCGTAAGTTCATTAGCGACGCGGAGGTATCCGCTTACGTAATTATTCGCGATATATGCTGTCGCGAATTATTCGCGAATCGTTAAAACATATGTTAAATCTTTAAATTCAATATTGTCATCATCCGAATTATCATTATTCAAATCCATTATCGTATGGGTTTCGAAAAATCAGTAAAATAAAAAACGGGATTGAATATAAAGTCCACCAACGAAAGCTTCCAAAGCACAACTAATATATTTGAATTAGGTAAACTAAAAGCGTTCAAAGAACTTATAGGTACATAAAAAAATGGAATTAATCGGGATCATACGTTTTGACATGTGGTTTCGATCTTTACCTGAACACATGTATGAGTGGGAACAGTCCCGATTAATACTCGTATGATAAATTTTCAACGAAAATTCAACATATGTTAATGTAAACCATAAATATCGCAATATAATAAGCAGAACTGTGATCACAGTCGCCCGCTACAGCGGTAAGTTTTTTGGTAATTGTAATTAGTCTCCCGCAAACGGCGATTAGCAGACTGAAGACTGTGATTCTCGTTTCCCACCAGAGATGTGTTAATCTTAGATAAAATACTGCATTTGAAGCCATCAGGATATTTTTGACGACTTAAGGAAAGACTGCGACTTTCCTCTATGATTTATTATCATTAACATTTGATTTCTTTCTATATGTAGAATAAATCATGTCTTTTTAATAAACATTTTCATGTGAGATGAATCAAGTAAACTTATACGATGAATATTTTTCTAGTACTTCAATTATATATTCTTATTATTCAAAATATGCAAGTGAATAATACTGCTATATTTGCCATAAAATTAAGTAAATGGCTTTGAGACAAAATGATAGAAAATATACATTCAATTATAATAACAGATTAATTCGACAATTCACAAAATAACATAGATAAATAAAATAATACAAATTCCAATCACACAAACAACAGAATAAATTGATAACTATCGCATTAATTAATAACAGAATATACAATGCGTATCAGTATTTTTAAAAGACTGATCTTCATTTGTATAAAGGACAAACATACAATGTCAACGCATGATACAAAGACATTAAGAAACATTGATAATTCTTCTTATGTTTAATAACATAATTAAATATTTTCATTGTATTTCACAAATTAAAAATATCAATATAATGATTATATTTGTCTTCATATTATTTAACTTTTATGATAATTGAAGAAAAACTAAATCAAAGAAATTAAAGAATATTATTTTTAGAAAACTTCAAGCATATTTATTAATTAGCTATTGAAGACTAGTTAAGTGCTACATTATTCGTTTTGGGATCTGATTTATGAAATAAAATAATTCTTAATTTTATGAGATCAATCAGGTATGGAATAACTTGGTTTAGGGAAAAAGTAGGCGTGAAGGTATGTGAATACAATCAATCATTCAAAATCTTATCACAATTATTATATGTACATGCAAGGCTAAGGCCAATGGTGCTGACATTCCACAAATTAATCTGTACATACTGAAGTTAACTTATAAATGAAATAATTGTAATATAATTCATAATTGTGCGATATTTTTTATTTGAATGCATGATTTAATATCAAATACCTAGTATCTTGGAATACAAGTTATTTAAAATAAGTCTTTTTTATTCTCTATATCACTAAATATACATTAATCTTTTAATAGACAGAGTCTCAGTTTAGATAAACATACTTGGTCCTTGGTACTTATTAGGAGACAAATGCTACGCAAAAAATTATGCAAAAGTAAGGAGGCTATATGGTAAACGGCACAATAAAGTGGTCAAAATTTATATTAGTAAATAGATTTTTAAATTATGTATACCCATTTTTTGATAGTATTTTACTAAATGTTTCAATGAGAAGATTGACTTTAATTTTAAAATAGTAGAACTAGTCTCTGTCACTTTTGCTAACATGAAATAGATATTCAACGAAAACATCCAAGCACAATGATAAATGGTATAGTGGGTCCTAGTCACAATGAAGTATGCACAACGAAATGTTCCAAATTGATTCAACAATACAGATGACACAGAGGTGCAAATTGGAATGTGAGAGAGGCATCTACTTCAGCCACTCTGAAAGCGGCTGAAAACTTATCCCAAGATCTGCTAGCAGTATGTTCATGAATTTATAAACCAAATAGTTATGTATCAGTTTATTTATGGAATGAAATTCAATCGCTTGAATAGAAACTCATATTGAAAGAATGAATAATGTTTTAGACCTTTGAGTAATAAGTCATTTTTTATGGTGTAACATTTGATATTCTAGGTACACCGAAAAGTATGGAACTTTCAGTCAATCTGAGAAGAATAATATGTATTTTTTGAAAAATTTTGTAAATTGAAATTAAATGAATTATTTATTTAGCCAAATTTTCAAACATTGTTCTAGAAGCATTTCCTTCTAATTCAGGCCAAGATCTTTACTTATCCATCTGTCAATATGTGTTACTATTAACATTGATTCCAGGAAGACAATTGAATAGTAGTAGATATTTTTTATACTCTGTTATATGGGTCGACTTTTTTTCCAAATATCTACATATTTTTTTTTTTGTTTATTTGAAACAAATAATAATGTGACAACCAAAAATCACTGACAGATGTGTGTAGTATCTATATATGAAGAAATAATGTTATTTTTATTAAAACTATGAGCCTGGCAAAAGATAATGGACGGCACAACAGTTGGCCGTACCCATAGTATCATACTGCTCAAAGGGTTACAGGTGACTTGCAGATAGAGCTGAAATTGACTAGAAGCAAACTAAAACTGTGCGAAAAATCATCAGTACAAATTTGCGTGATATAAGATTTTACAAGAATAAACACTACCCAATTGAATATATCAACAAAACTTTCTTTAATTTGATAATAAAAGTAGCAAATCTCTGTTTCAGAAATAGTTTTTTTTGTTACATAATACAATAATCATAATTTTTGACAAGCAAGATTTTGATCATTCAAACACCAATGCATAATGAAGCGTTTGAAAAACAATATCAATTCGTTTACATAATCCTTTCAAAGTTTTAAGCTGCCTATTATTGAAAATCAAGATAATTTGATTATATAATATTTTGTATGTCAACTATTAGAACTATTTTGAGACTTATTAAAAATACAATTATTGTGAAAAGTCGATTGGAATAGAATAAGAATTTATCTAAAACTTTCAATCAAATTCACTGAAACGGTTGAAAAAATGCATGATCTTGGATTTGATTCAATTAAATATAAATGAGCAGATCGTCAGTCTTTAGGATGAATAAGAAAATTTCCAAATTAACTACCTAATCAACTACAATAAGACTGCCGTTAACCCTTTTACTCCCATTGGGCTGATCATCAGCCCAATAGTTTGGAATAAAATTTTTAAAATATGTACAGAATTATTTATAAAAAAAAACTAATTCGATAAATTTTTGCCAAAAAGCATATGTGAATACTTGGAAGTATTCACATATGCCAGGATAAATCAGCCGGAAGTAAAAGGGTTCATGATGAATGATAAATTGTGTCGCTGATTTTTAATAAATAAATGATTTATAGTTTGTTTCAGTGTTTAATCGATAATAAGTGTAATGAGGGTAGTAATGAAATATTTTTAAAAACTACGTCACATTTGTATTATGTCTAATAAATTTTGTGTAATAAGTAAAAACACTGTATTTTTGATCACAGGTGCATATAAATGTAATACATGAATAGAGAGACTATAAAGCTATGTTTCCACTTGCGCATTTCTTGGGCATAAAAGTGTAGAAAGTAACCCATTTCAATACATACAATTCATATTATATCATAAGTTGAACATTTCTGTTTTTCAGTTTGTTTTGTCCAGGTGATAGGCTATAAGAGTGTACACAGACAAAAACTAAGCTTCAGTCATTTAGTAATATTTACAGCGAGTATCTAGAAAAAATGTTTAAAATATATTGTGTAAATTAGATTTTATGGGACTTTATACTAAACCCTCTTTCACCCACGTACACCACCGACGCATTACTGTGAGCCAGCATGAAATATGATCATTACTATCATCATTCTATTATATATTCAGCAGGAAAATTTTGCAATGATTGACAGCGACTCCAATGCACAGATAACATTAGATATATTTTTTTAAGTTCTGATAACAGTAAATTATTATGTGAATTCATGATTATACATAAAAACTAAATGCCTTTATAAGTGTTTATTTTTTAAATATTGTTTAATGGTAAAACTTTTGAGGTAAAATGAATTTATCATCAATGTAGCTGTGATAAATTGCTGTTATCTAAAATCATTAAATATGAATTGCAAAAGAACACATGATAATGGCATACATAACTATTACATAATTCTAAATAATCCATTCGTGTTAAAATCAGTGATCTAACATATACAAGCAATAATAAATAACTAAGAATTTATGATTATATTGTTGCGGCACTATAAATTGTCATTATCCTATTCAATACCATGAGCAAAAATCATTACTAGGCCAGGCTCTACCATCATATTCTCACCAATATGGATATTGTCACAGTGTAGAACAAGAACTGCTTGTTTCCCAGGCACTCTCTTACAAATGTAGCTTTCGTATAACCTGCAAATAAAAATATGTTAATATATCATTTAACCAACAGCATTATGTCGTAACCTGCCTACTGTTATTAGTAATTTACAACATATTGCTGTTTGTCAAGTCATCATCGTAGAATAAACAAACAGGTTATAACAGTTGCCTAGTTATATTATGAGTTTGTATATCAGCATTCACCTCTTAACCAGGTGGACGCTTACGTTGCAATGGGAAGATGTTACTGCTACACGAGCATCACAAGGTATGCGATGCAAACTTTCTAACGTCGGTAATACATTAAATCCTTTGCTAATAGGACTGATTTTTATTTCAAATTATTGGCTGATTTATCCTGCTAATGGCACATTTATAAGATTTTAGAAACTGTTCGGTTTAAATATTACAAACATCGATTCTTCGTTTCCGCCGCTAGAGTCTCAAATCCGTTTGAAATTGCGCGCCAGTCTTCAGAACTGTGCAAAAATTGAATATTATCTCGATCTTTATTTACAGTTTTGATAAGTCTTATTTTAGAGTACAATTTTAATCAAAAACTGTTGTGTTTGGTACGTCGTACCGCCCTACAATTCCCCGAACCGAACTTCGCGACGTTTTCTACGAGAAATCGCATGCGAATCGAGGAAAGACAAATTAAATAAATTTTACTGTAGGAAAACTTAAATTCAGTAGAGTTTTGTGGGCGAATTTTCTTACGATAAACTAAAAATAAATTCTATGAGCAACGTTTGTATTCATATATTGATACAAATTTTGGGACTTTTACCCTGCACGCAGCATCTCTGTTTCGGTACCGAAACAGTCGCCTCTTTCTCACCAAAAGCAGGTCTCGCTCGCGCCACTGCAGAGCTGTATGCGCACTGATCAACCAACCTGGGGGCCAGAAAGGGGCGGGCTTTCCTTAGCTGGGACCCGCCCCTCTCATTTTAGTATAAATATCAGGACCGTTTCTACAACGAGTCACTTGAGTCTGCTGTTTGTGAGAGACAAGTACTTTTGGGAAGAGGTCACCGCTGACTCTTTGCATTAAAACTTTACTTCGCTTGTTTTAAAATTCCTTTTGAGGTTTATTCGCAAAAGCTTTCGCTTGAGGATCTTGGGGATCCAGATTAGAATCTCGCCGCCCCTTTCTCCCACTTGCTGTGTGGAAGCCATGTTCAAATCTTGTGCCGCATTTAAAGTAGTCTTTCGCACCGAGATACGTTGTCATTACTTCGACCTGCGAATCTTTGTTTGTGCAACGGTTTACTCAGACTAGATCCCCGGGGAGATTCGCGCCACCGTTGACTTTAATTGTACAATTAATCAAACCCCTTCGTCACCTTTGCATATGGTCAAGCTCATTGAAACGTGGTCCCTGTTCTCTTGTAGCTAACTACCTGAGCATCACTGTAGCGTGTATACAGCCAGTGGCGTAACTACTGGTCGGCCCAGTACTGGTGTTCACCCATCAAGGGATTATTTTGTAAATGTGTTTGTTTGTGTGTATTTGTGCAATTTGGCCAGGCCACAGGCCAGTGCTTTCCACAACCCGACATGTAATCAGTCCACCCTGAGAGTGGTTTGGTAATCGAACCGTGCACGTGTTTTTAGTAATTATGCAATTAGAATCACAGGCGAGGTTGCTTATCAGCCCGCATATAAGATGGGAGACAGTCATTGTCTAGGCCAGACTCCCTTCACGATTCAGGCATAGCCCCATCCCCTTGCCGCATGGTCAGGGTTCTTTTATAGAAAATTACGCAATTGCTGAAGTGTCCGTTGTGATTTTGTGTATGTACACTGTATGTTTGTTTCTACGTACAAACCGAACGCGACTTTGTGTGAAGAAGTCCTTAACTTCCCTTTCCGTTTCCTGTTAGCTCTATCTCCTTCTGAGGTAGAGGCTGTCTCCCTTTCATCAAGAGAAGACTAGCAAGGACTTCTGAAATAATTATATAAGTTGTGTTGATGGCTCTAACTAATTATAAAAAGTTTTTGTTTTATTGAATCTAATCTTAACCCAGCACACATTACCGTCTCAGACCCTGCAACGGCAAAAAGTGGGCCCACCACGCGAACTTTCAAACGTCAGTAATGCAGGAAATCCTTTGCTTATAGGACTGATTTTTATTTCAAAATATTGCCTGATTTGATCTGCTTATGTCACATCTATAAGGTCTTCAAAACTGTTTGTTTTAAATATTACAAACATTTATTGTTCGATCCCTTATGATTTATCGTTTTCGCCACTAGTCGCAAATCAGTTTTAAATGTCACGCCAGTCTGCGGCGACTTCACAGTTTGAACCTAAACATCCATAGGGAAAGACTGTGCGTGGTGTCATGTTTTAATCTTCGACGTGCATAAATTGAATGTTGAAGTTGTGTTGACGGCGCCAATTAATTATAGTTACATTTTTGTTTTATTGAATCTAATCTTAAAAGGAAATTGTTTTGTGCTTGTTATTTTGTGTGTCTTTGTGTGTGAGCTTTTAATTAATTGCGTATGTTTTCACTTACGTTTTTTGATACCATTAAAACTCGACTGTGTGTGTTATTTAAAAATATTTGTCAACATGGGAAGAGAATGTGGATATGGAGAAATAATGAATGAGATTAAAAATATATATTATCTCTCTTTATGTGCCAACATTGTGACATTTTTCTTTGTTTCAGTGCTTGGTACAAAATTCATCACTCTTCAAAAGATTTTTAAATTTTATTTCTCTTAATTTCTTCAAAGGTGTATGTGAAACCATTAAATTTATCATTTCATTGTTATGTGTAGACAGTGCAGGTAATGTTTCTTAAATATGGTGATAAATGTCAAAATATTAAATAATTTATGTGTCTAGCTGTAATAAGGTGTGATTAATGATTTTGAACTTAAATAATATGTAAACACTTTTGTGGAGTGCAAAACAGCATCAATAAATTACCTGGTGCAGAACTCTATTTGATCATCTCAACAATGGCTGGGCCATGGTATATGATTTGTATGGGATAAATTTATTAAAGTGATTGTGACTGCATATGGCATTTTTTCGTTGTTTTAGTATTTTGACACATTTTTTATGCATTTAGCTTCTATAAAATCCAAATCAATTATTTTTAAGTGCTGTATTATGTTATTATGTTACAAGAAAAGAAAACATTTCGAAAAAATGTACTGTGGACACATTTAATTTGTATGACAAATTGGTGCCTGAAAGAGGCTAAGCAAACCTTACTGGATCATTCGGAAAGGTATTCTGAATGACAGCAGCATAAAGGAACTCTACACTTATCAATCAGACTGTCATTCTAAATTTCTCATTTCACAACAAGTCGTGTAGTGTAGAGGTCATAATATGAACAATGAAGAAAACATGCAGCCAATTGAAAAAAAAGGCATATGTAGCTTAATTGTTGGCCACATCCACCACAAAAAGAGTGAAATGAAAAAGTTGAGTAAAAAAATGGATACAGAAACGGAAAAAATTCATTTGAACTTGTTGCGAGGTTGAACTTTTGTTGATGATGATCGCAAGAATTACTTTTTTTATTCTTTTGGCAATTTGGCTTAAGGGTATTTATTGTTTTCCTGATGGCACCAATGGTAGCCTTGGGCTTTAACTCCTTGTAGCAATTTTGCCAACCCTTCATTTCTGTTACTTTTATTCATATAAATTACCTGCAGATTATCTGCAACAAAGCATTGCAAATGTTGGGCTTTATCCACCGTACCACCAGGGTCTTTTCGGGAGTTAAAATTGTGACAATAATGTACAATGTTCTAGTTCGAACTAGGCTTGAGGGACGGTCGATTGTTTGGGCCCCAAGTTTATACCCTTACGGTGTAAAGGTTCAGAAGAAATTTTTGAGTATGGATATTACCCAAAGCTTAAACAAACTAACTTAGGCATGCTCACGTACCTGGCCACATATTTCTTTCGACTTATACGAGGACAAAATAAGAATTATGCCATCTTTTATATCAAACTTTATGTTTGTGATTTTTTGAGGAATCGTGGACATGAAATTGTTCTGCAAAAGTGTAAAACTAGCCTGCCGATGCGGGTGGCATTGGGAAGAGCTTTAACAGTATTGCTTCGGATTTCGACATATTCTGCGTAGACATGAGTGAGTTCAGATGAGCACTATTTTTTTAATATATTAAAGTAGATTTTGTCTGAATGTATATATAAAATTAATAAATAAAGTAGAAATGAAACATGACAAGCAGCGTTTCGTAGATTTCAATAAAAAAATTTAAAACCCAATTGTTGGCGTCCTTGAATGCAAGAGTCCTAGTTAACAATGTCGGCGGTATCCATTGCAACTTTAAACACAACCATAAAGACGAAACTGACGAAAAGATTGTCCACATGGCAGTACAGTCATTCAGACTGCCAGTCTCCCTACTAATTCAGCAAATTCGTAGCATCACACAGCAAGCAAACAGATCTATAACGATATGACAGTGAGTCTCCCCCACCACCCGGCGAGATTGATGCACCAATGACCACCACTTCAAAATATCTAGAAATCAATCACTCACGGCCGCCATTCCTTCAATCACTACAGTACACTATTAATCTGAATGTCATTTTTTAATACGACTGTCATTCTGAATGACCATGTAAGGTTCGCTTTAGTGAGCAAGATTACTTTTTTATATAATTTCTAACTGAAATTTACGACATTCATAAATGTAATATTGGATGTTTAACCTTCTATTATTTTGTCTAGTTTCCAAAGCACATAATCCTGGTGGCCATCTTCTTTCGTGACAATTTTCCATAAGATCATCTATGATGTGAGGTGGACATCCAGATTCCGATAGTGACCGTTTAATAATGTTCTGCAAACAGACATAAATTTTTACTTTAACAGGTGTCAGCAAAATAATTATAAAATGTTTTGTACACTGCCAAAAACTCTTATGAATATTGGTTTATAAGATAATATATTGTATACCATTTAAACTATTACTCCACAAAAGATACATAAATACATCAGCCAATCTAGGATGAATAATACTTCTTATTCGGAAAATTTAAATTTAAAACAAAAAATCTAAGTTAAATAATTTATTCATTTTCATTATTATTTTTAGACATATCTCTAAGCTTTTAGATCCAATTTCAACCTAGATTTTTATGGAGTTCATCTGCGGGCATGTGTGGTACTATTGGGATTGATTCCAGGAAGAGAAAAGACTTACACTCAAAATAATATGACCACAGATTTTTTTGTTCCTTTGAAACAAATATTGTGACTGCTAAAAATCAATGATAGATATGT
Organism: Himalopsyche phryganea; assembly: GCA_022494535.1. Lineage (NCBI taxonomy): Eukaryota > Metazoa > Arthropoda > Insecta > Trichoptera > Rhyacophilidae > Himalopsyche > Himalopsyche phryganea. The sequence continues at coordinate 1,735,755 of JAGVSL010000072.1, forward strand.
ACAGTATTATTGAAGAAATAATGATAATTTAATTAAAATTACAGGTTTGACTGAAGATTTGGGAGAAAAAGAGAGTTGCAGTATACCGTTCAAAGAGTTAATGACAGTGGACCACAATTACATATTGACGACATTTTAGTAAAGCAATCCAAACCACACTTAACAAGTCCAGTGAATCGGACACGACTACTATCGTGTTCACGATAGATCAAATTTTTTAGAGCATAGCTTCAAAACTTGACAAACATTCAGCGTGACGAAATACCGTTCAGTTTAGATAGATATTGTCTTCCGAATGGTAGCTCCAAAAACGAAAATTTTGATGAACTAACTGACTCTTGCTGATTGGCGAATTTGGGTTTTCTCAGACATCTGTCAAAATACATGGAAGTGTACAAAATCTCAATAATTCAAATTTAATAATTTTTTTGTGTATTATTTATTACCTAACTAAATTTCCTTTGAAAAAATAGGTGGCGACCGCTGCCCTACCAATATTTTAGAATGTGATCTAGGTTACAAAAATGTTGAGAAGCCCTAATTTAAAGCCATGTTTCCATTTGTACAACGAACAAAAAAATTGTTTTTATCACAGTATATCAAATATTATATATCCATTTGCCATAAAAATGTGTTACCGAAATTTTCGAAATCTTATACATACTTGTGAATAAAGCTTCCATAGTAATGTGTCCAATGTTTCGTGTTTTGCCTTATAAATAATATAATTTTTGGACTATTTCATATACGTAGTGTACAAACTTGTGAATAGTTATGTGTATCTTGTACTTGAAACTATGAAGCTATCATATTGTGTTTTCAAATGTTTTTACTATTCCAGTTTTTTCCTATACATTTTTAACTACAAAAATTTTTGTTGATAAAGTTTTTAAATCAGTTGCTGTAAACCAAAAAATTTTACGGAAAAAGGTAAGTTTTAAAGTCGACAAATACAAAATATGAGTGTGGTTTGAACGAGCCTTTAGTTCACTCCAAAAAAACTCACATAATTCAAAATTACTAAATCTTAATTAAAAGATTCTATGCTCATTTTTTCTTAACATTTATGACCAGATTCGTAAGACTCTTGCCAATTTTTATTTGATGGATATTTTATTTTCAATTTCTATTATGTGCTTTACTTGTATTATTCACCTGCAGTGCATTATCTGGAGTAGATATCATACCACCCCATCTAGTAACTCTCGCCCGAGCTAAAGTGCCACTCCATCTTATAACTTCGTCACGTTCCATTTGGTCTGCTATGGCACGCATAGCTGGATTTGAAATTCTCATTGCTCCCATAAAATCCTAAAATTTAAAAAAAAAATACAAACACTGTGATTAATATCGAGCATCAGGATTTTAAGATTTAGTATTATTGCAAAAGCATATTGGTTGAAAAATTATTTTTGGCAGAACATACTTATGCGGGTACAATAAACTTGTTTTAATTTATTGCAATCCATTGATAACTTACCTTTAATAATTGTAATTCTCGTTTCTGCTCATTTATGCTAAATTTCAAATCATTTATTAATTGTTGAAAACTATTAAGATTTGTTTGTTGTGATTGTATTAATGCTCGTAATTCTCTGATACAGTTATGATCATTAAGTTCATCTTTTGGAGTAACCATCCCGCAACCATGCTCACATGGCATTGGGCGTTTAGGATTAAATTCACATTCTCCCAGATGTACAGGAAGTGAATCTAATTTTAAAATAGATTGACAGCCATACACTGCGTTGTCACAATTGATATTCAATCTGGAAATATAAGAAAACCATCTATTAACCCTTTTACTCCCCCAGAGGGTTGAAAAATCGTAATCAGAAAAATAGTTTTTTAATACTTTTCTACAAATTGTAATCAGTAATATTTATAAGACAGAATAATTAGAAAGTGCAATGAGTAAAATTGCATTTCAAATGTTTTTCAACATGTCGAAATTCCAATGAAATTCAAATAAATTTTCATCTAAATAATAAACATTGATTTTATTATTTTTCATGGATTCGGTGGTAATTTTGCGAAAGTTCATTTTTAATATAAAATTAAAATTGATAACTTAGTTATTCCACTTGGGTTATCACTAACGTAATGCATTTCGCCTCTTTAAGAAGTCTATCAGTGTTTATGTCTTACCCTCTCCCCACGTCCAGTAGAATGGAATAAAACCCACTCCACCCTTTATTTTGATGTAAGAATTAGAATCATTGTTTACCTTAGAAATAAATAACCTTGCGATACGGTTAGTCTGAAGATGCTTCTTAAAGAGGCAAAACATGTCATGTTAGTGATAAACCAAGTGGAATAACTAAGTTATCAATTTTGATTTTATATTATTGATTTTATTTTAATTCATAACAATATCAGTAACCAATAAAACTGTGTAAAAATAAAGCCGGTTGTAGACTAGCAACATTTTATGGTAATATGCTACCGAACATGTGTGGTCGCGTATAATACAGCAACACACGGTACTATTGCCGCAAATTGGCCGACTGACCCGACACTACTACCACATGCTGCAACATATAACCCATATCTTGACTTGTTATTAGTATGTTTTATTACATCTTCAATCACTTTACGATGAATGTATGCCATATGAACATAAAACTTCCAGGCGCGTGATATCACAGTTTCATATGCTGCGGAAAAGGTGACACTATTTGATAGCAATTGATGAAGGTTGGCAATTGTTGTTTTAGCTCTATTCACGCATCTGTACAAAACCATCGGCAATACTTGCCACACCATCGCTTGACATCATGTCAGGTCATACTGAGACACATTGCCCAGAAATATGCCGTCAATAGTAGTAATGGAAAAGTTACTGGATCATAGAATCAACAATCTTGCCAGCCATGTGCAATTTTTGATGCTCTTTTACAGACGGCTTAAGATTGAAATGAAATATGTTTCATTGCTCGGAATATGACAATTACCATTAGCTGTCATTTTACTTAGGACAGAAGTATGATTATTTATATGTAACTAGTGAGTACTCGGCATGCGTTGCAATGCCACTCAAAGAAAAAAAGGTTTTGTGTTTTAATTTTGTTTGTTTAAGTGCTTTTGGATTAGAGGTCTGCACGGATGGAAATTTCAAAAAATTACCCGGTCCGAGCCTGTCATCTTCAGGCCTGACCCTGCCCGACCCCGAGTTTCAATATCACACTTGTTACCCAAACCCGACCCAAAGCCCAGATTTATTTTTATCATCCCGAAAAAAGCCAGATTTATTTTTTAATATAGTAATTCATTCATACTTTTCAAACAATATATGTTTTTGTTTCCATATTTCCAACGATATTCATAGCACATGAAAATAAATTATTCAAGTTATGAAAACTATTGCCTTATGGCTGACCCATGACCCGACCATAGTACAAAATATTTTTCTTAAAATTGGCCTGAGCCCGAATCTGAATTGTTTTATCTGCCCGAGTCCAGCCCACGGCCCAGACCAGGTAAAGGTCTGGGGGCCAAGCCCGGGCTTGTGCAGACTGCTATTTCGGATACACAGTATTTTTTGTTTTTCCGTCTGGTTCATAGAGCGAGAGGTTGTACGAATTTTGATTCATTTTTTTAGATCTTAAATTTTTTTCTTTTGAAACCTTCATGTGTGTGCGCACAACAACTCACCAAAGTTTGATTGAAATCGGATGAATGGTGAAGGAATGCATAGAGGACAGACAAACAAACAAATTTTCATTTTTATATATATAGATTTAAACATTATTATAGAGTGCAATCTTGAAAGAAACAACACGACTGGGCCTCTCTGTCTCGTGCGTTGAAATTCATATGTGGGCTAATGTGAAAAATGTGCGGTGTTCCCCACTGACTGATGTATCTACTTGAGCAATTCAGAATATGTACATAACACACTCACACACGTAAATTTATTCCGGATTTCGACAAAATATCCCCGCTGCGCCCAATGGCATGTTATTCTTATTACCATTATTAAGTTAAGTTAATTAAGTTTGTATACTGAGTGCATGCACTGTAAGATTCAGTGACTCAGCCACCGATGGTTTGGAGGTCATAATTGGAGTGAGCCAAGGTTGCATTCTTACTCCATTCATGTTTATTATTATCTTCGATATCATACTTCGGAAGTCAATTCAATCTGATTGAGTTATAGTTATTGTTCGCAGTATGAGGCTGTGTAACCTTGAATATGCTCATGATGCTGTGATATTCGACAAATCTGTTAAGAGCATCCAGGAGACTATTGACAAGAAAAGGAACTAATTTGGGTCGCATTGTGCCACTTTGTGCTTATATGAAGCATTCAAAATTATTTAAATGAAAAACTTTTAATACACAATTGTACATATGCAACTTTAAGGATGATAGTCATCATTTTATCAGTTTTTATTTATGTAAAGGCAATAATTTAACATGGTAATATCGGTAGATTTCTTTGAGGCATGTGTTGTGTCTTCTTAAAGCTCATAGGTCGTGACAGGGCCACCTAGCGTTAGTCCATTTGCATACGATTGCATAATTTTACTGCAGTAATCCTACCCAATTGCATGAATGTATTGCTTTACCATAATAATAATAACCAGTTTTTTTTTTTTGTGTATCGAAAAAAACTTTGTGTCATGATAATTTAATGAGAAACATATATTTTTGGATTTCAATATCATTAACGTTACTGTTATGGTGCATTAAGTAAATTATCCATTGATTCGGTTGGCTCATCTTTGTGAATCACATAAACATATCAAGTTATACGAGGCAAAAATTACAAAAAGTTTAAATAAACTTATTATAAGCAGCAAAAAAAGAACCTGGCTAGTAGATTTCTCAATATTCTCGGCACTGTTCGTAATTGTCCGGAGGTTATAGCTTGACGATCTACAGGACATGTAGGCTGTCGACTTATCCATTCGGTTATACATCCACGACAAAATGCATGTTCACAGACGGATGCCTTAAATCAAATACAGTTTATAGATGTACATATGGTTGAATGCCTACAATGTAAATAATAATGTATTGAAAGTACCACTTTGACAAATAACAAACCTGGACGGGCTCTTCCAATACACTTGAACAAATTGGGCAGATCAATTCTTCGTCTACTTCGCCTTGAAACCGAGTTATTTCGAACCCCATTCTTTAAGTATAGAAATGTCAAACCCAGAAATTACAAGCAATGGACATTCATTATATTCAATGTAGAGTTAGACCATAGACTATATAAATATCTAAAGTAATAAAATATTACCAGCAAGGAATATTTTCAAATTAAATTTAGACGTAAACATTATTAAATACCGTCAACTGAGATTATTTCGCCTACAAAGTATAATGCTGCCTAATAAAAATTATTTTGTTTTATATGGCATTATACTTGGTAAGCAAAATAGCCTCAGTTGGCGTTATGCATATTTGCAAAACTCAGTATACTTTAAATTCAAATTTTGATTTATGCCAAAAATGACCTTGAAATGTTTATACATCACACAATCATTAGCTACTAGCCGACTTTGAGAGGTTTGTGTGCTCTAATACGAGATAAAGTGTATGTAACGTTCTCGATTAAAAGACACACACAACCCAATTGCGCGTGAAGCAACTGTGTCTAAATCCCGCTATTTCGACATAAAGATAAATGAAATTAATTTTCATATTTTTTGCAAATTAGTCATAGGTATATGGAAAAAATCTCGACAATACTCAATGAAAATATAAAAGTAGATTAAATAGAATTTTTCTTTATTTTAAGGACAGCACCGACTATTTTCTTTTCTCAAATAGCACTCAATCTAAAATTATATTATAAAGACAAAGAAAATTACATTTCCTAAAGATAAATTATTATGATTTCATGAAATTTCAATTAATCTGAAATGACTAGATGTAATGTTGAATCTATTTCATAATAATTATATGCATAAATTATTTTGTCGCTAACTTGTTGACAACTAGCTTAAGTTCACATTTGTTTTTACAAGATTAACAATTTTACTTTAAATGGCGAAAGATGGGTTTTTAATATAATAAAATAGGTCTATGAAACGTCCACAATTTGATCGATGAAAATGTTAACTTTGAATTATTATAAATTATAATTAGCTTTGAATATATACTTTGACTAAGAGTTATTTCTAAAAAAAATGAATGATATAAATTAAATATAATTAGTAAAAACCTACTTGTAGATGTATTTCCAATCGCCGTAGTCTACAATTTAATATCGTCGTTGTTCTGGAAGAAAACACTAACTAAAAACTCCTAGTTTTGAGTAATTGGACTTTAAAGTTTCCCAAATGCTTGAAATGCCATACGTTTTTCATTTTGTTTGTTTGTACAAAACTGTTTTTAAGTAAAAGTATAAAGTATAAAAATAAGTGTGCACTGTCATACGGTAGAATTTGAAATAAAGAACATTTTGATATAACTAACTTAATATGTCATTTCGTCGATTGAGTGTTTTCTTCCAGAACATCGACGATATATAAATTAAAGTGGATCAAGTCGTAATATAAAATGAATCAAGTCCATTGCAGGCATTCCTAGAGCACTCGCAGCTTGCAGAAGCTTAGTATTTCATTCCATATTTATTAAGGTTTTTTCACGACCGAACCGCTGCTTAATTTTTAGTCACATTTATATCGAAACATAATATAGAATTTTCGTTGAATGATCCAATGTTTCTCGCATTAGCCTGTATGTTAGGAGTATGTGTTTATTTATACAAATACTATAGTCTTGAAATTTATTCAATACGATTCATCTGCACCAACTCATTAATTATCACTTATTACAGCATTTTTGTTCATAATATCGTATACAATTTAGAATACCTAGTCTACACATCCATGCTCATCATTTTTATCTCATTTGATTTTGATGGAAATCTACGGAAATCGAAAAATATATATGGCAACTTTTTAGAATAGGAGAGACTACTGTCAGATTATTGATTCTTCGTGTGGTTATTGTCGCTTTTTGTGAAACATAATCTTTTTATATTTCAACGAAAATGTCGGCAAAGACAGAAGAAGCGTTAGAAAACATTAGGCTAGCCGAACGCAGGTAAAGCAAAATTATCTAGTTGATGTTTTTCTTGATTCTTTTGAACAGTTTAAATACAGGCTGTTATTATGGTGATGACTATGTGACATCATCACAAATAAAACAGTATTACTTCAATTAATTTAGTAATGTTTTGATTCCCATGATTATTCCTTTCAAACCATTAATTTAAAGTAGCTGTAAATTATCTTTCAAATCAAGTATGCATACTTAGGAAGATAAGTTTGCATCATCAGAACATCAGTTTGTTTGTGTTAGGTAGATGAACAAAAGAATACAGTTGAGTGAGTGGACATATTATTTGTATTCAATATTTTTTCATATGTTTCTGTATCAATTGTTATGTCTAGAAATATAACAATTCACCATTGACATTTAATTATTAACATAGAATTGTTCTTTAAAAATTTGGCCTTATATTTATTATTATAATGCAAATCTCTCTTTAGAATTGAATGAATATATGATTACTTACCTGATGGCCAGAATTTTACAATGTTTTTGATATTGTTTTCTCTCATTATGTATGGTTGTCGCAATATACATTCCTTTTACTTAAAATTTTACAAAAAAAGTAGTGATCTTTTTCAGGAATGTGTGCATTATGTTTTCTTAGTTTTCGTACGATGCTGATGTTAAAAATGAGATATTTTGTTTCAAAACACACTGATCAAAATTCACAAACTGTCTTTTCTTCTATTTTTCCTGAAAACTAATGTTCGTTAGAAATCTTGTATACAAGTGAGGAGCCTAGAAACAATTACAGCAACAATGCAAATAAAAAGTGTAAGAGTAACAGAATTTACATCAATTATCTTTATTAAAACTGTTTTCAGACATCATACAATCATTTAATTTTTGAGCATTTGCTTTTACAAATAATGTGAAGTTAAATGTTTAATCTAACTCAATATTCTTCTCTATATAGGAAAAAAGCATTTCTGAAAATCTGTATCATTTATTTGCAGCCTAAAGACATCATTATTAAAATGGAAGCCTGACTATGATTCTGCTGCAGATTTATATAGCAAAGCTGGTAAGTTTTGTTTTTACTGCTTTTTATACTTGAATTGCAGATTTAAATGCATCATTCAGCAAAAGACTTTAATCTCACTGTAGGAACAACTATGAGTTAACCGCATGAAACAATAATTACACTTACTGTATTCTTATATTTCATTCAATTGGTGATCAACACCATTAGTACTTATTTTTAACAATGTTTGTTGTCCATATGGATTATTTCAACAACATATATTTAATTAGAGCTAATTGTAATTCAGTTACCCAAACTCTTATCAGAGGAGGTTGGGATAGAAAGTTAGGAATAGAAAAGTTCTAGCGGTTTGTAATCGCTCTCTATGCCTCATTTTCTTCATTGGTGTGAAGGGATAAAAGCATCAAAAAAGATTTTAGTATATTAAATCATACAACATAAGTTATCTAAGGATTTTGAAACCCATGTGCAAAACTGATGTTGACCAAAAGAACTTCATAATAATTAAGGTACCATTGAATTAAAAATCATACACTTATAGACAGAGGAAAATCAGACAGAAAGTAATAATGAAAAATATTTTGTTTATGTCAGGTTTACACAAATTCTCACAAAATTAATTTCATTTTTACAGCAACCTGTTACCGAGTTGACAGATCAACCGAAAAAGCAAAAGAGTGTTTGAGGAAAGCTGCCAGATGTTATAAAGAAAACAGGTCTCTATTTCATGCTGCAAAAAGTTTAGAGCAGTCAGTTTTGCTTTGCAAGGACTCGGGCACTCCAAAGGAAATACAGTCATTAGCCGAAGAAGCATGCAATCTCTATCAGCAACATGGTTCATTAGACTCTGGTGCTGCAATCCTTGACAAAGCGGCTAAAATATTGGAGCAGCATAACCCTGAGATTGCACTTCATCTGTATCAGCACGCTGCAGATGTAGTTTCTGTAAGTAACAATCACATGATGAGTATCACATCCATTTTGATTTATGGAGAAATTCAATAGAAATAATAATTATTTGTCTAGATCATCGGTCTCCAAACTCAATAAGCATGGGAGATATTTTTATAAATTTAAATTGTCTAGTGAGCTATTTATACATATACCCACTTTATCACTTCATTTATTGACACTACTACATTATGAACGGTCAATGTATTTTATTACTAAGTATACAATAGTATATTGCATATCCAGTAAAACATAAGAGACATTCATTTATTAGGTTATTTTAAATAAAATAATTAAGACACTGCTGAGGCATATGCATGTTATGACAAGATATTCACATTGTAACAGCAACTTGTCAAATTTAGTTTGTGAAATATTTTATTGTGTAGTCCAATATTGAAAAAAATGTAAATATAAAAGAAAGAAAAATATGTGAGCTATTGTAAATATCGCTGTGAGCGACCATTTGGCGATCAATACTAATGTTTTACACCTTACAATGAATAGTGAACAATAATTACTTAGACATGTATAATCATCCAGTATAATTTTTAAAACTATTGTAGGCGCTGAGATTAAAATAATAAATATTTCTTTATAAAGTAGTTAAACATGTGTATAATTGAAAATGGCTTAGTAAAATTGGATATTCTGTATGTATGTAAATAAATGTGTTAATTAAATTTTCAGCTGGAGGATGGAAGTAGGCAAGCTGCAGAATATGTAAGCAAAGCTGCTCGCATATTAGTCAAATTACAAATGTAAGATTATTCATCATTTTTTTTGAAATTTTCCACACAAAACAAACCATTTTTTTGTATTCCAACTAAATATGATTTTTTGCATCATTTGTTAGCATCTTGTTATAACCTTTTCTTTTTTCTCAATTTGTACATTCAGAGGAACCCTGATCTATCCCTCGATTATGATCGACCCTGTTCTCGTATTCATCCTTTTCCCGCATTTATCGATATTTTTTTATAGTGTCGGCCAAACACCCATTAAAACAGTGTTAAATAATCTTGCATGCATCATTATCTTATCATTTATATATTATGATCCCGTCACGGATTTTACTGTTTAATTTGATTGTTTTTGCCTGTTTCCTCCGCTGCCTCACTCACTGGTCACATCACTCGCATCATGAACTAGTTTATCTCTCATCTAAAATGCCTATAGTGAAGAAAGCTTAGACACTAGGTAAGAGAGTGAAAATAATTGAAAAAGTCAAAAAAATCTAGAAGAAAACCATCATCATTAACTCCCAACTTAATTGTTGCTAAGAAGAATGACATCCGAGCGTTGATTGTAATAACAAGAAAAAAAAGTCCAGTAAAGTCTAGTATCAACAAGCTTGAGCAAATTTTTATCACGTGATACGAGAAGGCGCAAGCTTTCAACTTAACTATTGTTGTATCCAATTTTGATGAAGTTTGTCTTAAAAATATGTATTTGAGACTTTCCCCACATCCATGGCTTTTTTTTGAGGGACCTTTAAAAATGGTAAATCAAGGTTCAAATGTATACATAATTATAAAATTAAGTGAGTGGAGTTTATAATTTTACTTTCTAACAAGATTTTTGCTATGAAAAAAAATACACTTTTCCAGGTTCGATGAAGCTGCAGATGCCTTAAGGCGTGAAATCGGTTTCCAGCAACAAAATGAGGCGTTCCAAGCAATTGGTCGTTTGACAGTAGCACTTGTGCTTGTCCAGTTAGCAAGAGGAGATTGCGTGGCTGCAGAGAAAGCTTTCAAAGAGTGGGGAAATTATTGCGAAGCTCCGGAAGTACAAACTGTGGAAATGCTGCTTCAAGCGTTTGATGATGAAGACCCGGATGGCGCAAAATCAGCACTCAGCAGCCCTTTCATACGTCACATGGACATTGAATATGCCAATTTGGCGAGAACTTTGCCACTGCCCCAAGGGATATCTGCTCCCAGAGCGGTGGTGAGAGAAAATGCTGCTCCCTCATATGTTTCTCCGTCAGATACATCTACAATGGAGGTGAGTTTTCTTTCAGAAATTTGCAAAAAGTTTTTAATTGGATAATCGTTATATTCGTCATATTAAATATCCTATTAGTCCAATAAGATATCTTAACCCAGCCGTGAATTAATTTTTGTGTCAAAATCATACGTCTCATTATATTAATATAAATGTGTCTATTGATCCGATTGTTGTTTTCATTGCAAAAAAATTTTGTCAGTTCCCTTTTAGGGTTTTATATTTCCTAGTGTAAAGTTTGTTTACCATGTCCGCTCCCAATGTGAAGCATATTGACTCATAATGGAGCTTACCTCAAAGGATGTTTTTCTACAAGAACTGCTTGTTACTCAGTTGCTCAACCTATCTTTTTTTCAAAGAAAGTAAGGATATTAGGATAGTGTTAGGATAGCAAAAGCGGTTTGTTGATTGCTGTCGCTAAGCTTAGTTTAGAATTGGATGGGTGGGAGGGACCATAAGCATCACCAACATTCATGCTTTTAATAAAAGTCCATACTCGGGATCCTAATATGGTTATCCACCAAGATTTGACAGTGAACACCATAAAAGTGTATATGTAAATATATACATAGAATAATAATTACTGTAATACATAAATATTCAATAACCAAATTATATTAATGTGGTTCCTAAAACACATATTTCAAAAATACAGGTTTTATTTTCTAAAAAAATATAATCTTAAATTCATGAAATTAAAACATTACTTTTAATATATTCTAGTTTATGATTTAAGACCTTGAGTTTTTATTTTATATATTATTATAGCTTTGCCCAGGATTGTGGGTGCTACCATTTAGACGTTGACATTGTTATAGCTTTATTTTGGTACAACTTAATGTTGGAAGATGGAAGTTGAATACATCACCATGGAGCGTACTCTATGTTACATTCATAAAATATAGTCCATTAATTAATAATAATGTTAAAATTTGAATAGCACGGCTGATCTAAAAATTTCAACCAGAATGACAATGTCACGCCGCTACTGTTCACCGTTTGAGAATAGTTCTAGTGACAGACAGACATTCACATGTATTTTCTGCTATATAGTATAGATCAGAGGTGGCCAAAGCGTAGACCGCGATCGACTGGTCGATCGCGTGTAACTATTTAGTCGCCCGCCTGTCGATATGTACACATCTCTGACGCCCGTCCCACACGGCTGTTGAGACAAGCCGTGCGACAGAGACAACGGTCTACAATCTCTAAGTTAGCCGATTATCGACGACGGGTAAAACAAGAGTTGACTTGTAATTTCACTAATTCCAAGTTTCACCAACTTGCATTATCCATCAGCAGGCATTGTGCTCAAAAATATTAAACTCAGATGATGTGATGAATTTAGCATTTAAAATAGTTAATTCTATTCGTGGAAGCAGTTTGCAAAGACGCAGATTCAGAGCATTACTAGAGGAATGTGAATCTGACAACGGGGAACTACTATTACACACTGATGTAAGGTGGCTAAGCCGTGCAAAGTTTTTAAAAAAGATTCTTGGATCTTTTGTCTGAAATAAAAGAATGTATGTCAACTGGTAATAAATCATATCATCAATTGGAACAAGTGGGTGCGTGTCTTGCTTTTCTCTCTGACATTACAGGAAAAAATCATTTATTTTCTCTTATAAGAATAACTTAATATTGAATATGAATTATTTGTGTTTATTTTAAATTTAAACTTATTTTTGGCTTTAAATTACTATTTTTCTTATGATCACCTAACACATACGATGTTGGTAGACCGCCGCCTATAATTTAAAAAATAGTCAATCGTAGTGGTCAAAAGTTTGGCCACCCCTGGTATAGATATACAGCATTTTTTTTATAATATATGTATTTTTTTAAATATTTACAGAGTGACAGTATTGCTAAAGCTGACATCAGTAGAGAAAGTGAGGATGAATTGTGTTAAGCATTACACTATTCCTTCAAACCCAACATTTGAACAACGATTGTATGCAGACAACTATTTCTCGATGATATTTTATGACCCTTGTATGTATTTAACATCAATTATCAACATTGAATTAACCTGGAAAACAAGATTATTTGAACTCTATAATGCTTTTCATGGTACCTTGAATTCTTATTAATTTCTAGTTATATACTCCCATAATCTGCATAACATGTAAACTTTTCTAGTATATAGATTGCTGGAAAATGTATTGCAATGTTGGCAACATAATATTAATAGAATTATTAGTCCCCTCCACTAATTTAACAATAACAATATATCTACCTGTAGGTAAATTATAAATAATGAGTTTTCATCTTATTTCTATAAGCAATTTTTTGTTGTTAAAACAGTTTATTTGAGAATATACCGTGTGGAACATGTTGAGCATAAATGAGAGTGTTTATGAAATGTGTATTTCTAAAACCGTTGTTGCTCCAAATGAAGAGCATATGAACTACTTCAATGATAAGTATTTTTGTGGGAATCGTTTGTATGCTATATATCAGCATTCAAGAGAATACGCTTAACTTACTCAGTGCTGAGCATGCGCGACGCGCGTAGTCAGTAATTAGCAACTGTATGGCAACTGGTAGGGCATTAATTACTAGGTAATTAATTGCGCAGTGAATGAACTAAAAAGCTGAAGGAAGGAGAAAAATGGACATAGGTCAATCGCTTTTTGTCCTGTTTTATGGAGTGAGAATCGAAGGTAAAGTTGAACACCAACGGCAGTCATGTCTTTGGATGAAAGTTGCTGTTCCAATTCGAAAATCAACATTTGGATTAGTATTTGTCTGTAATGAGCATTCGCAGAATGGTTCCAATAGTTTTGCCAGTTGGCGTATGAAATATGAGTTTATGAGTATAAATGCCAATTGATAATGGAATTTGAATTGTTTGCAAACAGTAGTTAATATCACCATTGTTTTAATTATTAATTTTGTGTGTGATTGATATAATCTATTATACAATATGTATGTTCGACTACAACCGTTTATAAATTTATCTCTATAATACGTATCCATACTTTACTTCCAAACTACTAAAATCAATTTAAAATCCTTAAAGGTAATCAAAAATATATCTAGTATTGTAATAATACACAATATAGCTGTGAATATGCAGTTGACAATGTTTCGTTTATTAAGAAGCTCTTTCCTGTGCATTGTGTTACCAACATACGCCTTATATCTAGATAGTCAGACTGATCTTATCCGACTCATGTACTGATGATCGTCTTACTGCTTGTGACATGGCTGTTCAAGTGCAGTGTATTGTATTCACTTGCACTGGGTATAGTGGTTACCTCATCAAAAATATTCTAAACTGTAATATAGAAATTAGTTTTACTTTTTTTGATCTAGGTAAAAAAAGGATTATTACTAAATTACAGCAGGTATCCAATAATGTATCAATAATATTCTAATAAAATTGCTACATAATTAAAAAAAAACGGAATATGGAATTGAAATCATTTACAACATGACATGCTCTATTTCGATGGCCTAGCACACAAACGTGTTAAGTGCAAGATTACTTGTTTCGAGAAAACATACTTTTAAAGTGTTCACCTATTACTCTCTTAGTATTTAGAACAAAGCATATTAGGAATAACGACTACAGCTATTTAAATTTCGCTTAATACATTTGTGAACTATAAAATATCGGTTTGAGAGATATAGAAAACGTACTTAACTCAAAAATATCTAAAATCGTACTTAACATGTTCGTGCACTAGGCTACCAATTTTTGTGATTGTTTTACATTATGTTTATTGATATATTATTTGCTGAGTCCTCCTTTTTTAATATCTGTAAAAGATAGTTTGTTTTGCAATTCAGTAACTTACAAATTGCCAGTTTTTTTAATCTCTCCTCTGCTTTATATCATACATTTTTAATATCTCATTTCTTTATATTCGTTTTTTTACAATACTTGAATACGACTTAATAGCATCCCGTATCTTAAAATTTATTGCTTTAAGTGATATGCTAAAAAATATACTCACTGTATCATAATATTAAACATGGACAGAAAAAAACAGAAACATTCCAAAGTTGCAAAATATGAAATAAGCTTTTATAAGTATAGTATACATAACATCTTTGTAGGAATTGATTATATCAGATTTTAAATACTTTATCAAAATATATGAATGTTATAATATGTATGACAGGCAGGGAAGAGGTTACGAACTGAGTAAAACTTTCACTCAAGTGTTCTGTTATTTTTCTCACTATAAGTGATATTTTTTTATTAAATCAATTGGTTAATTAGAAAGTAAAGTCATCAATTTACCCATTGTATTTTATTTTCAATGGTATGTTAAAGATTTTATTGAAATACTGCTTCTGATTGTTTTTCCTGAAGCAGTCGTGGTATTTTTTATATCATTTATTTTATAAAACACCTATCCAAAGTCATGAATTGTCTGATGTATCACTATTCCATGCTATTATAATAAACTTCTGTATAACATACCTTCCAATAAGGTCTATATAGTAAAACCTTGATATACTTCAGGTTAAATGGATAAAATTTCCAGATGTAAAAATATCCTGTTATTGCTTGACATCTTTTAATACAAGAGTTACCTTTTAAGGTGTTAACTGTCAATTCTTAGTGGAAAGACATTATATTTAAAAAAATAAAACAATTCATTTGTACTACTTCCACATATTTATAATGATCAGGACCGGTTTCGCTCATCACGAGCATTATTTAAAAAAAAAAAAACAAGAGTTACCACTTGTAAACAATGTTCTATGCTCGGTTATCATACTAGCTGCAGCAGTTTCAACACAGGATTTATGTGTGTATTTAATTTTTGCTGACAAACACCTCCTCGTAATCGTGAAGTACAAATGGAAAAAATCACTTTTAAGGTGTTAACTGTCAATTCTTGGTGGAAAGAAATTATATTTTAAAAAATAAAATACAATTCATTTGTTCTACTTCCACATATTTATAATGATCAGGACTGGTTTCGCTCATCACGAGCATTATCAACTGATGATCATGTTCAGCTGATAATAATCGTGATGAGCGAAACCGGTCTTGATCATTATAAATAACGGGCGTGAAAGAATACATATTGACTGTGGAAAGGCAAAAGAATGTAACCCACACCAAAAATATTGTGTATGTAGCAAAATTTGGTTGATCCTGATTATATTAAAATTATATTATTTTGTGAATATCTAACGATATTTTACATTTTAAAATAAATATTTTTATTATAAAATTTCTTATATGATTCTTGTTAGAAATCGCCATGAAAATTAAGACTAAAAGTAGCTCTCAACCTCAAAAAGGTTGCGCACTCTTGATCTATGGAAACTTCATTGGCCTTGTATATAAATGTAGTGTCATTAATTTTTACAATAAATAAAAAAATGCATTCAGAACACCTACTTCATTATAAATATAAAAGCCTTAAAGGGCACCTCACCTACATCAACCTGTTATATCGAAGTTTTACTGTATCACTAATGTTCGCGACAACATTCAACATGCGAGATTAACAATCTTCAGTGCAGAAGACTACATGTGTCAAGTTGGATCTTTTACTTATGAACCTCTCTACCATGCTATTGAGAGGCATACTGTACTGTATTGGAATTTAGTACTTTAGTACTAGTGTAACATGTGTCTCATCTTCAAATTCTAAAGCTTATTGCAAATTATGTAATTGGCTGTAATGTATTTGTCTTTCATACAAGCAATATTATATGTCGTCCAAATAATCAGATATTTGGCAATATTAAACAAATAAATGAAATATTATTGACTTTTCAAATGCATATTGTTGAATTTTGAAATGCATATTGTTGAAAATCCGTTTTTTTATTGTTTTCTGATAATGGTAAGTTGAATGTTGATATTATTACAATATTAAGGCATTTAGAAAAGAAAAAAACGGCTGTGTATATTTTTAAGTGCTGGCTTGTGCTATTGAAAACATTTATTTTTATTCATTCATATTTAAAAAGCCCTAGAATAGCACTACTATTAAATACTTATATATACAGTAGACTCCCCGATAATACGATCATCATTATTTAATATACTAAATAATGATAATAAATAAACGAAAATTTACAAGGAAAGTAATTTCCTTAAAAGAAACTTCAAAAATTATAGATCGATTTGAACGCTTAACGAGAAAATCTTAAGAATTTCGAAGTAATATAATTTAAATGAAGTTACCATTCGAACAATTAAAAATGAAAAAAAAAATAAGGGACCGAGTATCTATTGGGTCGCTTGAATCTATAACTCAAGTTGCTTGTTTAAAAAACAGTAAGGTTGGAAGATTAGAAAATTGCCTTATAAAATGGATTAAAGACTGTAGTTGGAAGCATTCACCGTTGAATTTACAACTAATAAAATGAGGCTTTAAAAATTATTTTTGTGATAAAATCTATAAAAAAAACATTATTTCTTCAGTTCAATGCAGAACTAGGTTAACTGATATTATTCGTAAATTGTGCAAGAGAGCCATTTCAAGACTTAACTTTTCTATATCCCTCTATTAGAAATACTTTGTTTCAATAGTGAAAAATCAATCGAAATATTGATAATTTATAATGATCCTTCCGACACATTATAAATTATCACCTAATTCTAAAACTAAACCAAAAACCCCTTTTTTGAAAAAATATTAGTTAACATAGTTCTACATCCAACTGAAGATTTATCCCTGCTTATTCGAAAATAAAAATGGTCCAATACCTTTCTATTTCTAGAACGCACACGATCAGGCGACAAACGTACATTTGCAGCGATGCGCTGATAATGTTTCTCCTTCTCCCTCGCTTACATCAAAACAGAGCGGCGGAGAGGGACATAAATTCATGACATGATACGTGCGCATTGGTCGGCATTACATAGCTTTCAAGTGCAACTGGGGATATTTGTTTGTTGTTATATGGAACTGTTTGTTTTGAAACGAGAAATAGAGAACACCTTAAAACACCTTAAGACAGTTAACACCTTAAAAGTAAATAGAGAATGTTACATTCTCATTTTCAAGAGAGTTCTCTGTTTCTCAAAGCCCACAATCTTTAAAAAGCCTGATTTTTTTATGAGTACCCCCTATCTACTCCGTTATCACGGAGTCTACTGTATATAATTTTATTGGTATTTTCACAATTTGTTAATGTTCCAATAAATTATCTGCTCTGTTTCGAATCAGACAGTAAATGAAGGTTTATGTTAAACTATGTTTACATGATTTTGATCACATTGAATGATTATGGATGAAAACGAACAAAATATATTATATGAGGGAGTCTTTGCAATTCACGTCTATATAAACTAAATAAATAACATTAATGATTCACTCTCTTTGCTACGCGTTAAAATTGATCATATGCATGAAATATTGTACACATGCTATTAATACTGTTGATGTATTAGACTATGCCGTCTCTATGCGGTATGGTGTTTGATTATATTATATATTTGTTCTATATTTTGCTGTTTTCTTGTTATTATTTCATTTTAGTTGATTCAAATAACTAATTTTAGAGAATTTGTATGTAGAGAAGCTTGATCCAGTATGGACTTAAATTAACAATTATTAATATTCTATAAATTCTTAATATAATCAGAAAACACAAAAAGAAGATTACGTTTAATTGTGTTATAGCTTTTATATTTTAAAATATATATATTTTTGAGGATTATATTTCTAACAATATATTGAAATAATTGTGACACAAGCATGCTGGGACAAAATGTTGAGAACTTAAAATTTTTCTTTCAAAAATAAGAATTATGATGCACGTGATTTTTGGTTATGCAAATATTATAAAAAAATCAGCTCTGTAGGTTTATTTTTGTACATGAAACATAGTAAATGGTGAATTATGATACATGTGCCTAAGTACTGCCGTCGATTTGTTCATTCCTACTATATGTATACTATAAATATATTTTGAATCATCTAACTTGAAGTGTTATTTCGATTTGATTGAGATTAGGACAAGGAATATATTTTTCGTGAATACTTCGTCATGGGCCAGTGAATGCATGAAAATGGAAGAATAGAAAAAATAATTTAATTGATAATTTTGTGTCTTCTAAAAACATTCAATTGAACACAGAACACAATTTTACAAAATGTATTTGATTAAATTACAATGAATGAAATACCTTTGGCCCACTGCTTAGAAATGTGTAGCAGCTGTATATTATTTTCTGTAGAATTCCAATGCTACTAAACACTTCCCGTACATACAGGCCGGTAATTAGGATAGTTATTATAGCTAAATATATTTATATAATGTTATGATGCTTACTGGAGGAATCACATTTTTGTAAACAATTAATTTATTCACACCGCCTTGCCTATTGACCTCAGTTAGTTAGTCTATAATGTTTTGCATTAATTTTTTCTCAGGTTGAAGAGTATTGGCAACATAATAATATAATCAGGTTTATACAAAACTTCAGAAGAAAATCAAAGTTGTTATTTTGTTTCATTCAATTAGATTTTATTGGTAAGCATAACTTTTCTGTCATGAATACATTTATTGAGAACCCTAGAAATAAAAACAAATACAATATATTTGTAATATTATGATTATATTAAATATCTAATATTCTTTAAATACACATATATTAACAGTTAATTATTCTAAGGATATTTATTATTTAAAGTAAATAATGTATCTATCCAAACTAAAGTCAGGTATGTTTTAATGAGTTTATTATTTACTGAGTAAATTGACTTTTTTGTATTTATTTTATTAAATATTGAATTGTATTATATAAAGCAGGAATAGTAGTAAAGATATCTTTGTTGTGTGATATTATTATGATTTTTATCCTGTCAAATAATGCATGGTGTTGTGTTTAAAACTCTGCCTAGAATAGAGTGCTAAATGTAAGAGATCTCTAATTTATGTATACTCTCTTGGTATAGAGTAAATGTTAATTGTATTATACTTAAATCTACGATTTCTTTATAAGTGTGTAGTTTATAGAATTAAAAAATCTCACAGATTCCTTTTTTGAGTCTGTATAAATGTTCATTTTCGTATGCTAAATGAAAGATGTCATAAGTCTAATAACGTTGCATTTAATTCGTAATATGAATATTACATACATTTTTCTTTAATCTGCTTACATAAACTAATGTGTCTGCTGTACCACGACTGCACATATTTTTTATAACATATAAGAATATAAACTCTTGTTTTGTTGAATATGATAATTTTTGCCTACATTTATTAATAGAGATTTATGAATTACATTGATGTTTATATTTGATGCTATGTGTATATTGATAATTATTGTATAACAATAATTTTTGTTTCTTAGCAAGTAATTTCTTTAAAGATGTAAATGATTCCATTGTAATAAAATTAGTAAATTACCCAACAGGAAAATATATTAATACAAGTTAATAGACTTTTTATTGTGTTTTTCCATTTTCCCCGATGTTTATCAACAAAGTGTGGAAGGGTATTCATACACTCGTTAGTGACTTATAGAACGCAGAGGATGAATCCTTTTGGGTGACTTGAGTCCAATCCAAAGAGGTAAGTTGTGGTCGATTATCTTAAACTATAATTTCCACTAGCTGATATTAATATGATCTTCACAGATGGGTTTCTAATATCTATCAGTTTTTTTACGAAAGGTGGGTAACGGATTTTGCGTATTGGAAATCGAAATGCCAATGGCTAGAGACAATCTGATAAATAAAGAATGTTGCAAAGTAATAACAAACGTTTGAATTATTGAGATTTTCTACACTTAGACTTAATGGACTCGAACTGACAGTCAGTTTGAGTCAATTCTTGAGCTCGAATGCCTGAAAATGCCGAAAGGCGAAACCCGGGTCGTTAGTGACAAAATACATGGAAGTGTACAATATCTCAATAATCCAAATTTGATATTGAAATTCCATCAAGCACCCTCAGTTGATGTCTTAAATTATATTAATAACAAACGTATTTATGATTGTATACTGTGCTTCAAAAACAGATGCCTGCAGCAAGTACAAGGGGTACGATTGTTTGACTTTGTCAGGAATGAAAGGAGGTAAGAAAGAGCGCTCTCTTATTAGATCCAAAATAAAAAAGCGATGATGGAAATGTGCTGTTTATACCCTAGGAGAGCCCAAATCATGCATGTTTCTTCTGCCGACAGGATGGATTCCGTCGCTCTGGGAAGCTGCTGATAACCATCCATAGCATGTACTCAGCAGAGCAACGGTATGCTGGGATGACCTAGGAGAAAGCAAGAAGGCGGGTGGAGGACAGAGAATCTTGAAGGAACTGTGTGGTGTCCATATACTCTGAGTAGGAAGCAGATATGGTTTCAAAAAAGCTTCTCTACCTAAATGAGGAGCGATTAAACCATTTTTAGAGTTATGTTCTCCACATTTCTTCTCTCTATATCAAATTCGAATTGTTGAGTTTTTGTATGTTTTCATGTATTTTGTCACTAACAACCCGGGTTTCGCCTTTCGGCATCTTCGGGCATTGAAGTACTCAATTGCCCGAAGATGCCGAAAGGCGAAAACCGGGTCGTTAGTGACAAAATACATGGAAATGTACAAAATTTCAACAATTCAGATTTGATATTGAAATTCCATCAAACACCTCAGTCGATGTTTTAAATTCCTTCTATATATTTGTAAACTTACATTATCTTTTTGCTGTGTTCAAATCTATGATAGTGATTTTATAAAACGAATGAGAATACGTATTTTAGTTTTCATATTCTATAACATATTGTAAATCTTTAAAAAATTCAAAACCATGGTGATTCATTCATCCATAGTGCAAGTTATTCGCTCATTTATAAAATAATTGTATTTTATAAACTGATATATTGAGAAAGCTGTCAAATTATGTACAATTGAAATCGAGGTATTTTTGGAAATACGAGTTCAATGGAGTGTTTACAAAAGGGCCCCAAACTGTAGTTATTCCAGTGCACACACAGGACCACTTTTTACTTTACAAACTTTTACAGGTGCTTTCTGTTGAAATATTTAACAACTAAATTACAAATCAAAGCAGTTTTCTGCTTTTAATAAGAGAGATTTAGTGATATTTCATACCAAATACACAATGTCATCTTGGTATTTCAATTGAAAATAAAAACCGGCCCTTTATAGTACATCACTTCATTGGTAAAGCTTTCTCTCTGCTTTGTTAACTTTTCTTCAGTTAATCATTTTTTATTATACCTACGTGATTTCAAATCTTCTACAGTAAAAGTATCATCTTGAGATATATATTTTGCCAGAAAAAAAACACAATCTAACGTTGAAATGCTATTTTAATAATTGCATTGATATACATACCGCATTGATTGGATTGATTTACATTTTGAATAAAACAGAATAACTTTCATATTGTGAATGAAAAAAGTAATTGAAATCACCAGAATCGTCCTTGTGTTGTATTAGGAAATCAGATTAACAGCATGTCCTTTACGACCATTTATATATTCTTCCATAGCAGAAAACCAAACATTAATTTTTGTATGGTCAATTATGTCCTTGAATGCATCGCATCCTTTAATACTGCTTAAAACACCATATACAGCGAGATCGGAGAGATCAGGTTCAGATCCCCCCATGAACTGTGTACCATTAGCTGTGATGGCTTTTGTCCAATAATTGCATTCATCGTACAATGACTCACGAACGTCTCCTTTGAGAGAATGCCTAAAACAGAAATAGACACTCAAACATAAGAGTATGACAAAAATCATATAAAGAAAATGTATTTACTACATTTTATAAAATTTAAATTAATATTCCTAAATATATTAAAAGATATTTGGGCTTCACAGTTTTTGAAAACATTTTCTTTGGAAGAGTTTTGAAACGTCAGGTGTTTGCCACCAATCAAAACACGGTGTCTTCCCAAAACAATATTTATAGATTAAGATATATTTTGGAATCCTTGTTTTTTTGATTTAAATTGATTTGAACAAAAGAATCGCAAGGCTTAAGTGCAAAAAAATTCATTGAATACTTGGCTACACATAAATCAAACATGAATGTACAGTTCCCTAAATAAGCTTACATGATACTATGTAATAACTTTTATAAATGAATTCTGATTAGAGAAAAGATATTGGATAAAAACCTTGCTTTAAGTCGTTTGCCAATCATCCACATGGCAAAAGCACCAACATTTATCATAAGACTACATTCCCATGCGGGAAAATGTTTTCTCCACTCTCCAACATCAGCAAACCAATTAAATGCTTGTTTCGCCTCATCCTTTGTGCGATATACGTTGGGAGATAGTGTATGTACAAATACTTCATCGACCCATCTTCTCCATTCACGTTCATTACTTGAATGGTAAAAAAGGGTAGAAACAATATATTAACACAATATGCACAGAAAAAGGATTAATACACGTTTCAGCAATTGGTGGTTATGTACAGGTGGATATTTTTACCATTTTGTAGTTTAGTCGTTATCATCAGGTAAAGTATTAACACCCCACTATGTTTTGTTTAATATTTTGCTTTAACTATCTTATGAGAATTGATTTAAACTATTTTCACAAAAAAAGACATTTACTGAAGGTATAGGAAAATCAGAAGAGTTAAATTTTGTGGGAAAAATGTTAATATAATATAATGTCGTCCTCTGTGGTCTACTGGTAAGAGCTCTATTCCAGTGATGAGATGGGTTTGAGTTCAAGTCCCAGTAAAGTCATTATCAAATTTAGATGTATTTCAATTTTAATTTGAGATCTTGGTGATGTCTCTTCTCCTCGAGTTAATCACAAGTGACTCATTATCATCTCATTTGAGTATATTGCAAGTGATTTAAAAAATTTGACACCTTCACTTTCTGTTATATCATGATGTTCTACACAATTTTTTTTTTAAATTTTGTAATACAATATACGTTCTTCAATAAATATTTTCTTCGTAATAAATTTAAATACAATATGTCGATTATAAGTACTAAATAAAATTATATTTGGAAAACTACGTAATCACTATATCAACTTTGCGAAGGAAAAAGAATGTAACCCTCAGTTTTTCCTAAATAGCTTTTTTTCGATAAACACAATGTATGCAACTCAATACACGTTATATCAAAAGGATGTAAGCTGTAAATGCCTAATTAGTATCAAAATTTGGATTTTTAGTTTGAAAAAAGAGGGACTTTGAAATTTGCAGCAAGGAAAAAGGACTTACACCACATCAATAATACCATTAGTCGCTCAGGTAAGATTTTCGTAATCGTAAATTACAATTATATTTTTATAAAACAACCCTGTTACAACGATACTATATCTTAAATCATAGATCAATGATCTCTTGTTCATATTAGACGATTTTTGCTATATCTACTAAAAACATCACCGTGCGGTTTTTAGGTTATGTGTTGCGTCAATCTATTCTATATTATTAGTATATTCTCCTAATATTATTAGTATTTTCTGCTTTATATACAGTTCTATTATACGATGCATAATATTCGATTATCTTGTAAATTAGACGTAAGAAGAGTTCAGATTACACTGCTCGTGAAATGGAATAAATATGACGTACTGATATATTCTCTCGTCTATTTTTTCATTCATAATGTATGATAAACTATGTCTTAGCTTAACTTGCAGTAAATAAATAGTAGAATAGTAATATCGCACATTTAGAAAAATTATTGCAGCGTGTTATTAGGCTTGTATTGATATAATTATTACTAACATTTTTGCTATGCTACATACTCTATGTGATTTATTATATATAGTAATCAAATTTCCAGTTAATTAATTATGATGCATTCCTAAGAAAGCTATTTAAAATATATGTAGAAGTGTACTAGCTGCCATAATTTTATACGTTTATGCAAAAGTCATTTTAAATTGGTGAGGAAAAAAGCTGTAAGCTGCTTAACTACATTGGTGTTGATAATTTTTGTCAGGGAAAAAAGACGTAACCATCAATTTTATTGGTTTTTCTTAAATAACTTATTACATTAATATCAGATTGGGTTGTGTATATTTAATATTTTGATTTTGGCCGAAAATCATCAAAAAAACGTTTTCTGTGGCTCCTGTAAAATTTGTTATGCGTGGGTTACGTCCTTTTTCCTTTCCACAGTCAATATATTAATTAAATTTATTATCTATAACAACCTGCAGTTATTATATTACATATTTCATTAACATTGTGTTGTATTTAATTAATAAAAAGATATGACAAAAATATTGTGTTTTATTTATCCCATATTGTTTTGTCCGGTTACCACGTTACATTCAAATGGTTGAATTAAAAAAAATTGTACATGTACAGGGAAATCATATACTTATCTTACTTTAATATTTCATGAGACCTTGTTCTTTGCATATCCCTGAACATCAAGAAGTATTTATTTAATACTTCATCTCTACTTTTTCCATGTTCATCTACAACAGCCATTGTTGGGTAGAAATCAATGATTTCACTTAGGTCTTGAGACTTATCCATCAAATAAGATGAGAGAGCTGATATTATTGTACTGCTGTCATTTAATTGCTGCAAAAATTCAAACCATTAATGTTAATAGAGATATAACAAGTATAGTATTCATGCCCAAGAATTCAGGAACTGTTGAAGTATATTTTCCCCAAATAAGGCACTAATATTATAATAGATTATTTCTAATTACTTAACTCAGGACATTTTTTAATTTACAGTGCAACCATTATGCAGCAAAAACATATTTTTTCAATGGATTCGGCGGTAAATTTGTGGAAATTCATTTTTAATACAAAATTAAAATTGATAACTCTGTTATTCCACTGGATGTGTTAATAAATGTGACACGTGTTTCGAATCTTTAACACATTGTTGTCGGGAAATGCAAAATTACGTTTTTCACGAATTATTGGTAGAATGCGGGAAATGTAAAATTACGTTTATTTGTACTGTCAGTTGTTTGCGTGACGTTATATCATGGGGTTGTTTGTCAACACGAAATGCAATGCCGAAATTAATTATCATGATTCTTACTACCCTGCTAGATTATATGGGTGGAAGTTTGGGATGGTAAATAAAAAATCGAAAGTTTTACAAATGTATTTTGCAAACTCCATTGCTAGTTTAGTATGAGTCGATTCATATATCCTATTTTTCATATAGCTTGCGGTGTTTATTTATCGTTTCGTATGTTCTGTACAATGTTATCAATACAAAAATGTTTTCACAAAATAATGAAAGTGAAGATGAAGTTAGTGTATGCCGAACTAACAGATTGTTTCTGGAATGAAGCGTGAAGTTCATTCCTAAGCTAAAGGTTTCTTTGTAATAACTGCGACACCCATCTTTTTGACAATAAACTGCACAAATTATTATACTCTCGATGTTTGTGTATTTATTATTTAAAAAAAAGCAGCACATTTGTTTCGAATTAGGCATCAAATTTCATACTTCCAGTGATTATAAAGTTGTGAGACTTGTAAGTATATAATTTTATTGATTGTAGAATAATATGATATGGATAAATATGTTATGTTTTCTATATATATATATGTAAATGATCAGTTAAAATTGCTTACGAATGTAGCGAAACAGGTCCTGGGCATTTCATAATAGAATAAGTACAAAAAAATTGTGGTATATTTTTATAAATATAATGCTTTTGCGCCGAGAATTCACAGTTCACACCTTAGCTCTGTACTCAAGTGCAAGTTTATTGTATTACTCGAGTGCTGCCGCTATGGCATGTCAATAAAATTTTTTTTTTATTGACATGCCATAGCGTTGTGTGTACATGACAAATAGTTACAGCTATTTTTTATTGCGATTTCAATCAAGTTAGAATGAATAATAATAGGTTATTATATTTATCTGAGAAAGGAGTCGCCAAATGAAGACGACATGCATAATTTCAATATGTGTTTTTATCTGAATCTTTCGATGCAAGCGATATTTTTTTGTCACATAGGGTAGTGACTGGAGGGTGAACAGCGTTATGCATGATCTGAAGTGTTTATTTCTCAAATTAGTACTCGCTTTTATTTGTTTAAAAATCAAGGGCGTCTCGTATAGTTTAGAATTTTATATTTGAATAGATTGTCTTTGTTGACAATACTTCTAGTATATTATACCGATTCAGAAACTTACAAATCTAATGTGAAGTACTATAATGAGTCTTATGAAAATTAGTACGTATCTATTTATTATTTACATTTGAAGTTTGTGAAATTATTGGTTGACCAATTAGTAGTAGATTTTTGGCAAGGTGGATCTCAAAGGCGCACTTCAACTGTTCCTACAGAAGACCGACTAGCAGATAAGTTACATGTCCTGTTTTCCGGGACTAAGAAAGACTGTGCAGTATGTTCAAATAGAAAAATCCCAGGTGGTAGATCAGAAACACAACTATTTTGCGAGTCTTGCATCAATAAGCCAGGATTACATATAGGAGATTGCTATATGAAATACCACACAATGAAGAATTACAAATAATGTTAAAATAAGTGCAGTATAAATCTATTTTACGTAAATAATAACAAAACAATTTTTTCTTTTGTTGACATGTTTTTCAACAATTGGTTTTTCGTATTGAAAATATGATTTTCATCGAAAAACGTCTCGAGTAGGCGGTAGGCACATACAAAAAGGCTGGAGTGGTAAAGGTTAAAGTGAACAAATTTGCAATTAATTGGAATCTTGGTTATGTTTTTTGAAAATATTTTTTGTTCAAATAATTCTATTCACTTGTGTGAAGTTTCCTATAAATATTTTAAATAAAATGTAAAATATTTTTTTTAAATATTTCATGTGTTACATAAAGTGTTAAAATCGATATTTTCAAAATGTTCAAATGTTTTTCATCAAGTTAATAATTATTTACATCAATTGTGTGGTCCGAATTAGGAGCATGCATAAAAACTGTTGATATACATTCAGCGATAATTTATGGGTCATCTGCAACATACAATTTATAAGAATATTTATTCCACTAGTTGTGTTTATAAGAGTAAACTGTGATTTGCTTTGTGACAAGCATCTTCAAATTGAATGTATATTTAAATTGCAAATATAATGCCAACAACAATGACAAAAACATAAAGGAAAAATTACAAATGTATACATACCACAAACCCATTCTTCGTTTTAGCTAACAATATTGGTACTTTTTTGTAAGTGGACCATTTTATTGACTGGCGAAGAACAGCATCCACCTCAACAATTTCATAGGAAAGTCCGTTGGAATCCAGAAATGCTCTAACTTTGCAACAAAATGGACAGGTTTGATACTGAAAGAGCACTAAATGAAGATTTGAGCTATCAGTTTCACTCAGTATCTGAAAATCGTTAAAAATAATCTTCAAAAAAGGACAGTTATTATAAAATATTTAAATGAATACTATTATTAATTTATTTTCTGATGGCTACTTCCTCAGTTTTTTAAATAAAATTAACACTCAGTAATTGTGTCTAAGACATATCTATTACATAATAATTATTAATAAAGTATATTATGGCCCAAACAGTAAACTTTAAGTTACTATTTTTAGAGAAGTTAATTGAAATAATTACGATAATAATTATAAAATGAATTTACCACAAATGACCGAGAGATTTAAACTAAAAACTAACCTAAAAAATCTAAATGTAAAAAAGAAGAAGTCATACTAGCATAAATCCAAATTCACCATTTGAAAATAGTTTTCATTTAAAAAGGGTAATATAATATTGCATTTAGTTTTACCATGACATGCGTCATGTAACAATAAAACTATTTTGCATTTTTTCCATACAATTATTTATTTATCTGAAATTTAGAAGCAGCATTTTGCTTGCATGTCAACAATTCTTTATTTCACGTGTGGAAAACGCACCAACAGAATAACTATATAAATTAACACATCTTGAGCGGGGAGGGTAGTCCTACCCGCTAGCTTGACTCCTGCTCAACGGTGGAAGAGTAGTTTTAACTTTTCCGCTGGATCAGCTTTAAAGGCGGGTAACTATATCTACTCGATTATTTAAAATCATTATTATATACCAATCTCTTGAGAACAGTCGGAGCTACACAAAAACTAACAAAAAAATATAATAATACTTTTTTTCCTTTACGCACCAACACTTCATATTATATGAACATGAGTATTTTTTATGAGACTTTGTGTGTAATGTTATTGGTTTTGATAATTAGTGATTGTAAAGAGTCTATGATGGTCTAAATTATGTCTGTCTTCTTCTTGCATTTAGATTTCCTTTATCACGAGACCGAAAAATAGGACATCTCAGCTATCGTAATGAAGTCTTTAAAACATAGTAGGTCTTTTGTTTTAGTAATGTAAATATTATTTCTTATGACGATACCAAAAATATACTTGGTTTCTTCTGACACTTGATTATCCTTCCATTGAGTGAGCGAAAAAGCGAGACTTCGTAAGCCATCAAAATACATTCGAAACCCATGCACGTGTATTATGTATTGCCCGTTGCCCCAGTGCATGTCACAAAAAAAAACATAACATGTGTCGATCGAATTTCTGAAATCCACCCAGATTTAAATCGAAATCGGTACTTTAGCCTAATATTAAATAGCATTATATGGGATAATATATGTATTTTTAGTGTAAGAATTATTTGTTTGTAAAAGTCTTGCTGTGAATGTGTGATAGCCGTAATATAGTTATGCAACCTTGATTATTCGTTAGTAGTAGGCAGCTGCATATGGTAAGTATGCATTCCAAATTTCATTTAAAAATAATCACTAGTTTGGAAGATAGAGCGATTATTATAAAATTTGATTTTTTTTCATTTGCCGCTGATTTTCGCCCGCTGCACGTACCTGTGACTTATTAGCAAAGTCCGCTCATAGTGTGTTAACCTTTACTATGTAAAATAAATCCGCACGCTAGTTGGAGTGTATTCATTACACATCATGCATTTATGACTGATTATAGGTGGTTGATAGCCAGACAAATAAGAATATTCACAGACATCGCTTAAATTTATTAAAGTTGAAAACGACATAGTCGACATGAAGTAATGATTAAAATTGTATCCCTGAAAACATGAAAAAAAATCGGCCGACGACAAACGGATTAGCAGACTACCTCAAACGTAGGATCGAAAGCTACTGGCTTGCGCTCGACACTTTTCGTCTCGCGCAATCTTGAAAGATACAAAGCGACTGGGCCTCTCTGTCTCGCGCATTGTCATTCATATGTGAGCTTATGTGAAAAATGTTCGGTGTTCCCCGCTGACCGTTGTATCCACTTGCACAACTCAGAATATGTACATAGCACACTCGCACACGTATGATTGTATTGGTAAATTTATCCCGGATTTTCGACAAAATATCCCCACTGCGCCCAATTGCATGTTATTCTTATTACTATTATTATGTTATTGAATGTGCAAATGTACAATGGAGGAATACCTAAAATCTAAACGCAGTATTTATTATATGTATAGAGATATTTTAATTATTATAAGCTATGTGCAATAAATACACATCACAGAAAAGGAAAAGTTAAGCAAATTAAAAAAAACGATAATATAAAATTATGCACAAATATGATTGTTTAAATAACAAATGTGCCTCCCATAAATGTAATATTAATCGTAAAAGTATCATACACACACAGCTTGAATATTTATAATAAATATTTGTAAAAAACCTACCTTTTTCGTCGGCTTATAAACGGGTGGTTGTTTAAGTATTATCGGCTCCTTGTTGCTATTGAATGACAACTCCTTTGTTTGGTTGATATTAAAATGCGTATAACCTGAGTATCCAATTCCGACTAGAGCTCCGAAACTAGCTCCTATAAGAGTAATCTTCAATATTCCTTTTCGTTCTGGAGCCCTGGTCGAGTATGGCCCAAATAGCACATTACGAAATAAGTTGTTATTTTTATACGTAAACAGAGGCTTCACAAATCTATTCACCCCGTGAAGAGGGCGAATAATGTTGAAAACAGACATGACTATGCTTAATGTAAACAATACAATAATTCTTGTTATCAGTTACCGAAATAATACGCCGTACCTGACCCTGGTCGGTGATCAAAATGACGTTTGGTGTGGTGCTGCCATTTGCGATGAAGACTATTTTCATAGACAAATAAGGGTCGATAAATATTTTTAAAAATCAGAGAATTCTGCCAGATCCGTTCCCCAATCTCCAAGTTCACCGCTAAATCAAAACAATATTCACCTCCAAAAAAGTACCTCCAGTATTCAATTTAAGCATCTATTCTCATAGGTCAATATACACTTTTTCTGAGTCGTCGCTATGTGACTATGATTCGCTGGCGTAATGCGGGTTTCGTAGAATACAAGTGCTTAACAAATCGCATTAAGTTTTAACTTTGTACAGTAGTTGGTGGATCCCATGTGAGCACATCGATGTCAGTGGATGTTCACATAGTAAATGATGGGAAATGTTCAACCCAGCAAGTCCATCTGCGGGCATGCCCGCGGCGACCATCGGGCAATGCAGCTTTGGCTGTTGCTAATAGCAGTGGGCAAAAGGCGAACCTTCCGGCGCCTTAAAACCGGTCTTCTGGCTAAGGGAAGGAAATCCCTGACAGAAAAACCGGGTTGAGCCAACCTATAGAGCCCTTGTGACTCAGGCCTCGGAAGCGCAGGGCTAATCACCCGGTCTTCTTAAATGAATAGATTACGACACCATCAACGCAAAAGCCTCGGACGCGTAGGCCTGCTAATGGACGACCCAGCAACGAAAAGGACATGATACTCTCCAACAACTACTTTATGAACATAGGCGCATACAATGTGCGTACTATGCGTACCCCAGGAAAGGACCTACACGCCACTCGCATCATGCAAACCTATAAGCTTGATGTTTTAGGGCTGAGCGAGGTGCGTTGGAAAGGCGCCGGGAAAAGGTTGTTGGAGGGCGGATTCACAATTTTATATTCAGGTCAGGAGCAATACCATCGCCAAGGGGTGGCATTATTGACGTCGGGGAGGGCAGCCCGCTGCCTTGTCAAATGGGAACCCATCTCAGAACGACTAATACGAGCCACCTTCAGGGTGACTGATAGCTCGGTAACTGTCCTTCAGTGCTATGCACCTACCGAGGAAGCCGACACACAGGCAAAGGATACTTTCTATGACTCTCTCCACGCGGCCATCTCCACAATCCCCCGTAGAGACCGCGTGATCGTAATGGGAGACCTCAATGCGAGAGTGGGAACGGATCCTTTGCTTGGCCCCACAGTGATGGGAAGGCATGGCCTCGGTGAAGCCAACGACAACGGTGAGAGACTCATCGAGTTTGCAACTATGAATGAGCTCGCCGTTGGCGGTACAATCTTCCCCCACAGAGACATCCACAAATACACGTGGACTTCTCCTGATGGTTGCACAAAAGCACAAATTGACCACTTTCTCTACGGCGCGACTCACCGAAGGGAACTTCTCGATGTTCGAACCTATAGGGGTGCCGACATATACAGCGATCATGAGCTGCTTGTCGGCAAAATCCGTCTCAGACTCAGACGTACAGTACGGCCCCCGACTCGAAAGAGGATCGACATCGAGAGACTGCAATTTCCTCGAACTCGGCTGAATTTTGACGTCGCTGTGAGAAAGAACGTCACCAACTGTGTGCATGACGGGGAAAACCCCCGACGCGACACCATTGAATCGGAATGGTCCAGCATCAAAGATGCAGTTGTGTTAGCCGCTCATGAGGTGCTAGGAGTCAGGAGGAGTGGGCAGCCAAAGTGGATGTCCGACGACACGTGGGGGAAAATTGAAGAAAGAGCGAGGTTTAAAGCACTGAGGGACAGTGAGACAGACCCAGACCGGATCGAGGACCGCCGGACAGACTATCGGTACCAAGATAAGATAGTAAAAAATCGATAAACGCCGACTCATGGACAACCAGATTGAAGCAGCAGAGACGGCAACGCGCAGAAATGATACAAGAAAACTATTTAGAATCACGCGCGAATTTGCGGTAGACGACCACCGACCCCCGGGCCCATCCGTAGTCCCAGCGGGGCAATAGAGTAAAGCGCGGAGCGTGTTAGAAAGATTTGGAGAGATCATTTCTGCGGGTCGCTAAACCGTTCTCCTACCTCGAACCCCTTTGACGTATGCAGCGAAGCCACACTTGTAGATATCCCCCGACCGCCAAACATTCCCGACCATGCACCGACGCACGCTGAGATCACCTCAGCTGTGCAGCGGTTAAAGAATGGGAAGGCACCGGGCGTGGACGGTATACACCCAGAGTTTCTCAAGTACGGCCTGGAGGCACTCTTGCAGCCCTTGCACATACTTCTCAGTAAGGTGTGGGAGCAGGAGCGCTATCTGAGGGACTGAGTAAACGGTGAGGTCATCACCATTCACAAAAAAGGTGACCCACTCTGCTGCGACAATTACCGGGGCATAACGCTGCTCAGCGTGCCTGGCAAGGTTTTGGCGCAGATAGTCTTGGCAAGAATAAGGATTCCAGTAATGTGTATCCTCAGGGAAAACCAGGCCGGTTTCTTACCTGGCCGATCCTGTGCGGACCAGATTCATAATCTCAGATGCCTTCTCCAGCAAAGCAACGAATTCAACAGCTCGCTGGCGTGTTGCCTCGTTGATTACGAGAAGGCCTTTGATAGTCCGCACCGGCCTTCCCTATGGGACATATTAAAACTCTACGGAATCCCAACCAAGATTATCGCCATCATCAAATGCATGCACGAGGGCAGTGAATGCTGTGTCAGAATCGACGACGTAACGACAGAATGGTTTGGGGTCTCAACCGGTGTCAGACAGAGCTGTTTTTTGGCTCCGTTCCTCTTTATAATAATCTTCGACTTCATCCTGAGGAAGTCAATTCCACCCGACCGAGGTTTAGCCGTTGCCCCCAATCTGAGGCTATGCGACCTCGAGTGTGCTGACGACGCTGTCATATTTGACAAATCTGTCGAGGGTGTTCAGGAAACAATGGACAGGCTGCAGAGCAACTCGTATCGCATTGGTCTCAAAGTCAATGCGAGTAAAACCAATGTGCTCTGCAACAGTTTCTGTCCAGACCCAGACTACCCTCTGACGAGCGCGGGGCAAGACATCGAGAGAGTCGACGGCTTTAGGTACTTGGGGGTACACATCACGGGAGATGGCAATCCGCGTAAAGAGCTCGCAATCCGATTAGGGATAGCTGGAGCAACTTTTAACTCAATGCGGAAAGTCTAGGACTCACGGTTGTACTCGGTCAGAACCAAGTGCCACTTATTCAACGCATGCATCCTGACGGTGTTGCTTTACGGTTGCGTGCGTTGTCATGGCACCTCACCAAGGCACAGGGTAACCGTATACTGTGCTTTGAAAACAGATGTTTGCGGCGAATACTAGGGGTAAGGTGGTTTGATTTTGTCAGGAACTCGGAGGTAAGAGAGCGGACGGACCAGCCTCTTATTACGTCCAAAATAAAAAAGCGACGATGGACCTGGCTTGGACACGTGCTGCGGATGCCCCAGGGGAGCCTGAATCCTGCCTGTCTCTTCTACTTCTGTCGCCCTGGAAGGCCACTGATGACCATCCATAGGATGTATTCGGCGGAGCTACGGGACGCTGTGATGACCTGGGAGGAGGCTAGGAGGCTGGCGGGGGACAGAGAAGCATGGAGGAACCGCGTGATGGCCATATGCTCCGAATAGGGAGCGGATATGGTTTAAAAAAAAACAGCTGCGTGTTCCAGACAGTCTGCTTTGAGTTAAATTCCAAAGTCATTCCGTCTTTCGGAATGTACACACTATTGACCTTTCCAATGATCTATTCTGCGCTGGTCAGGTTCTTATCAGAGTCCTGATAAATTAGATACACATCACATTCGTTTTACTTTTCACATTCGTTTATTTTCAGACCAATGTGATATGAATTAATTCCTATTCCGTCAATAATCTCCCAGATACATATCTAATTATTACAACGGCATCATCGGTATATTCAAGATCACTCAGCTTCAGAATGGGGACAATAAATATACCTCCATCAGAAGCAGTGGCAGATGACTGGCTATACAAGCCAGTTTGACCGATGGCAAGTTAACCCCGCTGTATGTTAGGTGCCCTCAGTAAAATTAAATAACTTAATATTCTTTTTATGTTAAATAACTTAATATAAAAAGATTTCGTATTTTTGGCTGGTTTATTTTTGAAAACTATATTTGTTCGTTATAAAAATTGAATCAATTTCTAAATTATGTGTAATTAAAGATAACGATAAAGGAAACGATATTTTCTCTCGAAAAATATATTTTTTACGAAAAACTAAATTTTACATACATCATAAAAATTTTATTGAAATTAAAAATAAACAATAGTTTCTAAAAATAGGCATCCTTGATTTTTGGCGTGATAGAAAAAAGACAAATTTATTGTTGACTCCGGCTAGAAATATTTTTAGAGCCAGTCCGCCACTGATCAGGTAGAATTAACCTCCATGATAATAATAAGCAGGAATAGAGAACGATACACTGTGTCACTGCGAATTTGACAATGACCACGTTCTTTGGTGGGATCCCATGTGCATCCAGTATTCTCCATAATGAAGGTCGATGCGTACTGTCAAAGCAACCTTAAGTTACAAGCAGTACTGTAAGAAAATTTGCAATTTACGTGTAGTCCTAAGAATCCCATTCTCTACCAACAAATTATATGGTTGTACGAAAATCGTCTCTCAACTCCGTTTTTCGTCGAATATAACATATACTTGAAAAAATTTCTTGTGAGTTTATTCAATGTTTCTTTACTATAATCATTATGTAATTTGCGATTCATCGAAAACCAACATAGTAATAATTAAATCGTCCCAATAAATTATATCGTACAGTCATCATAATATATGTAGTGAATGGCACGAAATACGATGTGTGGCAGGGTGATTTATTAAAATCATAATTTATCGCAAAATGCACACTTTGAATTGTCAATTAATAACAATCATTGAATACGAGTATGCTATATAATTATATTCTTTCAAAGTAAGTAAACAACTTTATTCCTAATATGAAATTAAAATTGATAACTTAGTTATTCCACTGGCTGTGTTACTAAATGTAATGCGTTTCGCTTTTTTAAGAAGCATCTTCAGACTAACTATATCGCAAAAGAAGGGTATTAAAATGGATAGTTTTAAATAGAAGTTTTTAGAAATTAATAAAACCGTAAACAGCAATCGAATATTAGGAAATAACATATTAAATAGGACAAGTGGCACACCACTATCAAATTTATTTTCTTTGGGATTTTCACCTCCAAGCACTAGTAATTAATTTTATAGTCAGTACTATCATCGTTTGGGACTTAATCTCTCCCCACGTCCAGTAGAAGGAAACAAACCCAGAGTGGGTTTGTTTCCTTCATTTTCCTTCATTTTTAATTACGATGCTTCTGAAAGAAGCGAAGCGCGTTACGTTTAGTAACACAGCCAGTGGAATAACGAAGTTATGAACTTTAATTTAATATTAAAACACCAAAGTTACCACCGAATCTATCGAAAATATCTTTATTCCTATGAACATTAAAGATATTAGATTTAATTACCCACTATTTCACATCATTAAAATATGCTAGAATTCATCGTAATTAGACTGAAATATCGATTTCATGCCTTCACAGTAAATGTAATGGAATACTCATCTGCAAAAATACCCGTTGACAGGCCGTACAGCATGGCGTGTAATTATAGGGGGCTTTGTCACAGTCAAATGCTTTCTCGCAGTCAACAAAATGGTAAGCGAGAGAACAAAGTAATTGGTTCTATATTTTCAATGTATTCCATTTTTCACTTACATCGATGTGAAATGATAATGAACATTAATGAAAAGATTAAATTTAAAATTTCATTTCGTTTATTAATTTTTAATAAAAAAATAGAAAACTGTACCAATAGAAAAAATAAAATGAAATTTATGTGAAGTTAATTCACTTAAAAATATCTACTTACAAAAATTAATATTAATGTTCAGTATTTTATCACAAGTCTACTACAGTAGGTATTACAAAATTCCTAAATATCGTTCAACATGTATAATACATTTGATACCAATATGAAAATAATTCGTATGATTCATCATCGAATTTTAATTACACTTGAGTCCCTTTTTACGCATTTTTGAAGTAGTACGGTTTATATTTAATACAACTGCCTATTTTTTATAATTTGAACCATTTTGAAATAATTAACCACACGTTTTTCAAAAGGCTACATTTTACCATTGCAAAGATCACAAAGTTTAATCACTGATTATATTATGGTTAAAGAAATAAATAAACACAGAACAATGGTGAAAATGACGCCAATTCTAATTATGAAGAACCATTGTCTTTAATATGTATGTATATCTGATGCGTATGCTATCTCTTGTAGTGATAAAGTAATTTCTAAGCCAATCGCAATTGGCACCGACCAATGTTATATAGCGATCATTCTGATGAAAATGTAAAAAAATATAGCTTTTAGATAAAATTAAATGAAAAAAGAATTTTATGGAAATTTTCAGACTTTTTTTGTGATTTTTGGTATATTTAACTTGCTGCTTTAAAGTTTTATAGTTTTGGCATATTATTGAACAAATCTCTAATTTTGTAAGTCAAGTATTTTTTTCATGCGGCATCCTATGGAACGTATTTATCGCAAAAAGAGACCTGAGTGCTTAATAAAATACATATTTAAAAACTTTGCAATATTACACTACACGATTATAAAAACAAAACAAAAATTGACACAAAATTTTGTGTCGCGTTCTATTTTCGTGTATACGTTGATATCTATTAAATGAAAAAATATTCGTACGTAATTTAAGACATTGACTGAGGGTGCTTGATGGAATTTCAATATCAAATTTGAATTGTTAGATGAAACCCGGGTCGTTAGTGACGAAAGAAATGGAAATGTACAAAATCTCAACAATTCAAATTTGATATTGAAATTCCATCAAACACCCTCAGTCGATGTCTTACTCGAATACCTGAAGATGCCGAAAGGCAAAACCTGGGTCGCTAATGACGAAATACATGGAAGTATAGAAAATCTATTACTGCGTAGATCAGAAGTGCCCGTAATTTAAATAGTGAGATGAAAGTAGATCACTGAAATAATAAAACCGAAAATATCTTTTTTGTAAGATAGTGAACATACCTTCATACATAGATACCTTCTTTGAAATACGGATTCAAAGAATTGGATGCGACTTTTTTAGCTCAGCGGACCAATTTTTAGAATCTAAAATATAAGGTTCATGATTGTCTGCATTATAAACTGTAAGTCAGGTCAATTGATGTTACCAATTATGATTATACCGTACAATTATGATTATACCATTTCCTGTCAGCTTTTTTTCTACTTACTACTGTAGAGTAGTCAGGTAGCAAAGACTACGTTAGGTACCTACTTACAACAAATTATAATAAACCAAACAGTATGGTTCTTGG
The DNA here is from genome assembly GCA_022494535.1 of Himalopsyche phryganea. NCBI lineage: Eukaryota > Metazoa > Arthropoda > Insecta > Trichoptera > Rhyacophilidae > Himalopsyche > Himalopsyche phryganea. The sequence goes on from JAGVSL010000072.1 coordinate 1,774,153, forward strand.
TAGATACTAGGGCATCCTACCCCAGATCCTTTTTATGATCCCGGGATTTCGGGATTCAGAATTTCGTAATAACGGGATTGGTAATTTCGTGTGTCAAATTGTACATTTAAAATTTAATTTGTACCCGATATTGCTTCAATTGGAATGCATATACTTAATATTATTTTGAGCACTGGATTGGGTTTTTTAATGATTTTGAATCAGACAGTCACTTACAAAACCAAAGAAAAAAAATCAGAATAGTTTCATATTTTATTTTATTCGTTGTATTAATATTGTCTTCCATCCATTTAAGAAGCGGTCCTGAATTGTCCTCTATTTCAAATTTCTTAAGAACGTGTTACGAAATATGAGAAGAGGTGATATAAAAATACGTCCATGAACAAACTGAGGTAGCTACACGTTGTAGTTAATCAGGAAGTTTTAATTTGATATAAATATATATTCATATTATGCATTACATATATATTCATAATGTTAATATTATTAAGAATTAATTTTAGCATTTACAGTGAATCCTGAAATCCCGGGATTGATCTTTAAATAATTCCGGGATTACGAGATTGAATAATTGACCGGGAGGGATCCCGGGATTGGAAGCCACAGTAGTTCCTTCCTATGTTATGATAAGATAACTAACTGTTAAACTATTAGTATTTTTTTTATAATTTAAGACATCGACTGAGGGTGCTTGATGGAACTTCAATATCAAATTTGGATTATTATTACTGACGTCAGTTCGAGTCCATTCGTAACCTGGAATGCCTGAAGATGCCGAAAGGCGAAACCCGGGTCGTTAGTGACAAAATACATGGAAGTGTACAAAATCTCAATAATCCAAATTTTATTAGTATTTTGTCTATGGAGTCTATGGACAAACTATAGACAATATACAAACTGTCAAGCCGACGGCTATGACTTTGATTTTTGTTGTCAAGTATTCTAATTTATGCGTTTTAATCGTTTGCCTTATCAAACTTTAAGTAAAAGTCCTAACTGACTGAATAGTCGTATTTCTGCTGAAAGCTTTATTCAATAAATGGACTTTCAAAATGGCGATAAGAGAGAACGCCGAATAATTCGTAAAACAACGGTCCTGAGTTTAGTTGATTCGTCTGTACATTCAAATTTACGATGTATTGATACAAAACAATATTCTAAAAGAAAAACAATACTAATGTCATCAGACTCGGTGACTCTGAAACCTCGTCGTCCAAAAAATTCCGTTAACATAAAATGTTTGAAACTGTCGTCAAGCGATTTAAAAATAGGTAAGTATTTTACGATTTCGTTTCCCTACACCGCAAAACTTATATGCCAAAAATGAATAATTTTTATTTTTTTTTACCAATCATATATCTCATCATCTCTTATTAATCATATAAGACAAACGGATGAGTCGATACTCCATACTTGTGTGATAAATTAGATCAAAAATAATTGCTTCTCGATCTATCCTTTTCTTGTATCGATTGTATTGAAATAAAATTATTTTTTTATTAAATTAAATCAGTTGATCGTTATTACAATCAGGTGTTCATAAGAATACTTAAAATAACTCAGTATTAATACCGTTTCTGAAATTTAAAGCATCTGTAAATGCAGGATGCTGGGATTAACTTGTCATCAATTTTGTTACTAACTCACCCTGCTCCTTTTATTAAATATGATAATTTCAATGTACTTCATAATTTAATTCACTTGCTTATTGAATAATATAACAAAAATCTCAATAGGCAGATATTCTTTATAATATATTTTTTTATTTTACAGTTTTACCTGGACATATCACCAAAAACAAGAAAAACATAAATACTCATCATTCAAAAGCCAATGACTCTAAAGATGTAATTTTGAAAACAATCTTTCCAAATGAAATGAATTGTGACACTATCGATATGACAACATTTGAAGATGACAAGGTTTTAAATATTAAAAAATACACTGAAAAGGATGATAAAACCTTCATATTAACAAATAATGAAATGCAAAAAATTGATAGACCAATGGAAATTAAATCAAACAATATTGGTTTACAGGAAATGAATAGTAATACAGGTTGGTAAAGTTTGTTAACACTTTTTACTCATCGCTTTAATCTCTATTTGAACGATTTGTTAAATGTGAAGTAAACTCATTTTAGTTATCTTTAAAAATTATCGAAAATTGTTATACCAAATATAATTAAAATATATATAGATTATAAATTTATAAAAAAACTTAAATGTAATTTTTAATCCACCAAAACACTATGAATTTTAATCAGAGTTCACGGGGTTAGCGTCAAAAGAAATATTTGTTGTTATTGAAGAACTTATATTTTATTTTTTTTGCAGAAAAAGATGCCAATTGTATCAGAGATGTGGCTGCAAAAAAATCTACTGAAACTCTTAGTTATATGAAAAAACAAAGAATTGTTCGGAAACAAGATTTAAAAAATGAATTTATCATGAAAGCAAAGATGAAAGAGCGAAGAAAACAATGTTTAGAAAATTTACAAGTAATGTCAAAAAAATTACTTCATAATAATATTGAAAAAAAATCAAAAAAAAAACTACCAATTACAAATATGAAAGAATTTACTGAATCAGAAAAAGTACCTGCTTCATTACACTTTCCAAGAAAACTGACTCACGAGTTGTTTGAACAGCCGTGTAATAAACAAGCATCTGAAATAATTTCACTTGGCAACATAGATAAAACTTTTGATACAGCCAGTCATATGGACACTGCATTGCCAGATCATATCAATATGAAGCTAACAGATGACCATCAGAAAGACAATCTGAATTCTAACAAAAAAAGAATAAAACTTGATAAAAACATTATTCACGATACGGATCCGACCTCTTTATATAACAATCATCATTCAGAAAAGAAGAAGAAAGGCGATATAAAACCATTTTCTGATCTGAATTCATCTTGCCTATCTATTAAATATCCTTATAATTTAATTACAGCTGTTGAAAACAAGCTGTCAGTAACATTAAAATCATCAAATATTGTAGAAAATGAACCATGCTTGGCGAATACAAGTAATTCAAGCTCCATAAACTTGCTTTCAGGCATAAATGATTCCAGAAATATTGAAAATCAATTTATAAACCAGTTGGGATCATTTTACAGTATGCAAAACATTCCTGGCATGTGCAACTCTCCAAAATCTAACATCTCAAGTTATAATTTGACAGAAAGCCATAAGAAAAATAAATCATGGAGCAAGTCTGCGGACTCCAAAAAGAATTCATTTTATGGGGTTAAAAAAGCATTAAAAAACAAACCACAATTGTCATCCAACAAAAATTTTCTTAGTCAATTACAGTCTTCTTTATGTAACCTGAATGATGAAAATGTTTCGGTATCATTTGAAGACTTGCTTGATTCAAAAGAAAATTCGTTATGTATGTTAAATGACACCGAGATTGATTGTACATATTTAAAAGGCAAACCTAGAGATATCATAGTTATTGCACATAATACTGTCCAGTTCGATAATAAAAAATGTGATTCACTTGATAAATCTGAAACAAATGAATCATCACATTTAATACCTCAAGAGATTTCTGGTTACAACAACTGTTCTGAAAACACTTTAAAAGTACCAACTATGAATCTAGTCTTTTCAAAAAAATGTACTGATGGTATGATGAAGGTGATCACTAAAAATAATTCAAATATGAATTATATAAACACATCCTTTCGAAACGAAGTAAGTTTATTAAATTCATTTAATGAATCTCTGCGTCACATTCAGATGGTAGAAGATGTAAGTGTTTATTAAGATTTTTTAATAATTGTACCGTTTTGCATAATATATACATAAATAAGCCATGTCTACTCAAAATAATGAGCAGATATTGTCGTTGTTCAGGCAAAAGTCACCAACACTAAAAAGGGCAGTTTTAAGTGGAGTATGTCACCCAAAGCGTAAAATTATGTTCTTTCAGATGCAAAAATCGCCACAGTAGATTAGTGGGTAAAATCTTACTTAATCCGAATTATTTGTTTTTCATGGAACGAGTCATCGGAGCCTCGCTTAAAACTTACCAGATGTATTTAATTAGTATCAAAAAGTAAAAGTAACCTAAAGATTTTTTTCGACAGACATGATAAAATTATGTGATGTAGATAAAACCTTAAAATATGACTTCTTCCTTCATTTCAAAACTTATCAATCCAAATAAATCATCCTCAAATTGCTATATCTAAAAATGGTGCTTTTAGGGTTGGCGACGTTTGCCTGAACAGTGACAATATTATAGTACCAAAGGTAGGCTTAAAAACAATTAAAAATCAGTTTTATTAGCAAAAAAATTATCAAAAATTTTTTTCATCCCTGTCAAAAATACCACATTCGTTTTTTTTTAATTAATGTTGTATAGTATCAGACGTCATGTAGTATAGCCGGCTCTGTGGCGCAGTTAGTGTAGCGTCGTTGGCTACGGTTACAGATGCCTCGGGTTCAAGTCCCGGTGCGGATACTTTCATGAATTGGTTTTTCGATTGATTTATGGATTTCTGTTCGTAGTCATGAACGTTTGTGATGTCTAAAACTCCTCCATCCCACCCATCTGATCCTCAAAAATGGAGCGTAGCGAGGGCGATTAGCTAACCACTAGTCATATCCTAGCCCTATCCTTCTATCCCTACTCTCTTCGAAAAAAGAGAGGTTGAGCTGCTGAGTGAATGCTCGTGATGAGCGAAACCGATCCTGATGATTATAAACATGTGAAAGTAGTACAAAGAAATTGAGTTTTATTTTTTAAAACATAAAGAAAAACTTCTGTTAAGATACCTCCTTAAGAGGCCATATGCTCCACGTTGGGATTGGACATGGTAAAAAAAAAGAAAACAGTTGGTGTAGTATGAATTATCGGTAACATGAATTTTCTTCGTATTATTTAAATATCTCCTGATTGAAGTTATAATATTTAATAATATTACATTATGTTTTTGCAGACACTTACTTCGATAAGGAAATCTGAAGATGTATCTGTTTCCCAGAAAGTGCTTAATCTGTCAAGTTCAACAAAATCGATTATGCAAACTGACATTGTTGAAAATCCCTTTACTAAATTTAATGTGTTTGCTGACAATTATACTATGTACAGTCCGATGGATAAATCAGAGAACAACTTTCATAATGAAATAAGGAGCCGAAATAGAATATCCTACTCCGAAGATGAAACATCTGGGAAAAAAATAATCTCTTCAAAAATGTCTATTCATACTACCACTTTTAAAAAAGACAATGAATTTAGTATGTCTGATGTAAGAGAAATGAAAAGGAATGTAATTCCTCAGGAAATAAAATTAGACCCTAAACAACATCAAACACATTATACTACTTCTCAGCCAGAGAAGCGGTCTGAATGTGATTCGCATAATGAAATACTCTTGTCTAAGAAAACATGTGGATATCATAAAAAAAACGCATATGTAAACAATATTAAGAATACAATTGATCATGAATCTACTGAAAACTCATTAGTGTATGATAGCTACATAGAAACCGGAATTGAGCACTTGCCACATGAGACATCAAGTTCATTCAAATCACTCTTGAATAACTCAAAGGATGTTAATCCCCATATGCTCAATCATCTGAATAGATTTTGTGTTTTTATGGTATGTTTATTTTTGAGAATATTACATGTCGGCGTCCGTGGCGCAGTTGGTAGCGTCGTTGCCTATGGTTACGGATGTCTCGGGTTTGATTCGCAGTGCAGACAGTTTTCATAAACTGATCTTTCAATCGATTTCTGTTCTTAGTCTAAGTGTTTGTAATGTCTAAAAAAACCTCTCTCCCACCTATCCGATCCTCACTGGGTGTAGCGAAAGCGATTAGCTAACCCCTAGTCCTGTCCTAGCCCTATCCTTCTATTCCTACTCTCTTCGAAAAAAAGAGAGGTTGAGCAACTGAGTAACAAGCAGTTCTCGTATCAAAATTCTGTTGAAATACCTCCATAAAGAGATCATATACTCCACGTTAGTAGCAGACATGGAACAAAAAAATTACATACGTTCTTTCATAGATGAAATCTACTTCCTGCATTTGGTGTTTGGCCACAATGTAATCTTTTTAAGATTCTTTGCATCTCGTCAGTTTTCTTGATTTATCAAAGTCTTTCAAGTGTACTGTAACTTGAATGGGAGAAGAAAAGTGTAGATATGAGACTTAAAAACCACAACATATGCCCGACTGCCTTGCTTGTCAATTTTAAACATTAAGAGCAACTTTTCTACAAATTCATACCACTGCACACTCGGTATTAACTGTCCAAGAGGAATTATCAAAATATATTCAAAATGTGATGCTTGGTAAAACCTGATACAACTCTTAACCTAAACATATTTCATTATGTTCGAAGAGGCTCCAGCTTTCCTGAATCGAATAGCTAGCTTGTCATCTGTACTTACAAGGGATCAGTGAATCTGAACAGCTACTAAGAATATCAAATATGTTTTAATCTTTTATATTTGTTTAGGTAATGAGGTGGTAGTTTGTTGATAATATATATTGTGAATTTTAAATTATGCTTTTTACAGATAAATTTATTTATAATATATGTTTTTCAAGCCACTTATATTGACTTAAACAAATAATTTAAATTACTTTTTTTTTTCCATGTCCGCTCCCAATGTGGAGCATATGGTCTCCTAATGGAGGCAGCTTGACAGAATTTTTTTTTTCTACGAGAACTGCTTGTCACTCAGTTGCTCAACCTCTCTTTTCTTTTTCGAAGAGAGTGGGGATAGAAGGATAGGGCTATGAAAGGACTAGTGGTTAGCTAATCGCTCTCGTTACGCCCCGTGAGGATGGGATTGGTGGGAGGGAGGACTCAGACTACGAACAGAAATCCATAAATCGATTGAAAGATCAATCTATGAAAACCGTCCTCACCGGGAATTGAACCCGAGACATCCGTAACCGTAGTCAGCGACGAAACCAACTGCGCCACGGACGCCGACTACTTGGGTTAGGTTAAAATATGTGAAAATAACCAAGTATTCAGTTCTACAAAAATTTTATCAGTTGTTTTTATTATTAATTAATGGCTAAAGTAAATGCATTGAAGTTTTATTGATTATGTGTAAGTGTGTGAGTTTCTTGTAATGGTTAAGTAATGTCGATGAATTAATATTTGTTTGGTCATTAAGTCATCACGTCATTAGATCACCATTTACTTTAACGATTAATTAATAATGCCATGTATGCTTCTTGTTCTAGAACAACTCAAAAACACAATCATAAAAGTTATGATGTTGGAATATGTAAGATTATATAATATTGTCTATCTCTTCTAAAACAGTATATTTATATTGCTAAGCTAAATTAAGTTTAAACGTAGTTCTGACGATGGTGTGAAGCCGAAATAGCTATCAACAAACTGATAAAATTCTTGTAGAACTGAATGTTTTGTTATTTTTACCCTATTATAATGGGTTCTACCTAGTAAATAAATGCCAATCAATAAAATATATGAATATACCCGAATTCAAAAAATACTTTGTTTTAGATGAGTCAATATATGGAAGATGAGAAAGTAAGATCAGAGTATCTAGATCTTTTTCTTAAAGTCAGAGAAAAAACATTGATGGATTCTACCAGGAGCGAAATATTGTGTTTAGAAATACAGAAAAAGTATTCTCAAGAACAGATTCCATACTTAAAGAAAAAGCAGCGTGGTCTCTTGGTTAAATTGCAACAAGAGCGCAATGAAATAAAAAACATAAAAAAGTTTCAACATGAACGATCAAATGAAAGAAAGGATGCTTTAAAACGTCAGTTAAAATACTTCAAGTCAATCTTCTCCACTGAATCACGTCATAAAGATGTCAAAAAACCTACCAATAAATCGAATGTACTTTTACATTCAAAAAGTGTTGGACGTAATTCTCCAATTAAGGCTTTTAGCCTGTCTTTAAATACTGACACAAACTCACACAATAGTTCAATATCAGAAATGAATGAAATTATAGAGAAAAAAAAGCAAGCACTGGCTTTGCAAAAGAAAAAAATGAATGACTTACTTCTTTCTCATTATGACCTTCAAATGGATGCTGCTGAAATAAAGGCTATGGAAGATCGAATCAAAGATTCCAAGACTTTACCTGATTTTTCTGATTTCAAAGATTCAATTCGTATGGTGGTGCCCCATGAAAATAAAACTCCACAGAAAACCTTGCACTCATCCAATATTGTTGATGGGGACGAAAAAGAAACTTTATCAACAGAAACATCAATTAAATCTTTTTCAGTTAAATCGCCGAAGTGTCCTGAATTAGTAGATGTTGTTATTCATCACCCAAATGTCGATATTATAAATAAACCTAGTGATATTGAAATTATTGCTAATTTAGCTAAAAGTATAATTTCGATTCCAAGCTCCAAAGAGTCGACGGATACCTATAAAAGTTATGGGTCGATAAATGGGTCCTATTTAAATATGCTATGGAGAAAGATCACTGGTGAAAAGGTTGACAAATACTTAGATTCAAATTACTATGAAATGTCTGAAGAAAAACTAGATAACTTTTTTGAAAGAGCAAAACAGGTAGCTCTTCAAAATCTTTTAAGACTTAAAACTTTAGATGAAGTGACAAGTGATATTAAAACCTTATCGACTGACATAGCTACTGATAATGACTCAACGAATGTGGAATTAATCAGTACGACAGAACATCCTGTCGACACTGTTTTAAAGTCAATATCCAATTTGAATAATGGTATTCACTATTCATTAAAGAATGATACGCTAATGCCAAGTCGATCTGAGAATAAAAAAAATATTAAATTAGCCAACATCCCAAATTATCTTAATCACCCACAAGAAAGTCTTGTAGATGACAAATTAATTCTGAAAAAATTATCATTAAATACGCAATATGAAAATATAGATAACTGTGCAAATGATAAACTTTCTCATGTGAAGTCAAAAATAAAGCTTTTAAATGAAGATGTTGCTACTAATTCAAATAGTCCTATTATAGAAAATGTAAATGTCAGCTCTGATCGGAGCGATTCATCTGAGTCTACTGCCAGGAGTTTGATTGAAGAACTTGCACGATTTGATAGTTTGGTTCATATGAATTCTTCATATTCAGAAACATGTGAAAAACCCACAACACTACCAACCCAAGGAAACATTGTAACATACACTAAGGATGAGACCGTTAACAACACATTACAAGACACTGATGAAACTATGCTAGTTCAGCAAACAAACGAAAAGAATAAAGTGTCTATGATGAATGAAAGTTTGCCAAATCTTTCGGCATTATCTAAAAAAGATCATGAAATGACAGAGGATACTGGCTCACTTACATTGGAAGAAAATACTGATAGTTTTAATAATTCTAAACTGAACCATAGCTGTGATGTAAAAAATGAGTTAGAAATTGCAAATTTCCACCATGCTGATTCAAACAGTGAAAACACTGATGTAATAAAGTTAGATACATCCAAAAAGGAAAGTTTGGATTCCAATCAGGCAATTGCACCTAGTTTTGATTCAGAATCAGACCCAAACAGTACATTGAAAGTAATTGAATGGAACAATTCAAATAAAAATAGTGATAATGTAATACAACGAATTCATATTGAAACGTGTAAGCATAAAGAATTGTTGATTCACAAGTCTAATAAAGAAAACACATCTGATCAAGACGGTTGTAGAATGCTGGAGCAACTTGTAAGTAATTCTAGTCATCTCCAAAATATGATGAAAAAACAAAATATTGAACCCAAAAATGAAACTTCACCAGTGCCTGCTTCATCCTTGAGTCAAATATGTAGTGATGATGCAAATGTCAGTATTGATAAGAGTTGCAACGGTGTTCATAAAACAGATGACCATAATGATATTAAAAATACTAGACATCATGATCTAATATCGAATACCTGGGACTTAATGTTATCAAGTCCAGAGCCTAGTCCAAGAGGTGAGACAAATGTTTTTAAGAAGCTTTATCTGTTATTTATATATTGATTATGAAAACTAGCCATCTTTTATTTATGAGATTGAAGTGAAATTCAGTATTATTAATTGATTCCTTTTACTGCTCAGCGATAAAACACAAATTACAGTCTTACGCCCCGGATTTCATGAATTAATACACTAGTTTTGGTGTTGAATATATTTTTTATTAGATAAACAAATGCAATCATGTTCTAATCATATAATTATTTTACAGATTCACCGACAGGGGAATATTCGCCAGCAACTGCAGCATTTTCAGTTTCATTAAGCCGCATTGATGAAGAACTTAGGAAGAAACAACTAGCTATTGAATTAGAGGTAAAATTTGCTATTTTAATACAATTGTTATTTTGAATTGTTGAAATTTTGTACATTTCCATGTATTTCGTCGCTAACGACCCGGGTTTCGACTTTCGGCATCTTCAGGCATTCCAGCACATGAATGGACTTGAGTACTGGTACTCGAATGCCTGAAGATGCCGAAAGGCGAAACCCGGGTCGTTAGTGACGAAACACATGGAAATGTACAAAATTTCAACTATTCAAATTTGATATTGAAATTTCATCAAGCACCCTCATTTGATATCTTAAATTGTTAAAATATGTAATACTTTGATTACTACTAGTTAACCCATTATTCACAGATGATCAATAGTTTACTAATGTGTGAAAACATGCCACCACATTAGTCATTATAATTATTAAAATGAAAAAGTCATTTTTATACTTTTTTTATACTATGTTCCTCACTGTATAAGTCCATTTATTCAAACAGACCCTGGTCAGTTGAATTAAATATAATATTTATTGAAATCATTTCACTTATAACATAAATCTTCAATAGTCAATTTTCTGACCATCCTCTAGCTTCAGTAAATATTTTTTTATGAAAAAAGCTTAAATCAATCCTCATGAAATAGTGAAAGCAAATATTAAACAAAATACACTGGAAATTTAAACTTAATCAGGTGATAACGAGCACACAACATAAATGGTTAAAATACCCTTCATGTATTTAAGCATCATTCGCCTTAACAGGTATTAATAACTTTCCCATGCATAATGTGTTAGTTAGCAGTACTAATTAATGAGAAAGTTTACACATAGTATCTGTGAGTGAAGAAAAAAGAAAGTTATGTCGAAAATCACCTCTACCAAATGGTTTATTAGTAATGAGAAAAATATAAATGCTTGTAAATTTGGTGAATATTCAAATGTCAAACAAAAGTGTAAATATTGGAGCAATGTGGAACATATGATGTCCAAATGGAACAGATTTTTCAACCTCTCTTTTTTTCGAAGAGAGTAGGGCTAGAACAGGACTAGTGGTTAGCTAAACGCTCTCGCTATGCCCTGTGAGGATTGGATCGATGGGAGGGAGTTTTTAGACATCACAAACACTCATACTACGAACAGAAATCCATAAATTCAATTGAAAGATCTATTTATGAAAACCGTCCGCACCGGGAATTGAACCCGAGACATCCATAACCATAGCCAACGACGCTACCAACTGCGCCACGGATGCCGACAAAAAAAATATTATTAGTTGATTGAATTATTTTATCAGTATCATTCAACTACCTCTTAGCAATAGGTGTATAAGAAAGATTTAATAATAATGCTTCCTTTCGTGAAATGTTCCAATGTGTCCACTCACTGAGCATATGGCCTCCTAATGGAGGTATTTCAACAGACGTTTTATATGAGAACTGCTTGTTACTCAGTTGCTCAACCTATCTTTTTTCGAAGAGAGTAGGGATAGAAGGATAGGACTAAGACAGAACTAGTAGTTGGCTAATCGCTCTCGCTACATCCCGATTTCTGAGGATCGGATGCGTGGGTGGGTGGGAGTTTTAGAAATCACAAAGCATTCATGAGTACGAACAGAAATCGATTGAATGATCAATTGATGAAACTGTTCGCACTGGAACTTGAACCCGAGACATCCGTAACCATAGCCATTGACGTTACCAAAGTTACCAAGCCAACGGCGTTATCAAGTTTTATTTACACATATAAACTTCAGTTACTTGCTAAGAAACTGGTCCTGATCAGCTTTGTGTTTTCGGTTCAAATCGCAGTACGGACACTTTCATATATTGATTTGTTTCTCTGTGACGTCTAAAATTTTCTCCGACCCATACGATTCTAAAAACATGGTGTAGCATGAGCGATTTACTGACAACTATTCCTATCCTAGCCCCATCTTCTGTGTCTCTGGAAAAGAGAAGTTGAGTGACTGAATAAAAAGCAGTTCTCGTAGAACAATTCTGTTGAGATGCCTTAATTGAGAGGCCTAATGCTCCACATTGGAAATGGGCATCATAAAAATACATATACCGTATTTCTGCTACTGTAAGATGCCGCCTTATTTTTAGATACTTATAATAAAAACAAAATGAAATCTTTGTTTTAACAAAGAAGTCTTATAATGTCACTATAAAGCTTTGTAGGTATATTAAGATCATACCGTCGATTCCATTGCAATATTGTATATTTGTAAAATTTAAATTTTTCAGGGGAGCACAAAAACTGTTTAAAAAATAACTATCGAATTAAAAGAAAAACAAAAAACACATAATTACTATAATTATGTATATCGACTAGAGGTCTGCACCGGCCGAAATTTCATAAAATTACCCGGTTCAAACCCGTCATCTACAGGCCCGGCCCCGCTCAAGCCAGAGTATCAATATCACACTTGTTACCCGAACCCGACCCGAAGCCCAGATTTATTTTTCTCTTTCTTTTAAATATAGTTATTAAAAAGCCTGATTTTTTTTAAATATAGTAATTCATTTATACTTTTCAAACAATATATGTTATTGTTTCCATATTTCGAATGATATTCATAGCACATGTAAAATAAATTATTTAAGTTATAAATACTATTGCCTTATGGCTGACTCATTACCCGAACATAGTACGAAATATTTTTCTTACGTTTGATTTCCTTACCCGGGCCCGGACCGAGCCCGAATCTGAATTGTCTTTACCCACCCGAGCCCGTGCAGACCTCTAATATCGACGATGTTTTGGCCAATTGATGTAACCCTCAAAATTGAAATTGTTCAAGAAAGAGTAAAAACTGTTTTTATTGAAAACATTATATGGTGAGTTGCGTTATGAATCGTTGAAATGTTCTCTCAAACTTAAATTATCATGTTTGCTGATATGTGATTATACGTAGAGAGTGTCGATATAATAGTGACTTACATCAAGTGGCCCCGCCAAAATTTTTTATCCTAAAACCAATGTAAAATGATGTTGCCCTTCCTTTAAAAGTGGTCAATTTATTTTTCTAACTTACATCATTTGGGCGAGACCTGCTCTGTTAATCATTAACTCATTTTTGTATTTATTAAGGGGTTACATTAATTGACCAAAACACGGTCGATATTGAATATTATTGTTTTAATTCAATAAGTTGTTTTTTAAACTGTTTTTATGCTCTCCAGAAAATTTTTGATTTTGAGGATATACAATTTTGCAATGGAAATGAGGATGCTTTCTTACCATAAGCCGGAAACTTTTTTTCTTTTGCATTTTTGACAGCGTTTGTAAGCTGAATTGCTGTTTAACATTTAGCATAAGAAAAGTTATGTTGGTAGCATTAAATGTAAAATAAATACATATTTTTACCATAATGTGTATTGTGATTTTAGATCAAGGCTTTGGAGCAGCAGCAGAGTCAGCTACCTTATTGTCTGGTAAGGGAAATACCAGATAAACCTCCACCACCTTATATTCCCCCTTTAGAAGATACAAAATTGCCCGTGTTATCTGGCCCAAAAGATTCACCTGCTGTGGCTAAACCAATTATTCAAGTGTCAACTGCAATAAAATCAACATGCAATTGGCTCTGGTTGCAGTATTCTGGAGAGAACATCAAAAACATCAACTATACTAACTTTGATACAGATGTAAATTTATCAAAAGACAATCATTATTCTATATTTTTATTTGATTTATGCAGAGAAACATTTGAAAAAGAAATTGGCAAAAGAAAATCTCCTACATTTATTTGGGAATACAAAAAAATTAATCTTTTAAAACCAGGGAAAACTGACATATGTTTAGTTGTTGAAAATAAAGTGAAGAAATTTCTAGGGCTAGAGATTTGGCCGGTAAAAAAGAATTTAATAACAAACTGGGCACAAAAGCGACAGGATTATATTAATGAGTTACTTCTCAAAGAATTGTATAAGGAAGAAAACAATTGGGCCAATATTGAGGAAGTTGAGTCTGAAGTAAAAAATACAATAACAGACACAATTCTGGAATCTTTACTCCTCGAATTATGCAAGGAATTTCATAATGCTTTTTAATCCATTTATTGTCACTTTGACATATTGTAAGTGTCTTGTAAATACTTGTTTATCTGTAACACGTTGGTTACTGATGGATTTTTTTGTATGTAAATATGACGTGCATGCACGTGGCCCACAGTCGACTCATTAATTGTAATTTGGAAATCATAAAAAATTAGTACCTGAATATAATAAATTTTTAAAATCGTAAAAAATCATATCAATGATTTATAATTCAGGTTATTGGGTTAAAAGACATTGATTCCATTAAATTATTAACTTTTTTGCAAATACAATATAGACATATGCTTTGTATTTTGTATTTAATTCCATTAGATATAACAGGATTGTTTTTTTTTAATATGATATTGTTGTTGGATGTGACATTTAGTCAATAAAAGTATTTTTTAAATTGTTTGAATTTGATTTATGTACTCAGATAGGATATATTGAGAATGAACATTGACATTTGCAGACCATTTGCATGAAAGGCATCAATAATCATCATGATAAAAAATAAGATGAAGCTCTGTTTACTTTCTATTCATGCAACTATATCATGTGTATACAGGTTGCCATATTTTCAAAATCACAGATCGGTACATTTACTATTTCAAACGATCAAAAAAAAAAGCCAAAGAATTATCACTTTTAAGGTGTTAACTGTCAATTCTTAGTGGAAAGACATTATATTTAAAAAAAAAAATCATTTGTACTACTTCCACATGTTTATAATGATCAAGACCGGTTTCGCTCATGTGGAAGTAGTACAAATGAATTGTGTTTTATTTTTTAAAACCAAAGAATTATGGAAGAAACTAACAAAAAATACATAGTTTCAATTAAATTATAATATATGTAAATAATTACATATGTATACAGAAAAGAACATATTAAATATAGTCACAAAATAATCCGCAGGAAACAGTTATTAACGGTGACGTCTTACCACAATAAAACCAACATAGGTCAGTTGAAACATCTAGTGAAAAATGGCTTGAAGATACAAACCAAACCTTTCACAATATGTCGATAGGTAAATGATGTAAAACTCTATCATTTTTGCTAAAATTATCTATGCGCATAAAATGCAAACGACAAATCTGTCAATCTAACACATCACGATCTCGAAACTTAAGAAAATTAATCAATTCAAGTATGTATTACATCAAACCCTTATCAGCAAGCATCACTATTCATCATTATAGAATATACCTCTGCATTATCATACATGGAAATCAAGTAAACCGATAATTTACTTGAAATACATGAATATGAAAAAGTCGCCTGCGTCTGATTATAAAAATGTAGTTTTTTTGCAGCGTTTAGTAAATTTTATTAGCTACACTACCTACATATAATTATGTGATATACACATTATAAATATTGTGCCTTGTGTGAAATTACTTATTTCACGAAAAGTGCAAAATTTTACCTAAATCATGAAATAACCAAGCCCATGGCCTCATTACTTGTCCAATCAATGACACAACCTAAACCCGGGACTGTTCCGCATCTTAATAGTAACCTTAATAAATCAAGCTAAATTTGATACCCTCGCAGGATGCAATCCGCGAAAATAACTATTAATAAAATTCGTACGTTCGTAGATATTTTGGGCTTGGTAAATGAAAATGAACGTCATTGTACCTAGTTATGTATTGAACGATACATTTTTATTTAACATTTAGTTTAGTTGCAGAATGCACCACCGGAGCGCTACTACTATTTTATAAAATGTAACAAATAATTGCGAAAAACACCACTGGGGCGTTATGGCGCTGCTATCTATGCTCAGTCATTGAAATAAACAGAAAAATTCGTGCAGAATTCACTTACTCGGCAGATAATTTGCCAAATTCTTGAATGAGGC
Organism: Himalopsyche phryganea; assembly: GCA_022494535.1. Taxonomy (NCBI): domain Eukaryota; kingdom Metazoa; phylum Arthropoda; class Insecta; order Trichoptera; family Rhyacophilidae; genus Himalopsyche; species Himalopsyche phryganea. The sequence continues at coordinate 1,790,322 of JAGVSL010000072.1, forward strand.
CATGGGCTTGGTTATTTCATGATTTAGGTAAAATTTTTCACTTTATGTGAAATAAGTAATTTCACACATTCGGTGTAACATATGTAATGACACACCAAGCAGGAAAAATAATCTATTTATCAAATAATGTCATAACATTGTAAAAAATGAGCTGTCAGAAGCGATCAAAACAAATGCTATCGCCGCAACAGCGTAAGCATACATTGTACCTACTACAGTAGTATGTGTGCTATATCAGTACATACCAAATCTATCGCGTCGACGAAACAATCGAATATTTAATTCCCAAATTGGCCACATATCTAAATGGCGACACCTTACGGCCACCTAATATGTTTGCTTTTTTCTAAATAATCTGTTTAATAATTTATTTACAAATGCATATATATTTTTTGACTACTTTAAGATACAGCCCACGAATCTGGATACTTTTAATAGTTTAATTCGTCAAAATCTTTCGGACTTCTCTTACCCTTAAAAGATATTCATTAAGTAGGTTTAATTACAGGAATTACATTTTGATTTAAAGGAAAAACTTTATACAATCTTAACAGTTTTATTAAAAGTATTTTTCCGAGGTTTAAGCTAGTTTCAAAATATGTTCGCTATCTTTGCTCGATAACAATTTAGCGAGCCTCTTAACAATATACAAATTTTGTTAAGTCGGGATTTTTAGAGGCATTGCGAGACTCAGAATTCGTCTGTTGAACTCGGGACAGTGCTGCTCAAATAGGGACGTCTGGCAACCCTGTGTGTATAATGCTGTCCACCACTGATATTTCGTGTTGAAAATATGTATATAAAAAAACATGTCAAAGTGATTTTTATAACTATTTTTGTTTTGCAATAGAAACAGGTATAAAAATCAGGTGCTTGAAACTAGTGTGATTTAGAATTTTTACTATAGAAGACTGTAAATAGAAATTTGCTATCCTTTTTCTCACCAGCCAAGCTTCATCGTCGTCGTTCTTGAGTAGAGCTAGCAATGACTGCATTGGTGTACTCTTACTCTATTTGAATGTGTTTTGATTAAAAAAGGTGTGTTGCAATCAGGGGCGTATATTCAGGGTGTGCTAGGTGTGCGGCGCAAACCGCAAATTCATCTAAAACAAAATTAGAAAATTTAGAGCATAAAGCGATATATTGTTTTACATACAGTAGTATTTGTAAGCGCTTGTATATCGTATGTATTGGTTTTTGGCAGTTCGCTCTGAATGAATGCGCGCGACCAACCAAACATAACTGCATATGGCGCGCCGACCTTGAGGGCAAACCGTGAACCAATCTAATCATTTGCAGATTTAATTGCCAACTCGATCTGTCGATTTTCAGCGCACAAGTGAAGTCGGTCTCGAACTTAGTGCACGTACATCAAACACTCTTGCGTTGCTGCATTTTTATTGCATTATTTTACAATAACAGCTCATTCCTTTTTTATATTTTGGCATAAAATAGTTTATCTTATTTACATATTATCAATATTTATATTTTTTATTCTTGATTCTATTTTTTTATTTTCCCCAATAATTATGAAGAATACTGTTGAAGATATTTTGAATAATCCATGGAAAATTTCCAAATGAATTACTTGACAAACTGCAACAATTCTATGGAACATTATTCGATTATATAAGTCTAAAAAATGAGCTTACTGTTCCTTATCTTTTACCTGAATTTGCAGAGAAGTCTGTTCATGAGCTTGTACAATTTATGAATAAAAATAATCTTGAGTCAAGTTTTTAGGAAGTAGATAAATTAAGCAAACTAATATTAACTCTTCCCAAGTAGTACTGCTTCAGCAAAAGGTTTATTTTCTACAGTGAAACGAATCAATACTTATTATCGAAGTACCCAAGGCCAAAAAAGGCTATGTGGCGTCAGCTTGGTTTCGATAGAAAAGGGAATCCTTATGGATATTAAAAAGAAGAGCACCTTTTATGAAAACCTGATTGAAAAATTTATGAGTAAAGAAAGAAGATTAGATTTAACATTTAAATAATTATAATTCTTTGTTTATTTGAAATTTGGTATTTTTATTTATTAATATTTTAGATTAGGTGTTATTTTTTTTTAATAAGAAATAATTCTTAAGCATAGTTTACTGTAGTTTTATTTATTTATATATGGAAAAGGGCTATGAGGCAGTTGAAGCGTGCCAAAGCCTCACCTAATAAAAAATGTATTTTTTTTATTTTTTACAGCACATCCAATATTAATACCCACTGTATGCCACTGGTTGCAATGTTACATTTAATTTCCAACAAACATATAGTGCCTTTTGAATTTTTGTACATTTTCATGCATGTCGTCACTAACGACCCGGGTATCGCCTTTCGGCATCTTCAGGCATTCGAGTGCACGAATCAACTTGAACTGACACTTTTAAAATTCTTTCCTTTTTGTTTTACAAGTTTTATTTTAGAAAGTGAAGAGCAAAAAATAAAGGTTGACGTCAAAAAATTGCTATAAACGGGGTGATACTATGAATTACCACACCAGGTAACACCATGCCCAGTCGGCATTCGCCCGTGCACTGAGTATTTGAATGAACAAGGAATAAAGAAAATCACATATACATTATGAAATATTATTTATTAATAGATATAGTTACAGGTATATGTATAATAAAGTTGAAGTATATTTAATGAGAAATAGGTTGTTTATTTTTAGATAGTCATATATTCAGATAGGTTCATATTCCGTATTCATTAGTTTAACGCATTCCGCAGTCAATTCAGTTTCAAGTTTATTTCTATTAGTAGATTACTATACATAATTTTTAAAATATTTTTGGTTGTCTGTTCTCTCTTTTATGATGTAATAAATGAATTTATCAAAATTAACGTGTGGGTTATTTAAAAAGACTGCATGGGTCAGCGTCTGACCCGCGGGTCATAAGTTCAACATCACTGATATAGAAAGATAGTGCGAGAGAAAGATCATTTGTGCCACCCCAACTCGTTTTCTAAGATTTAGTCAGGGTATAGTGCTGGAGTGCCCAACCCAAATCGTTTGGTGGGTCAAAAAAATATTGCTGAGTTTAGTTGAGCCAAAAAAAAAAACAAATAGCTTATTCAAAATATTTTATTACTATGACACTATACATAATTAATGTGACACTTGTTTTTGTATATTGTTTTATATCTTTTTCATATCGACTATCATGGTAATTCAGCCGACGCGAATCGCAGTTGATTGGTCGTGTTTTCATCGAGTAACCTGCTGCGACACTTCGTTTTTACTACATTTAATTTTGAAAAGAACGATGTAATCCCAAATGCTGTTATAATGAACACTGCCAGTCGTTTTAATTTTGGAAATGTATCTTTGTTTGCATATATATTAAAATTCAAGCTTATTCCCTTCGAATATGTACTTTAATTCTATGCTTGGTTGTTGTTCTATTAGTTCCATTTCTAAATTTAGAGGCGCTGATTCCACTTCCACATTAAATGGAGTTAAGAATATTTTTAACATTTCCTCATACTTTTCCATAAATGTGGATCTGGTATCGAATTCTATAATTAATTTGGTGACTTCATAAAAATATTTAATAATGGGAAATGAATTCAATTATTTGACCGTAATTGATTTTCATATACCTCGAATGCAAACAGCAAGCTCCACTATTTTACTGCAAACACGGGTGCGTCTAACTAATAATAATTGCAAGTTCCAACTCGACCAGACCACAGAACATATTTATTGTGACTAAGCAATACGATTGTCAGCGTCCGTGGCGCAGTTGGTAGCGTCGCTGGTTACGGTTACGGATGGCTTTCATAGATTGACCTTTCAATCGATTTATGGATTTCTGTTCATAGTCCGAGTCCTCCCTCCCACCCATCCCATCCTCACAGGGCGTTTCGAGAGCGATTAAGCTAACCTTAATCCTGTCTTAGCCCTATCCTTTTATTCCTACTCTCTTCGAAAAAAAGAGGTTGAGCAACTGAGTAACAAATAGTTCCCGTAGAAAAATTCTGTTAAGATACCTCCATTAAGAGACCATATGCTCCACATTGGGAGCGTACTTAAAAAAAAAAACAATACAAACAGTTGAAGCAGTGTAATGAACAATTTCTCCATTGGACAATGCTCAGATTATAGCCGTGTCACTCTCACTATTGTATTGCTGGTTCAACACGCTCCCCAAGTGTGTGGAGCCGGTTTAAGCATAAAAACAGGTATTAACACGCAGCACAACAAGAAAGTTCTAATTTCACAAAATATAATATAAATGTGGTAAATTTACGAGAACGATTTTTTTTAATTGTATGAATACAATGTAAAATATTGAATGCTGAATACTTCAATTGGGCTGTTGGGTGGGCGTGCCTGGTATAGTGTATTATTGAACAAAGTAAAGAAAATCGAATATTTAACTTGTATCTCTTTTACTTCTGTATTATATTTTTTCACTCCATATTATATCTATTAATATTTTTAAGTATATATACACACTTCAAACACTCAGTGATCAAATCGAATTAAGAGAGAGTGTACATGTATCACTCAATAAATGATAGCATCTTTTTTTATAAATAATACAAAGTACAATAACTAAATTGAATGAAAAATTATTAGAATTAAATTTACACCAAATAAATTTCACTGAACGTATTTATTTTCAGTCTTATGTTGTAATAATCAATAGGCAAAACTCGAAGATAACATGATCATAAATAAATAAAATAAGTAATTCAGATGATCTTCCATGTACACCCCTCGCAAGAAAAAAAAATACAATATATGGTCAGCACACCTAATATTAAATATAAACAATCGTAAGCATTATCATTCAATATACTATTGAAAATATTACAATTGAAATCATTTCAGTAGTAATTACTTAATGATAATTGAAATAGAGGTGAAGAGGACCCCCTACCCTACCATATTAATTAAACTGTTGCTTATACTGAAATAAATAATTATGTATACAGATTTAAAAAATATTCATGTAGGTTTCGTGGTATTCTTCGATTATTAAGCATTATATTTTAACAAGTACAACATTTTTACAGAAGGTCTCTCCTTTTATTAAGGCAATAAATTAAATGGTCAGAATAAAAATATGAACGGTCTGAATAAAAGGATAGGTTAGGTTAGTAATGTATTAAAAATTATGACCGAACTGAATTGAAATTCTGACCAGAAAAATGCGAGCCTTTTATTGATAATATAGCTGTTGTTTTTAACAGAATCTAGCCATCTAATTGTTTACCTATATAGGTTTAAAGTGGATAAAAACTGCTTTATTTCTATGTATGCTGATATACCTTGACAGCAATATAAGCAAAGACTAATAGGTTGATGAATATAAGTAGGAACACAACTGTTTCTTTATAGGTGAACTTGTTTCTGATGTCACCTCTCGAATGTTAAGTGATGTGATGCATATTATATCAGCAAGTAAAAAATAAATAATTAAAATAAATATTACAAGGCAGAAAATCTGACAAATAAAACTACAGATAATTAAAAATTATCTCACTAGACTATTTATTTACAAAATTTTACTATTGTTAAAGAAATCTAATAACTACTTGTTGAATTATTTAAAAATTCACCTTCTGGTATGTGTGTTTTTTCCCCGGACTGCATTTGATTTTCGAATAAATTGAAGAATACAATATTTCTGGTAAAAATAATCTAAAATATTCGATATATACTATGTAAGCTTTTGGTGACAGTGAAAATAGAAATTTATGTATTCAGCCGATTGGATCTAGTTAAAGAACAAAATATTTACACTCAGTACTCAATAAATAAATAAATTTAGAGGCATGGAGTAATGACTGAAACTTGGCAAATTTTTGCCAGTCATTCACCAACATAATAACATCATTGTGGCGAAAATGGCATTCAACTACAGAAGAATGACATTTAATAAATACAATCCAATGATTAAGTTGAACACTTGATCTGCGAAAATGAAAAATGTCAACCATGAAACATTTTTTACTACTTCATTACTAAAAGTTTCAAACTACCACTGCTAAGGAATCCATTTGATGTGTAAAAAATTTAAATTTTCAAAACAAAATATAAATTTTAGCGACCCGTAAGTCGAAATTTCTACTAAATAAATTTCTAAAAATGTTACGGATTATAGCAAAAATCACATTCATATAACATGACTAAACTTAAATCTTGCATAATTTCATAGATATCAGTTTAATAAATTCTATTCTTAAAGCTGGCTGCGAGGAAAATTGTATTCTATGGTATAATTGTTGTATTATTTTTACTTACAAAAACTGAATACCTCAAAAATGTGTAGTACTTAGATAAATTAATTTAAGTATGGTGCTTGATAAAAGGTTGTGGAACCCTAATAGATAGTTTTGGTTGTATCATATTAAACCATTTTACAACCAATGCAAAACCCGGAAATTTTCATTATGTATTATTAAATCTAAGTGTCTACATAAATCTATTTGATTAGTTTTGTGGCAGTTGAAGATATAAATGTATTGAAATAGTACTATATAGTTATTGAATTATAATGATGGAGTGTAATTCTTGTTTGATTTGAAAGCTATGCATTGGACTTAGAAAGGTATCTTATGATCAGTAATTAATAACCTGCATACCCGGAAGTGCAGTAAATAGGCGAGAATTGTAAAAATGTTAGAAATGATAATATTCTGTAATACTCCCTTTCAGAAATAAATTTAAGAAGTCACAGATTTATATTTCTTATAAGTATGCGCTAGAGATTGTGAAATTATTGATTATCTGAAAGCGGGAATTGGGATGACAATTTTTTGTCGAAAATAGTGATTGAAATTAATTTAGAACAATTACAGAAAAGAAAGTTTTTAAATTTTATCTAATAAAATCAGCAATCATACACGATTTGAGCATTTCTCAATTCTTTTCGGATAACATTGATAATTTCTCTTATCTACTAAAGATATCCATGACATACATAAATCGTATCATTGAATCTTTCATACAAGTTGAAGTATCTCCCAAAAATGGAATGCGAAATTGATTACTTAAGTGAACCAGCACTTGACAAATAAACAATACAGATATTATGCAATACAACACCAAGTAGTTTTCTTCTTCTCGTTGAACATATGGAAAAAGTATAAAGGGAACGATATTCCAACACAATCACCAAACTATATTGGGTTTGATATATAATTTAATTGAAATTATAACATAAACCACAGAATTACTTTTTAAAATAAAAGTACTATACATTATGAACACAAATTCTGATTATTTTAAAAATGATAGGAATTGGCACATAGTTGCCAAGTATTTACAACAAATGTTTTTAACTGATTATAATCAATGTCATTAGTAGACAACAGGAAAACATGTTCCATAAAAATATGAGTAAAAAATTACGCAAATAGATGTGGTACTGACAATCGTATGTAAAGGATTTAACATAAACAATAAAAAAAGCTATCACAGGCTTTAATTGATTGAAATATTATAATTCAAAACAATATTCAGAAATTTGATATAAAAAAATACATCTTGCGAAAGGGTAAATTGTATTAAGCACATTGCTTAAATCATTCAAAAACTTTCACTAAATTTCACATGTACATACATATGAAAATGATATACAAATGTAATAACAATTAGGGAGAGTGCACATTGAAAATAACCTACTTACATTTCTCATAAGAACATAGATTGGTTGTGTAACCAACACGTAATACTGATCACAATAATCTATACTACTTTTATTTATAACTTAGATTTGACGAAGTGATTATTTCACACTTCAAGCTTTTTAGCAAGTCATATGATTATAAGTCATCATCAAATTTAAAAATTGTTGATAATTTTATGAAAAAATTAACATTGTACTTCTAAAACATTTTTATTATTGGATTTGACTTGAGTGATTATATAATTGTTTTATTTATTAATAAACAATTGTAAGAAAATCTCTGCCATAAATATGAATATGACTGCTTCAGTGCAAGGAATAAACTATTCAACTAAATACGAATGTATGGTTAACTATAGCATGAAATCGTCTATTAAAGTCTATTCTGGATTACTAAAATAACTTTTGATAAATTTCTGGAAGATCCAGATATTAAAAAACTGACTGAGAGTCATAGAAGTCAAAGAACAGTAGGTACAGATAAAGAAATGATCTGAAAAAGTCGAATGTGTATATATATATATTTTAAGATATAAAAAAAGTAGTAACGCACTGTGGTGATCTTAAGTGCTTAAAGGTACAGCACCCTCCCTTACATTAGTTTTATTATATTATTAATAAATTGATGTTAGACATGAATAAATTTACAATTTGATTGTAATATTTCGATAGCTGTACCAACAATTCATAACATTAAAAAAATAGTGAATACAAAAATTACGAAGTTATTGAAAAAATTTTTACATCTCGGTATAAAATTGTTTGAACATGCAAGTAGGTAGATTATCAATGTGTGGAACTAACTGAAAAGAAATTCAGTAGCTCTTTGCATATCCCAATTACAAGAAGATAAAGCTGCAATAGCCTGAGATTCATCTATGCCTATGTCTATTAATTTTTTAATCTTTTCTTCAAATGATGGATTTTTAGATGGTCCACAAGCATAAATATGTGTCCAGTGTTTTGCTGTGTGACGGAACATGTCATAATTTTCTTTATACTGTTTGGCCACAACAGCATCTTGAGGATCATCTGGTTCAGCAGCTGACAATAAGGCTTGAAGTGATAACAGTACAGTTCTGAGTGTCATTGCTGCAGCCCACTGATCTTTTAATATGTCTAAGCATACGGCACCGGTAACCGATGATATATTTGGATGCCATATCTTTGTGACAAATTTGACCTGCAATGAAAGTGATAAAAATCAGTTAACTCGCGCATGTTTCTTTATTTATTTGAAACAGATCATATAATCCATGCATGACATTGTGGAAAAAAATCTGCATCATCCTTGATATTACGTCTCCCTATAGTCTGCAAAATATTCAGTATGTCAACAATGCGTATCAAATACATAAGCAAAAAAAGAGTTTCTGTTTAAAATCTGAAATTACAAATTTTATCACATGTTGCGACATAAATTTTAACTTATGCGTAGGAATATTCTTACACCGTGAAAAGAGGCGAAGCGACAATGCTGTCCGAAATTTCTAATGCAAAGCACATGTTCTTCACTGATACACACACCGCCGCGCTAGATTCGCGCGAAAAAATCAAACCAATTGATCGCGCCGTTGAAGCGGTGCGCCGAATCTCTTCGTCATCTCTCACGTAGGGCACTCCTATTGACGGAGAACGATTGATATTTTCGAGCTACGGCACGTCGCCTCAAGTTCGCAAAGACTTTGTTCATGTAAGACGGCCTGTTACATATTTCCAACAGGAATATAATAAACTTGATATGATTACCAATAGATGGACATGACAGACAATGTAGTGCTTTTCAATCCAAAATTTACATAATGTACTATAATAAGTATATTGTCTACAGTGTAAATAATAATAAGTATAGATTATAATTCTTTATAATGATCAGTATAGTAATGCAAAAATAATGAACACTGATTACAAGACTGTAAAAAATATATTTTTGTACAGTAATATTTTAGTAATATTACAGATTTCTTTATCGATATAACCCTTTCAAATTTGGATTATTGAGATTTTTTACACTTCCATGTATTTTGTCACTAACGA